>BMAO01002571.1:0-534543 GCA_019973975.1 Trichonephila clavata | reverse complement strand
CCATCGAAACTCCCCTAGGGAATCGATTTTCGCAAAACCCACTCTTATAATGGATCTCTGCAACAGAAAAGAAAGTGCTTGCCACATTTAAAGTTACTATGTCTATTAGCTTAAAAACGGGTTTTTTTTTATTGCTACTGCACTCGTAACCTCTTGGAAGACGATTTCCGTTAAACCCATTCTTATAGCGGATATCTACTTATTAAAAGAAACATTTTTCTGAATTTAATGTCAATGGATATAATATTCTGTAGTACAAAAGTGGGAATTTTTCTCTATTATGTCCCGTCAATCCCCTTGCAAAACTTCAACTTCTGCAAAACTTGACTTTAGCGAATATCTACTCAATAAGCAAATTTGGAAAATTTAAATTCTGGGATGCGTTTCAAAACCATTACAGCCACAGAATCTCCAGGAGTTGGTTTCGCAAAAAATCGTTCTCACAGAATCTCTACTCAACAAAAAAAACATACCTGTCAAATTTGAAGTTTGTAGCTCTGATAAATCCGGAAATATCATGATGAATGTTTTAATGAATCGTTTTTCTCCAAAAATAGATTATGTATAAAAATATGTTTATGGAAAGAGAAGATTTTTTTTTTTTCTGCATTCTCATTAGTAAAAAAATACTGTAAAATTTACAAACCTTTGTTTCACATTACATTTAGCAATACAATCGATATTAATGTAATAAATAAATTTTTAATCTATTATATAAAAATAGAAATAAATAAATCGTTGTTGCCAAATTCGTTTTAAAACTTCATCCAATCTTCATTTCTGGAAACACCAAGATAAAAAAGTATGTATAACAGATATCAAATCTTTGTCATGCTATATTTCGGCATTGATAAACATTTTATTAAAACCCCTTTACTGTTAAAAATATTGACTGACAAGAAGAGTAATTTGCTTCGGAAATTATAAATCACCATTAAACTACAAATTAGTCGAAGGGTAGGCTGCTAAACAAATCTAGAACATTCTCTGCTTTCCTGCGAAATTCCTTCCAACCATTTACTTATCATTAGTTCCGAAGACAACCAAAATAAGCCAACACGAAAACGAAATTAGGACGTGATTAATATTTCACGAAGGTTATTTTCTGATAAGAAACCTAATGGGAAACATTAACGCCATACTTTAAAGATTTACGCAGTATTTTCTGGTTGAATATTCTGAAGAATTAATTATACACAGTTTATGTGGAGTCATTAGTGTAATAAAGGTCGAAGAATGCTTTCGAATGTTTAGTTCATGTTTAACTACCGAAACATTTTCATTATTAAGTTGTCACATTAATGATGAATAACCATGTAAAAAAATTGTTTCCTGCTATTATTATACGTCAAATCGATTCGAGTGAAATGTTTTTCATAGTTTGAAAACAGTGTTACGGAAACATACTGCCGAAACGGAATTGTTGCCAAAAAATTGCTGGTACACCAAAAGAGATTCATAATAATAAAAGTGACCTTGACACCAAACTTGATGATATATTTGGCTGCCAAATTTGGTGGTAAAAGTGTTCTTGAGCTCTTACAAAATACTTTCCAATCTGTATTAGGTCGATACAGAAGAACAGCATTGAAGTCAAACATTTGACAGTGACTGATCATTTCATTAACCGTGCACGAAATTGTGACTACTAAGTTCAATATTTGTGTGATATTTCCTTCAGTCCTATTGTGAATTATAGTTATATTAGTTATTTATTGTTATAAGAAGAAAAGTATATTACAATCATGAGAGTTTTCCAAAAGAACCAGCATGAACTGCACCTGGTGTTTTGCATAATTTGTAGTAAAATATGAAGAGTTTACATATAGTAAATGATGAAAATTAACATGTAAATTTCAATTTTTACGATGTTATGTATAATCAACTTTCCCTTTTTTTCTGTTTACAATAATAATTAAAATTCTATGCAATATAATGAATAATACTTCTAAATCCGCCAGCTATGTGGCGCAGTTGGTTAGGAGCTATCCTTGTACCCCCGAATTTGCGGGTTCAAACTCGGCCTAAGTCAATGGGTTTTTATGATACAAAAATCGACATCATCCATGACGTGTGATTATGCTGCATGTTAAAGAGATAGCCTATGAATGCGTGTTTGGCTTGGGTGCTCTCGCAAAATTAAATTCCTATAACAAATTCGCATTGTCAAAACTAAGGTGCCTCCTTCAGGGAACTGGATGTCAAAATTGCATTGAGGCATTTGGTATCCACTTATAGGGTGCCACATTAAAAAATTGATATCAGCTCAAGGGGAATGTGCAAGGTATGCAATGGTAAATACCTATCCACAGTCCCCTTGGAATTCAAAAATTTACTATTCAGCTTAATGATTATATTAAAGGGGCTTTGCTTTATACATGTGCAAATACATAAAGAGGAAACACAAATTGTTAAGAACAAAAATAAAAATTATTGTATATATGACAGGCCCCAGGCCGCTGGTAAAATGAGGAGAGAATCATATCCATAAATAACGTCTTTATTGTTCTTCAAACATATTAAATCCAACATGGTGACCCTTTGGTGCTCAACCATGTAAAATAAAAGACAATGTTGCAGCGAGGAGTCACCAGCTATCTTTCCGTTTACGCTCTCTCTCTCTCTCTCTCTCTTTACGTCAGCGCTTGCTCTACCTTTAAGTAGTCTTATTTACCCTCAAATCCCTACGCGATAATAAAGAGTTCGCTCTATTTCTATTTATTATTTACTTAATTTTGAAGCTAAACTGACAAGATCACACACACATATATATATATATAGTAAATCTTGTAAGTTGTTTTGTAGCGTTGGCCGGTGTTTATGTGCGTTGGTTCTTTATATGTAGAGTTGCCGATGGTTATTTATGTTAATTGTTTCTTGATGATCGGAGAACTCTTCTGGGTTCATTTTTCTCTTTAATTTCATATTAGACTTCAATGGTGTTACAATAACACAATAAGCATATCATAAAGCATAAAGAATAAGAGCAAAGGATAAAAGAGCTGCAGCTATTTACACATAATTTAGACAAAGACAAGGAGACAAAGAGAGCGAGCACAAAAAGAAGTTTCGCTTATATACTGGCTGTGAAGGTCACTATACTCCTTTCTAACAAGAGCTGTGATTGATTGGAAACGAGCTGGTGCAATGTTACTATTCGATTAAGATTAGTTAGTTTTGAAGTAAAGAATTAAAAAATACTTAAAAGCAGTTAATTAAAAGGATATTAGAGGGAATTATTGCACACACACACATATGTAATTTTTTGAGTAGTTACTGATGGCTTGAATACTAACGGTAAAAAATATCAATGAGACTTTGGAAACTTAAAAAGAATGCTGCAGTAATACAAACAAGGCTGACTGAGGACAGCCTTTAAGCACACAAAAGTGGGGTTCAACCAGTTTTACCTTCCAACCTTTTTGCTTACAATGTTGTTCGAAATCCTATAAAATTTAACGGAGAAGAATTCTGAATCCATTATAGATAAAATATACTTACATAAAAACGAATTCGAAATATATATGTAAAACAGGAAGGATAGTTTTTAAGAGCTGAATCCGAAATAAATTTCACATAATACGGGAAAATCCATTTTCGTGCAATACACTTAACAATTTCTCCTTTTCCTACTTAAGGCAAATGGCATTCAAATTTTTTTTCCCCTGTGTCATTTCCCTTATTTTTCAACAATGCTATTTCTGACTTTCTATTCTTCTTTTTAAGAAATTCGCGGAATAAAAGCTTTCCCAGAAATACCCCTGCGAACACATCCTTTTTTACGATCCATTCGGCTTTTTTCCCTTTTTTTTTTTTTTTTTTTTTTTTTTTTTTTTTTTTTTTTGTTAAAGGTGGGACCAAATCCGCCGAGAGAAATCACTCCATGCTCCACTGGAGTTACTCCAAATTTATGGCAGCGCCGCGCTCTAGAACAATCTTAATATGTGATATCGTTCTTGGGGAAAACTCCATTTTTTTTTCAGCTTTCTTTCAACAGTGTTGCTCTCTTGATTCCTGCTGTTGGGATCATTTTTCAAGTGTCTAACTGGACTCTGTCACAGCAAGACTCCGTATTTGTCCCGTAAATATCTTAAAGGCATGCAAAAGATGTCCTTGGCGTCAGGTTTTAGAGCTGAACGAGGAGAGCGAGTTGTGTTTTTTTCTTTTTTTATTTCTTCAGACTACGTTTGTGTTTTTTAAAGTGCTATTTAATACGAACTCTTTTTTTTTTCAGATGTTCGATTATTTTATCAGTTCTTTTTAAGGGCTACTTTTAACGGATACGAATATTTGTGCAGTTTTTCGTATTTCGTTGTATTCTTTATTTATGATAGCATTTATAGCACATTATCCGATTTATTAACTCTTTAAGTGCTTCTGGCGTATATACACGTCTGGTTCAGACACCATGTTAATCGCCCCTGACGCATCCGTCTTTCCGAAGTGCGATTCTTCCTTTGCAATGCTATCAGTAAAATTATTTCAAAGGCTATGGAATGGAATAAAATGATCTTGACAGTGTTTGAGAAGGGTTTATTTATTTCAGAGAAGGATTTGCTTATTTTATTCCTTTTCTTCCCCCCCCCCCCAATTTAGATCATACGAGTGCTATGAAAAAAATGTGGCATTGGGGAGCGAGTCGTGTAACTTTTAACCGGCAGTTAATGGGTTAATTATTTTATTCTAATTTTTTATTATCATAAGGCTGCCGTTGCTCCATTTTTGTAATTATATAACTTATTAGCCTTTACCCGCCTGTATGGTGATATATTACTATAAACTATTTTTAAGTAATTGAATATTAAGCTTTCGATTGTATTGTAAAGAATTCTTATAACCCTTGCCTCTTGATTTAGGAAAAGCCAAGACTTGAATTTCCACAATGGAGGTTTTATGACCCCTCCGTAACCCCTTCACCAAGAATTGATTTCCGCAAGATGCATTTTTAGTGGATCACCAATGAACAAAAGAAACAGGCTTGCTAAATTGCATCTTTCGATCTAGTGGTTCAAAAACGGGAATTTTTATCTAAAACGCCCTCGCAACACCTTTGAAGAGTAGAGTTCCACAAAACCCGTTCTTAGATTTTTACTCAACAAAAGAAACATTCTTATCAAATTTGAAACCTGTAATTCTAATAGTTTAAAAACGGGAGTTTTTTTTTTTTATCTCTTGCTACTTGCACCTATTTTTGCTTCTTGGAACTTAATTTCCGTAAAGCCCGGTTTTTACTCAACAAAAGAAACATGTTTGCAAAATTTAAAGACTGTAGGTCTAATAGTTCTGAAGATCTCGTGATAAGGGAATGAATGAGCTGCTTTTCTCCTATGTATATATATTTTGAGAGAGAGAGAGATAAAAATGATTCATATATTTTTCAGTGCAGCCGAATGTAAAATTGCTTTGACTTAGTGTAAGTCGTTATCTCTTAAAGCAGGTGAAATTCATAAACATCCAGTCAAAGTTCAATGTTAATTCAATTTATCATTGTTAACACAAAAAGAAGAAAAAGCTTTGCATGTGATATTAATGCTGAAATATTTCTCTTAAAAATATTTCTTTTTCCGTAACTCCTAGAGGCCTAATACCCGAGTTATCGTGGTCGCGAACTCTTGATATGCGTTATTACAATCCAGTCATAGGTTCGCATCCCGGTGACGCCAGAGGTTTGTCATGTAGTGAGGCTAATACACATTAAATTTGTCAAACTCCTCTAGTGGATGTTTTGAGAGTGAGCTACAGGATCAGGTGACGTCCTCGTCACTTAACGTGGTCTAAAATTACAGGGTCCGTCACCGATACACCTCGTACTGTTTCAAGGTGCGAGGTTGACAGAGAATCAATCTTCCTCAACTCCCGGTATTTGGTTTAGTTTCCAGAAGCTTTATTTAGTACCTGCCAAAACAAGATACACTAAAACTTGTTTTTTGTGCGGTAGATAGAAACCGCATAAAAAAAACCACACACAAAAAAATATGCGAACATTTTATATATACTTACATACAACAAGCATTACCACAGAATTTTTTTTATGCGGTGAGATGGACTGCATAAAAATGTCACCCTTAAAAAATGTATCAATTCTTACGAAATTTATGAGAAAGTACTTCCAAATAAAATAAGTAATTAAATTCCACATGGAACTATTTGGAAAACATTTAATTTCTCATTGTATAACATGGAGAAATTTTCAAAATGCTCATACATAATTCACTGCTATTCATCGTAATCCAAAGAACTCATCTTCCTGTGATGAATTAGTTCAAAATCGCTTTCGTCACTTGAAGATACAATTCCTAATTGATTTTTTTTTTTTTTGCATCATACAGTAAGTGATAAGTTTTTGTAATAATGGTCGGTTGACCAATTGCTTGTGAACGTCACAATAACCAGATATGTATGATCGAAGCTCTTTTTGGAATTTTAAACTCCTTTCGGATTTGGTATCTATTTTAAGAAACTGCTTTTCCGATTTATAGGAAAGCTGGATCCCTGTATATACTTTATCCGCTCTCAAAACATCCGAGTCTTCTTGTCCGTCTTCATAATCTATGAAATGTTTGATAATGTCTCTGTCATTGAAAGTTTCGTCTTCTATTTTGTTCTGATAGCACATTGAGAAAACGCAATTCAGCTTGCAATGTCAAGGGACTGTTTATAAGCAATGAAAAGAGCGTCTTGAAATGCATATATGTACATTAATAGAAAACATTACAGTGGCGCCAAAACAGATGAAATTCATGCACCGCAGGAAAAAGATCGAACAAAAAATTCGTACAAAAATAAAATCACACATAACAAACCGCAGAAAAAAGAACCTCACAAAAACAGGTTCTACTGTAATTGGCTTTTCGTCTTATGGAGATTGTTCAGAGACTATTAAAGACTTTTTTTTCATCAACTCTTAGCATCAAATTCATAAATGACCTCGTCCGTTTATAATATTACTTTTGTGCTTTTTAAAATATCCAGTTTCTTTATTTTTTCAGGTGCTGAAGTATTAGGTATTTTTTAGGTGAAAAAATACTTATTTTAATGCAACGTTTCTCGAACTGTGAGGCGAGCCCCCCTAGGGGGTCGTGATAACCTTACAAGGGGGTGCAAGTATATCGAAAAGTCGAAAACAGAAGATTATTTTTAAAAAATTTATTAATTTTCTGAAAGGAAGCAAAGCAAAATATATTTTGACATAATACAAAATAAAATATACATTTAAACTGACATAATTCACTGATAAATCTATCAGTACTGTACACAATGTATTTCATTATTAATTTAACAATAGTAAGTTATGAACAAGTTTTATAATTACAAGTGTCCCTACGGGCATGTCATAAAATTATATACAAAATTTATAATACTTATCTAAATACTTCGTACGATTTATAACTAAAATGGTATTGTAGCCTTACGTCAAAGTATATTAATCTTGAATTCAATACATTGTTATTGTATGGAGGGGGACGCGATGAATATTATGATTGAAAATGGGGTCGCAGGTTTAGAAACTTTGTGAAAAGCACTGTTTTAATGAGTTTCTGTAAGCTTTTTTTGCCTTGAAGCAGATTAGAGTGATTTACTTATTATATTATTATCATTGGAATATAGCTGGTAATATTTATTTATAACCAAATTCTGTCGAATAAAAAATTTTCTCATGTATGAAAGTAAATCAAAGTTCTAATTGTTTTATTTGATTTAAAAAATTTTAGGTTAACTTCTTTAATCCGTCTTAAGTTATAATTTTTTCTGTTTGAAAATTGTTTAATTTGTCATATTTTAAAAACATGTAAAACAGTAAAAAAATATGTTCATGCTGTCCAAGTCTAGCTCCGAGTGCTCCGAGTATTTTTTAACAAAACCAACAAATTAAATGGATTTTAATTGATGCCAATGCCATCTAGTGAAGTTTTAGTGCAACAGAAATTAACATTTGATAAATTACCTCGTCCGCTTAATTATAATTTCAATTATAAAATGAAATACCAAAATTACAAGAAACTATGCGCGATATTTGTTTTTTATTTCCGTGAATTTAATATTACACTATACATTATTTATCTAAAATTTTCGTCTGATCATAAGCCGAAAAATTTCAAAAATACATTTTAGTAAATATAATCTCTAAATAAAGAAAACAGAACATAGTCTGTAATAATAAAAACAGACAATTACATACATTAAGTCTTAAATCAAATAATCTTTGAAATAAGAATCTGTTCAATTTATCTTAAAGAAGAATTCTATTCCAAACAAAGAAAAATGAACAAAACCTTGAAAAGTAAGAATAGCAAATATCCGATTTTTGAGCATGAAATTGATTACACTTCAATTGTAAAGGATTTTTCAAGTGACTTTGGTATTGTTCTTATTTTAATTTGTGACTATCTCCTATTTGGATTGATTTTAAACCCAGACCGATTTATTTTATTATTTCGTTCGATTCTAATCGAGCGAACTTAATTAGGTTTCGATATTACTCGAAGGGGTTTAGAAGGGGGTCAATGAATATCTTAAGGGGATATCAGTTCTGCACTTGAAATTTATTTCAAGGATTTTGCTTTTTGATTTCCTGACAGAATAAAGACTTCATTAAATTCATAAAGAGTTTTTATCTTCGACTTTTAAGGGATTTTGTGAAAGTATGTCTGATTAATGTGAAGAATTTTTAAATTGTTCAAATAGTTTTAAAATGTTTTCTTCTCTTTCTTTTAGTTATGAGATTCAAAATTATCTTTTTACTGATAAATTAAATGGGCTTCCTTAGTAAATTCCGTTTCTAGTATTATAATAAACAATTTTTATAACTGTATTGTCTGGTATACTATACACATTCTTGCTTTGTATTTTACCAAATTTAATTCTAGCCGGCTTTCAGATGTAATAAATTATAAATTACCTTAAAATCCAACGTATAACGTGCACTTTTAACAATAAAAATAAGATCGAAATTTACGGGAGGGGGACATTATACGCCAGGTATAAAAATGATAGATTTAAAAAAAATAATTATAGTTTTAAAAAAACTAAAAAACACCATTTTATAGTTAATCGAATCTTTTAGTCGCCAATTCTGGAAATAATATCTGAAATTTGCCGCCAGATGCGGGATGGGATCGGAAAATGGGAAATCGTTAATATTGATGATCCTGATCAGGACAATGGCACAAAATTATTAATTTTTTGTATTGTCAGTGGTACTGGACAAGTGAGTAAAATTTCGAATTAATCTCACTTTTTAAAGTGGGTAAAAATGTTAAGTTCAAAGATCCCGTTACATACAAGTGAAACTTAAAAAAAAGATGTTAAAAGGAAGGAATGAACGTTAAAAAAAATTTTCACTTCTACATCTATCGAAATATTGTTTATTTAAAAGATATGGAATACCTAATGAATTTACAGGGCTGTAGTTCTAGAAGTACATAACTTTTTAAAAAGCTGGGATAGTACCTCGAATAAATGACTTCCAAACTAAGAGTGAGGGAATATTAACGTCGCACTGTTCAGCTACACGAGGGCGTTTGGCGACGGACCTCGTCATTTTGAACCATGGTCAAGTGACGCGGACGACACCTGATCTGGCACCCCTTCTCCTAACTACCACATCACACCAACGGGAGGACGTTTCAGCTCTCGACATATTTAACGTGCATCTTTCCCGTACACTTTGGGTCTGTAGGGGTACTGGGCTCGAACTCATGACATGCCAGCCACGATCCGATACCTTGACCAATAGGCTACCGTAGCCACCCAAGCATAAGAGAATTGCACTCGTACATTTCAAGTTTTTTAGTAAAAAAGGGGGGGGTGCGTTATACAGCGAATATACCTAAAAATTAAAAATGCAACTTGAAAGTCTAGGGGCGCATTATACACCGGATTTTACGGTAACTTAAATACTACAAGGGGTGATCAAATGAAAAGGTGCGAAACGACACGGGGGGTACAAATATATATAGACTTTATTAAAAATATACACCATAGGCCTGAGCACAACGATCCCACTGATGAACAAGCCACAGGATTCCTTGTTCCCAGAATTCCTGTGGCTGTGACGAGACCCAGTCCTTCACAGTGTCCTTGAGTACGTCGTCCGAGTTGAAGCGCTTTCCTTTCAGGTGTTTCTTCAGTGGACCAAACACATGGAAATCGCAGGGTGACATGTCCAGACTGTAGGACGGATGGTCCAACGTCTCCCATTGGAACTTGTCCAGTTCCATTTGTGTGACTCTGGAGACGTGTGGACGCGCGTTATCATGGAGCGGAACCACACCCTCCGTGAGCAGCCCCGGTCTTTTGTTCTTGATGGACCTGCGTAGGCGTCGGCGTGTCTCACAGTACACATCGGAGTTAATGCTTTTTCTGTGCTCGAGTCATTCTGTGCTCGCATCATTTGGACGCCGCTTTTTATAAGAGCCTTTGCTCTCTTCTGCGCATGCGGGCACCCGCGCATGATCCGATAGCAGTCAAATTCTCCAATGGCATCCCGAGATGTCTCGCTACATTCTCCCTTGGCGGAATATGCAAATATTTAACTGTTTCATTTTTATGTCGTTTCGTACCTTTTCATTTGATCACCCCTTGTACATATGATTTTTCATTTAAAGGGTTAAACTTGTGACTGCTACATAATATATGCAATCACATGTTCTTCATCGAATTCAAAACTGACATGATAATTGTACTTGTTATACTACTAGTAAACTTAAGGTAAAATTTGGGATTTGATAATTGTGTACTTAAAAATGTTCAAATATTAAGATTCTTCAGAAAAAATTTCAAATTTAAAAAAAAAAGAATTCTTATATTACACGTGTATTTTCAAATCAATTGTATTTTGTTTACCTATTTAGGTGCATCACTATTGTTGACGAAATTGTATTTTAAAAATAAAGTTTCTACAAAAAGCAAAAGTTGGCAACAGCGAGACGGATGAGTTCATTGTCTGGAAAGCACGTGATTGCATTCCTCATGTGTCTATAACGTCACATGAATTTATGAAATGATTGGCTTGAAACACGTAATTGTAGTTATCATGTGACTATGACGTCATAGGAATTTAGCCCATTAAAGTCATTAGAATTGTATTTATTAATTTCTAATCACCAAACTCTCTTTTTAGAATCGAGTTAAACTGTAAAATGTGTTTCCTGCCACATAGTGAGACTGGTGCACGTTAAATTTGGTGAGATACGAAGTCCTCACGTTAGCGTGGTGGAAAAAAATTGGAGATTAGGGAGAGGGGTTGGCTCAGGTATTATCTTCATTTCTTGAACGGGGATAAAAAAATCAGTTGCCAATTTAACTTAGCCTCGACGAATGTGGCATTAATGAAGTAAAGAAATTGAAATGTTAATTTGAATTTTCGGAGTATAGTATGTTTCTGAGTAATTAAATAGAAACAGATGCGTATAATTACAGAAAGCCTTATATTGGCTTTTAGGGAACCGATTTTCCCTTTTGAAGTAAGGTTAGAATAATAAATTAAAAGTTAAAGGCACCACATGTTTGAATTCAAACTCCATTCAAAATGATCATGTAATAACTTTAGTTTACTACATGATATAAAAAGGCTGCTTTATATAAAATATAATTAGCCTCTAGCTTTGAAGTGACCTATAATATTCTCTTAAGGTCTGACATTGATATCTCATTAACTTAAATTAGTACAAAATTAAAGAAGATAAATTCCCACACGAATCAACTTAAGACTATGTAAAAAAATTTCATATAATTAATAATCAATAATTTTTTTTTAATTATGAGCACGTGAGATTGTTGGATGGATTATTCAACAACTCCTCATTCAGGAGATTCACTAGCGCTATGGGTAACGGACATCGTCATTTGAACCACTGTCAAGTGACGAGGATGACACACGAGCCATCACTCTACTCTCAATAAACATGAGATATGTATCAAAAAGGAGCCGTGACCTTTAGGAACAAAATAATAATCAACTTCATAGAAATGGAGAACAAATTCAAGATGTAATTAAATTGGTTTCTGGGCTGATAATTATTCCCACAACACAAATCTTGAACTGACGCACCGCAAATTAAATCCGCATCAGCTACTTTAAAAGAAAGAACAAATTATCGTTTCACAGTGTAAATCTTAATGCTAATATATCTTATCGTGGTAGTAAATGAAACAAGTAATATAAAAAAAAATTTATTCAATTCTTACTTAGGTCAACAAAGAAAAAAAATTTTCGTTTATTAAATTTAATTAATGAATTGATATTTGAAAAAAAAACTGTATGAACATCAAGTGCCATCCACTACAAGTTTTAAAAAAATGTATTTGAAGCCAAGAAAAAATTCGTTAGAAAAACGTACTGGCGCCATCTGTTGCATTATCTACAACAGAAATAACGCACATTAATTTTTTTAAAAAATAATAAAATTTAATGAATGAATTAATTTTTGAAAAAATGTATTAACATCAAGTGTCATCCACTGCAAGATTTGAAAAATATATTTGAACTTCAGGGGTTGAATAAAAAGTATTTTATTAACGACTGGAAATTTGAACAAGATATATATAGGGATAGTTGTGTGTAGTTTCTGTTGTAGTTAGAACTATTTGCAACAGATGGCGCTAGTACGTTTTACTAACGAATTTTTTCTTGGCTTCAAATACATTTTTTTAAACTTATAGTGGATGGCACTTGATATTAGGAAATAAAAAACAAAAACAGTATGAACATATGCTAAAAACTGCAGTACCCTTCAGTTTTTAGTGTATTTGCATAAATAACTTCTGGAAAGGATCATAAAGTCTCTGGAGGAGACAGAATAAAATAATATTAGAGACAGTAAAACAGAATAAAATAATATTAAATGACACATTCAAGACTCTGATTTAGTCATAATCTTACCTTAAGCTAATAGTACGAGAGCAATTGCCAAAAGCTTGCTGTATTTAACGTAGTTTTTGATACGATGTTAGTTGTGAATAAGTTTAAAATATAAAACAATAAATTATGTGTAATAACGCGTCAATTTTCAGTTTTATATAACGTTGTTTAAAAAAAACTGAAACGAAATCTGTAATCTCATTTTTTTATATTAATAATCAATTCATTATCAAGATATTGCTTAAACTTTTTAAAAAAAATACTACGTGAATTGACTTTGTGTGTGAATAATAAATCTATTTTTCTTCTTTAAATATTTTATACAAAAAGAATTTTTCCAAGCCATTTCATTTAATTTTATAACCGAATAGATGTTAGATTTATTTTGAAAACTGGAAATCCCATTTCCGTAGCATATAAACATGCACAAATACAAACAGAAGAATAGTGCTGTACGTGTAAACATTTATTAAAATGTAAGAAGTGAAAAAGATATATTCAGAAATTATTTCATTAAGTTTATATGCGTTATATATTTTTTTAAATTGCCTTTACTAAAATCATGTTGATACATATCAACAACATTAAATTTCAGCTCTCACAAATCGAATATTCTTCGAAATTGCAAAGCTCTTAGGTACATATACTCGCATTGCGATATTTAAAATTGCCTTTGCAATAACTTCCAAAATCGTAACGCTTTTCCAGATCCTTTTTTTCCAACAAATATTTGTCAGTTGAATATTGAAACGTCGCAGAGAGTGAGCAGCGTCTTTTAAAGGATGTTTATATTCGTAAATATTTGCAAAGATAAACTGATTCAGAACCATCCGAAACATTATCCGGATTGGGAAGCGAAAAAGAGAAGAAGGGGAAAAAATGAAAATCATATAAACATCCTGAAAAGGAGCTCCGATAAATAATTCATGAAGCGATAGAAAAAAAACTTAAGAAAATAGATCCCGGTATCGTTGGCTGTAAACGTCGGCCGTGTCAACTAACAAGTGACATTTAATAAATTCGTTTCTATTCTGGGACTCGATATTACATTGGAATCTGATACAGCTCGAAATTTGTATTGATTATTTGGCAACAATCGCTGTCAAAACTCGTGTGGCTCTTTCGTTCTCTCTTTCCTCTCTCTCTCTCTCTCTCTCTCTCAATGGCATTGTTTAGATTATTTGGTTTGTGATATTTTCCAATCAATGGAATGGATAAGACTGAACAACCAATCCGCCATTTTAGGTCCCGTTGTTTAAAATTTGAATAGTGAACCATCGATGGGCCACCTCCGTAGCTTGGTGGTAAAGTCGCACGTTTTGGTTCTATCAAAGATCATACAAGGTTAAAGGATTTTAGAATATTTAGATCAAAAATAACCTACTAAACACTAAGAAAAATTGTGAAATTAGTAAATTGCTCAGAATTCAGGAATTCAGAAAAATGAAAAGTTTATTTTCTTCAGTTAATTTTTTCAAAAAAAAAATTTTTTTTAAGTGTAAACATTAGAGTGGTGTACAAAAAGTGTATCTTTTTTTTTCTGAGGAAAATTCTTTAGATGAGGACCTCAAGAGTTACACACAGGTAGTTTTTCTAGGCTAAAAACTTAAATGAAACATAAAATACAAAAGATAGGCATAAAATAATTAAAAATATATGAAAAGGCATTTAAATATTATTTTGATTCTAATTTCATATTCTTAACTCTGTATCTGAATCAATTTTCGGCATTTGATATTAGTATAGAATTGAATATTCTGATATTCATATAAATGTTCGATTATACGATATTGTAATCAATTTTCGATATTTAATATCAATATGGTATCGAATTTTCCGATTTCTGGATTAATATTCGATTACACAATATTTGAGTCAATTTTCTTTCAAATTATTATTATTTATCAACTATAACACTTGGTTTGAGGCAATGTTCTATCATTTTACCATGGCAAATATGAAAAAATAGTCTTAAATTAGTTCTACAAATTCGAAATTCAAGATGCTGTGTATATAATTTTTTAAATATTTTCCTTAATAAATTATTCTATTACTATTGTTATTATGGAGGAGGTGGTGTGTAGGTTAATATGTTGTATATATATACATAAAGTCGAAATAAATAGTGTGTGTGTGTGTGTGTGTGTGTGTGTGTGTGTGTGTGTGTGTGTGTGTGTGTGTGTGTGTGTGTGGTGTGTGTGTGTGTGTGTGGTGTGTGTGTGTGTGTGTGTGTGTGGTGTGTGTGTGTGTGTGTGTGTGTGTGTGTGTGTGTGTGTGTGTGTGTGTGTGTGTGTGTGTGTGTGTGTGTGTGTGTGTGTGTGTGTGTGTGTGCTTTATCTTTTAATAGTGATATAAATATTTTAAGTAAATAAGCTAAAAATATAAGCTGTCAGCAAAAGTCCGTGTATGTTGAGGGAGGGAGGAATGAGAAATAAGTCGTCCTCCAATTACAATTTTTCTAAAATAAATGCTGGAAGGGGAATCCCTATATATATGCGACTAGTATGACTCGCATGTATTCTCAGATTTTGCTATCGCGTTTAAACTCGTTAAGCTCTTACACAACTAGTTTTTTTGGGACAAAGGCTATAAATTGAGAACCATCATCGATAGAAAGTATGTTTTGTATGAGTTTATAGTTCATAGACAGTGGTGTTGATTCGTGAATGATTTCTTTTATAACTTTTTTTTCATTTCCTAATTTTCATTAATAAAATTAAAAAAGATCTATAAACCAATGCATCGGCTAAGAAACCAAAAAAATCACCCTTAATAAAGCTTGATAAAAACTTTTTAGTTTTAATACATAGTGTCATATGCCTTGCAAATTGGTCCATAGGTTTTCTGTTTACATTTGTTTTTGTTTCAAAATTTGATTATGTTTCCACTTTTAGTTTTAGAGGACATTGATTGCAAAATAAAATAAATTGCTTACATTAAAGTGAGTCAAAATTTTACGGTAATGACATTTGTTTCCACGGCATATATATTAATTTTGGTAAAAGAGTGATCCGTAGGGAGAAGACTTACTTCTTTGTCTCCAGATATTGGTGAAAGGCATTTATCAACTCTCTGTACAACAGGTCATTTTTTCAACTTTGCTAATAAATCATTTCTGTTTCCCGAATGTCCAGTGGATCAACAAGTAATTGATTTAGATTCCTAGAATTCATCCTTTCCAGAGAAAATGATTGGTTCGCTTTAGATTTTCAATTAAAGTAATACACAACTTCAATTCTTCTAAGCCAAAATGGAATATCATTACATCTGCGTTTCTCAAACTGTGTGGCGCATCTCCCTAGAGGGGCATGATAATCCTACGTAAGGAAGACAAGCATATCGAAAAATCGAAATTTTAGATTTTTTTTAAATTATTAATTTTCTGAAAAGAAGCAAAACCAAATACATTCTGACTCATTTACACTATGATATACTTATAAATGCGTCAAAAACTGCACAATGTATTTGGTAATTAGTTTATCAATACTAAGTTATCAAAGAGTTTAATTATTACTGATGACTACCATGGGCTTGTCCAGTGGCGTAACGAAAAATATTATGGCCCTCCTGCAATGTCAGGGCTCAGACTCCAGGCCCAAATACGTACTTGGCCTTGGCGTCATTGAGGCATTGTGCCTCCTAGAGTCTCCGAGTTTATATATATATATATATATATATAAGCTACCGTCGAAATGTTATTCATAGAATAACTAAGTATTTCATGAAATAACTGGACAAGTCAGTTAAAGTATATATGAAAAATGTCATACTTTACCTAGTTATTTATTCTATGAAATAAATAAGGATAGACCGTTAAAGTTAAAATATACAGTTTCAAAGGTATTTTATAAATTAATTTATCATAAATAGCTAAAATCTCTCGAAAAATACATTTCATTCCTTTTGCGAATGAATAATTGATAAATAATGAGGTAAAGTAGATGAGATATAATTTATTATTGCTCGTACTACTAACATTAGTTAAACAGAAAAGGGGGAAAGAATGTTTCAAAAATAGGTTATATTTCAATATTTTTACAAAAATATATGCTGGTAAGAAAAACTGTTGCTTCATAAAAAAGTTACGTAAAATTTTTAAAACAAAAATGTAAGAGAATATTAATTTAAATTTTAGGAGATACCTTTATTTTACTTTTCATTACTTATTAGATCAAGGAATGCTGTGATGACACTTTGGATTACACTGCTTATTATTTTTGAAACAAGCACACTTTTTACTATTACACATTTTTTTTACTCGAGCACTTTTTAAATGCTTGTCCAGTATCTTAACTTTGAGCTGTTGCAACAGATCGAAGCGTTGTGTCAGTATTTGAAACTTCTTCAATGGAAATTAATTCTTGATGACATATGCTGAACTCATATCAAGAGTACAATTGTTTTATTCGGCCATCTCTAGTTCCTAATCGGAAAAATCCTTCCTAAAGCAGCTAGAACCGGTTTAAAGAACTTTCGAGTGCTGTATTTCATACTTTAACGACCAGGTAATAGTTGCTCTATAGAATACCTAGTTAAATCGTAGAATTCAATAATTTTATATACTTTTGTGACGGGTGCTTACGCGTTTCACTAACCTTCTCAAATATACTCTTTAAATGTTTTATTCATTTCAACCAATCTCCACCGGGAGCCAAAAGCGTGATTTATGCAAATGAGATATTTTATATAAGTTTGGGTTTAGCGAGTTATAAAAAGGGGAAATGAAATGAAGAGAAAGGAATGAATTGAGAAAGTACTTTTTCTAGTGGAAACGTAGTCGTCGTGAGTAAAGTCTATCGTAAAGTGTAGATAAAATTAGTTCGGGAAAGAACTGAGAGATAGCTGAGACTGAATCCGCCCATTAGAGGAATCCAGATATTGAAGAAGCAGCTAGACGAACCTTCCATAACAAAAGGTATCAGGTTAGTTTGACTTACCCAAATTAAGTATAAGTGTGTAGCTATAATTGTACGCGTCGACCGCCGTAGACTCAGTTAAGATTCCGTCGTTCAAGATTATTGAATCCTTCTCATACTCCACTGTGTTTTATTGTTCTTAAAGTTGAATAGTATTTGTGTAATCTCTTAATTAAGAAAAGTCAATAAATAAGATTGATTTATTAAATAAGTAGTAATTTATTATGAATTGAACACATCTAAATTCAGGTGATAACCGAAGGGGAGTTGATAATCTTAGAGGTAGCGATAGGCTACGACACTTTAACTGGCTTGTCTAGTTATTTCATGAAATTCATAGTTATTCTATGAAATAACGGATTATATTTGACATATTTTAACGACATATTTTCGGGATTTTACAATAGTCTATAATATACGTAATGTAGTTTAAAAAATGGCTGTTTACATTTGCGTAAAGCTTTACAGAGTGATTTGCTATTTTCAGTTTTATTTTACAAAGCTACATTCATAAATAAATATCGAAAAAAATTTTTCAATATTAAATTTTTCTTTCTACTTAAATAATTCAGCTTTTTTTTTGTTGTTATTTGTAATTCTAATAAACATCGAAGCATTCTTCGAAATGTTGAATATACTACATCAAAAAATCCGAAAGCCTCTTTATCATAAACATCACATGTTTCTACTTCTGTTATTTCGAAGAAGAAGAAAAAAATTTATTCTTTTGAGTAAAGAAAAAAATGGAAGATTTTCCTTTTTTTCTTATTTGTTCGTAAAATATTTGAGGATGGAAAAAATTTAGTTTTTCTTCCTTTTGTATAAATTTTTCTCTTTGACAAAAAACATTCTTGGGATTTTGTTGCGCTTATACAAGAATAAAATGCAGATTATATATATATATATATATATAAGCTTTAAAAAAAATTTTTTTTTTGGCTAAATTGTAATTTTAAACAAAACACACCATTCCTTTTTCAAATTCAAGTCTACAATCATTATGTTGGTAGAATAAGTAGTTAAATTTCCATTAGGAGAAAAGATCTTCAAATAAATTCTTTAAATCAATATTGGTTTAATGCAACTTTTCTAGCGGAGAGAATTTAAACATAAATATTCACATTCGTCTTAAATTAAATACTTTCGAATAATTTTTAAGTATCAATATATTACTTTTTCGCTGATCTTCAAGTGAATTAAATTAATTCAAATTTTACATTTTTATAAAATCATATCGCTTTCAGTTAAAGCAGAAACATTGATGTGTGCAGATTAAAAATATTTTTAATCTTTAAAATTTGTTGAGTTAAGTTTAGATGTATTCTACTTTCTTGGGGGAAAAAAACTTTTAAGACGTCATAAAATCGGGGATTTTTTTCCATTGGATTTCTGTCTAAATAAATGTTTTTATTTTATTTTGATATATGTGATTATGTGTTTTAATTCCAGTATTCTATATTATGTCACATGAATTCGAATAATTCTTTTAAAAAGGAACGATAATCGTCTGTCGGCTATAATTTGTTTTAAAAAAAATTACTTTAAGTAATACGAAAAACAGTGCAAATATTTTCAAAATTAAACCTCATTAGTTTAAATAAATGTTTAATTTACTTTCATTTTTCATTTCTTATCGTTTTAAACTCTTTAAATTAATGATGAATCTTATTTAATGAACAATGACTCGGAACTTTTTGTAAAAACCGTATTTGTCCTTTTCTAAATTACGTTTTATCACAGCTTTTTTTCTTGAAACATTCTGCAATTAAAATACGGACGGTCATTCATTTTAGAAAAAAAAAATATGAAAGATATTTGTACAAGCATTTAAATAGTGCATAACACTTTTCGTTTCAGCAAAAGTTTTTATATTAGAAACCTTAGGTTATTTGTTTTTTGTACTCTCATGAAATAATAGAAATGTATTAACAAAGAAAATTTTTAATTATTATAACCTAATTAAAAACAAATATTAATGGCTTAAAACTATTTTTACAGAATCTCATCGTTTCAAATTCGTTGAGTATCTTTTTCCTTATAATTATTATAATTCTGTTATTGTTGGATTAAATTATTTTATTTTGTGCTTGAAAAATGGAATGAGAAACATTGAAAATCGTTTAGGGCTTGAAATTATGAATGAATAGGAATCCGCTTGAGGAATCGGGAACCTCTTGAAAAGAGGGCTTAAATGATAAATTTACTTCCGTTTTAGAAATTCCTGTCATTTTTAAATAAAGTGGTCAAGGCCATAAGAATAGTTTTCAATACAATTGAAAACCTAACTCTAGTACAAAGAAAACAATAAATTTAAAATAATATGTAGTCCTACATAATACCTATTATCGTTTTACTGTCAAAATCAAATCATTTTTCATTTCCTACTATTAGTTCTCACTCTCCCTATATATATTTGTTTATTTTTTTATCTTGTTCAAATTTTCAGTCGTTAATAAAATACTTTTAATTTATCCATTCAAGTTCAAATACATTTTTTAAACTTGTAGTGGATGACACTTAATGTTAATACAGTTTTTTCACATATTAATTCATTAATTAAATTTAAAAAATGTATAAATAGAAACAAAAATTATTGTCTAGCTTCACATATACAAAGGAAAATTGTTTTTCGTGCCCCCGTAGTGCAATGAATAGCACGTTGGACATCTAATCCAAAGGTCGTGGGTTCGAATCCCACCTGAAATTATCTAATATCTGAGAATGTAATTTCTTTTTACTATACTTTTTATTATAATAATTAAATTTAATGAAAGAATAAATAGTAAAACAAATAAAAAGGAAACACCATAAATAGAAAGGAAAATGGAAAATTGTAAGGAAAATCACTTTCTATTTTGTCACTTAATATTGTTCTGTCATATGTATATACATATTTACATTAATTGTATCTATTTAATAAAAAACAACTAAAATAAAAAGTTTATTTGTTGATCAAAGTAGGAATTGATTTAAAAAAATTATATTACTTGTTTTTTCGCATTTTGTGTTATGTGTTAAATTATGTTAATTATAATGTATCAAAAAGTGAAAATCCGAACCAATAAATGATCAATAAATTGATTAATCCTCAAAAAGACTTGTTGACCATGAATTTTAATCACCTTGATAAGACGGTATGAAGACATTAAGTTAAAATGAATTGCTTCATTATATAAAAAAGGTCCAATTAGATAAAACTTAATCTTCTAATTTGGAAAAAAATATGCCTTATAAAAGTTGAGGAATTTTTTATCCACTTAAGTTAAGCTTCTTTCTAAGCGGAAAAGTTCTAAATTAATGAAAGAATGAAAGACTTAAGCAAGAATAATGATAAGAGGTCGGAAAGAATGTGGGATAAAGAAAACTGATTGAAATATAATCAGTGTGGATTCTTTTTCCACTTATCTTTATTTAAATGTTGTGGAATTCTAACTAATTTTGCTCTCGGAAATTATATATTTCCCCTATGCGTAATCTAATTTAGCAAATTCCTTCTATTAAAAATTTTCTTCAACTATTAAAACATAAAAATGTAATTGAGCTGTACAGGTTTTTTTTGAAATACTTGAAATAATATTTTAACATTTGATATAAAGAAACGCAGAAATAACAAAAAAAATTGGAGTAATTAATTTCATTTTGTGTTCTTTTTAGAATTTGACTAAAATACCAAAACAAAATGGAAAGTTATTGTTTAGAGATTTAAAAGAGAATCCCATATAAAATATATTTTTGAATTTTGTGAATGCTGTGTTCAGTTTCAAAATATTGTATTTAACATTTGGGGAGGAAAAACTCACTTTCTCTTTAACTACTGCTAAAAGTTTGACATTTATTAATTTTTCTTGTAATTTTTAGAACTGCAATTTATTTTTCGATGAATAATAAAACATATTTCATCAAGAATCCAAAAATATATGTGGTTGTGTAAAATAAAAAAAAATTTGTTAACTTTATCAACGTAAACGTAATACGTCTTTGTTTTGAACTGATTTATTAATTTCTCTTTGATCACTGGTATTTATGTATTATACCGTCTACCAATTCGTTAAATGAAAAGGCGTCGCGCCAAATGCCGCGATATGCAGCCAATAGCGGAAAACTGCTCTCACACATGTGGAAACATAATAATCTTCTTCGCGCATACAATGGCAGCGTTTATCGATTTTTTTTAGATGTTTTATGTTTTCGTAAAATTGGTCGATGGTATGATACGTAATTACGTATTCGATTTATGTTGCTTGATTGTCATAAATTATCTAGTGTTGATAAACGTCTTTGTGTAAAAACAGAGTATTAAAATCAGTTTTAAAAATTAGTGCTATTTGTCCTTTTACCAAAATCAACGACAATAAATCCTTGGGATATTCAAAAACTTTGAAAATTATATGCATTCATACTTTTAAGAATTTTAAAAATCAAATTCTATTGATAAAATCTGAAAAAAGGAATTCATATTTTTATAAAACTTTAAAAAGTTTATTTCGCACTTCAAAAGGATTGAATTAATTGTTCTTGCTCCAATTAAAAATGCAACCCACTACTACCGTTTCCATTCTAAGATTACTCTACTGGCAACCTCTGCAAATCATTTTCGCCAATCCCTCGATCTTTCGCATAAATTTTAAGTAAATAAATTGTTTGAGCCGAAAAATAAGTTATAAAAAGAAAGAAAAGTGATGAAGAACAGTTCCCAAGAAAAACGTGGCAGAATCACAACCGTCACAAAATTCTTAACAAAAGAATTCTGTGACGGTTATCATTCTAATACATCAATATATAGAGTAATTGAAAAAAGAAACTAATTTTTGTAAGAGTTTTACTCTAATTTAATTCGAATTATAAATTAAATGTATCACTGTTGTATCATATTTTTGAAAATTAAGTTCATTACTGGTGAAAGCAGGCATTTCAAAAACAGTCAGCTATAATAATTTATTAGGAGGTAAAACAAAAACCCTCTGGGGCTAATAATAACAAAACCCACTATTATGCTTAGTAAGCGGTTACATTTGTGGCATCTAAAAACACAATTACATTTCACCAACCATAAATTCACCAGTTCTATACTTACATTCTGTGCTCTACTAAACAAAGGCTAAGGTTTCTCTATGAATTTTATATAATAAGTTATTTATTATTCATATGCATTCATGGATTTAAGCATTGGATTCTGAATCCTAAATTGTGTTTATAATTGGATACACTGTCACATCTATTTAAGTTATGTGAAAGGAATTTATATAATGTTTAAATGATATTTAGAATACTGTTTTTTAACTGCAGAAGATGAAACAAATTCGCTAAAAGAATTAGATTTTTTTTTTTTTGAATTTACTATTTGGATTATTTATTTTTATCATGTCTGCCATCATTGCATACGTAAAGTACACTAAGATTCTGTTGTTTTTATAAAAAAAATTTGCAGCTTACTTTTTTTTATGTTTTTAGTAGCATCAATTATCCTAAATTGCAAGTAAAAATAATTTATTTTCCTAAATCAAAAGAAAATCTGTCCAGCTCTGAAACCTTTAATAGAGTATATTAATGTATTAAATTTATCTGTTTATGAAGAATAATTAAATTACACATGCCTTTCCTGAGTTTTACATTTTACAGAAGGAAATTTTTTTTTTTAATGTTGCAATTAATTATGTAATTAAATTAGGAATTTTCTTAAAAATCCCCTTTTCCAATATAGTATTTTCTTCAGATTTCCCTAGTAAAAATTAGCATTCCATGGTATTTTACGTGCAAGGATGAAAATACTTAAACATTCGTAAAGCAAAATGGGTAGGAGTCTTATTTCACTGTTTCTTTTCCTTTTTGTTATAAAAATTAAGGAAAATATTAGAAATAACTTTTTATAAACAAACAAATTTACTTTAAAAATATATAAAACACATAAAACTTATTACTATACTTTAGAAACTTTTATGTTTGCTTCATGGTAAATTAAAGTTATTTAAAAATATTTTGATTTCCACAATAATCAACAAACACTTTGTAATGATTAATAGATATATTATATCTTTTTTATAAGTTTAATTTTTTTGTTGATTCTAGGATTAAATAGTTATTTTTAGAGGCCTAATTTTTTTCTTAAATGTTACCTTCCTTGGTCTCTAAATAATTTTGTAATAAAATTAAGTAGTTAAAAATTTCAAAATTTAAATATGTGCATATTCTATTTAATATATTTTTATTGAACATTTAAGCAACTGAATTACTTAAAGAAAAATGAGGGTTGTTTAGTTTTTTTTTGAATAAAAATATTATTATTTCATTTAAGCATATAGTTATGTTAATAAATCAAAAAAATTTTATATGAAGACTGAATACATAGATATTCAAATCAAAGTGAAAAGTCGAACAGTGTTGCTCTTGGATGAGATGGGATGCTTTATTTCTCGTGTCGCCATCTATTGAGAATAGTTGAAACTAAACTCTAAGCAAAGCAATCGATGCTGTTACCCATTCGAAAAAAAGTAACATTTAACAGATTAGTATTTTAATAAACAGAATTTATGTACTTAATCTAATTTTAAAAACTTTAAATTATGTTTATAAATTGAAATGAAAAACATAATTTATATGACTTACGTAACTATTAAGTTGCATAATTTGTTTTATTTAAGATATCTTTTTAAGTAATGATTCCGTTATTTTAAAAGAAATAAGTATTTTAATAATATTTCCAATGATTTACTTTAGTTGCTTATTATGGAACTTGCTTCTTTACTCACACAAACTTTATTTGAGTATTTTTTGTCAATTCATTTCATGGAATCTTTTATTTTATTCGTTTATTTTCTTTTTACAATCTATTGTTAATTTTTAGTTTCTGTTTCTTGACCAAACTTAATTTTTACGTTAATTTATTTATTGATGAAACTGACATTATGTTCTTAATCTCAATTTTAGAATGAAATTGTTTTCTTTCTATCTGAAAATCAGATTTACGAGTTTTAAGTTACGGTAAAAATTCAAACTCTTAGTACAATTTTACTTGGAGGGGATTTAAGTTTAACTCCTCGTAACTATATCTGTTCCAAAATTCTAAGAATCAAATATAATAATTAAAGGATTAACAATAAAAATCACATGTGTAACAGCATTCTGTTATATAATTCTGTGTTAACGTTGTAGTTTGTGGAATCGGATCGAATTGCTCATTACAATGTTATGCTCTTATTCGAAATATTTATAAATTAATAAAAATAGCTTGTATTATTGTATGATATAAAATAATCTCACATAATGTTGGGCAATAGGATCAAATATTACTGTAACATCTTCCCAACGTACACAGTGCGTCAAATAAGCTTTAAGATTCGTTCAAAGTGCAGATGGTAATGGCGCCATGAATTTAAATTTGTATGCGTCATAGCGTCCATCGTCTTCTGGCACACTGCTAACAAATAGTACGTATTTAGTTTAGTAACTGAGAGAAGTGCGTTCATTGCAGAAGAAGAGAGAGAGAGAAGCGAACTCTTTTCATGTTGATTTTTTAAGATGGATCTGAAGTGGCGCGCTTATCCGGTAGGATAGAACCAGGTACCTTTGGATCCGAAGCCGAGTAACTTATCCACTACACCAAAATGATCACCATGGTGCGTAGGTAGTTACTGGCTTATATAGATGGTACCGCTACAGATCAAAGAGCTCTAATTAAATTTCACGCAAAACTTGGTGAAACATATCAGCGCATTAAAAAAGTTTACGGTAACTGTTGTTGAAGTATATCAATTGTTTCTGAGTGGCACAAACGGTTTTTTGGAAGGAAATGATTCGGTAGAAGATGGTCAACGTATTGGAAGACCAATTTCATCCTAGGTCACCTGAAATTATTGATGTAGAAGAAATTTCGTTGTAAACGATCATTGTGCATCACTGAGAATAATGGAAGAATCTTTAAACACCAACAAAGAAACAATTTGAACCATCTGCACGAAGATTTGGGCAAACCAAAAGTGAGTGCTAAATTTTTCCACACACTTTAACCCCTGAATAAGAAGCAATGTGAGAAGTTTACATTACAAAGACATAATTTCAGCCACTAAAAATGATCCAAACTTCTTGAAGTTTATTGTTACATGTATTGAAACCTAGCATTTCAAATATGATCCTGAAACAAAGCGAGAAAGTGCGGAATGTAAATCACAAAATTAATTGCAAACCAAAAAAAAAAACAAGGAAAGTTCCAACTAAAATCAAAACGAGGCTCATAACATTCTTTGATCATAAGGGCCTTATCCACAAAGAATTTAGAATTTGTCCCAACTGGACAATCAATTACAGGTCAGTACTACTTAGCCGTTTTAAAGCGTTTGATGGCCGGAATTTGTTGCATTTGTCCAGAATATCGTACAGAAGGAAGTTGGTGTTTGCTACACGAAAATGTCCCCAGTCACACCTCCCTTATTTTTCGTCGATTTTTGGCAATAAATAATGTCTGTGCATTGAATCATCCACCGTATTCACCTGATTGAGCCCCTGTGGTTATTACTTATTCCCAAAAGGAAAATAAGGTGTCATTTTGAAAACATTTTGGTCCCACAAGTAGCTTCGACACATGACTTGCAGGCCATTCCACAAAGTGATTTTCAACAGACTTTCGATTCTATACTAAATCGCTTTAATAAGTACATTGAAGCCAGAGGGTCTTACTTTGAATAAAAAACCAAAACAAAAATTAATTTTTGTGTCTGCATTCCTTTTTACAGACCTACACTTATAACTTATTTGACGCACTGTGTACATTGCTGTGAAATGGTTTATTTGATTTGAATTAACATGGCCCTGGCACTGCACAAGAGCATCTGGTAACAAACTTCAGATATCTGAGCCACGTTGGATAAGATAGGATAAAAATCTAAAACAATACTCTGTCTATGTTATTTTAAATGAGAACTTTGAATCTTGGTACATTTTAACGCATATTTCAAATGTCACCGTTTGACCCTGAGGTTTAAATTTGCAAGGTTCGTATCCAATAGACATAGTGCTGTTTTATGGTGGGATTACACTGTCACTCACTTACCAAATATGAATTGCTTACATTTGAATTGTTATGAAAAAAGGCAACTTGTAATTGTGAATAACTCTCCTTTTATTTATTTATTTATATACTTTGTTCAAATTTTAAATCGTTAATAAAATACTTTTTATTCATTCACTCAAACTCAAATACATTTTTTAAACTTGTAGTAGATGACACTTGATATTAATACAGCTTTTTCAAATAGTAATTCATTAATTAAATTTAATTAATTAATTATAGTTTTTGAGATTTTTTAGTCGATATTATGCCTCTAGATGGCAGCACCAACAGATAAAGCAGCTTTTGTTAAATTTGTGCAGAAGATTTAACTTAACCTGAATAATCCTATGCTATTTAGAAGTCAGTATTCCTTTTACAGTGGTTTCAAGATAAATTCTTACCTATTATATTCAATTTTTATTAAAAAATGCAATTACAAATTTAATGTTAAAAAGTTTTTAATGTTAATTTAAAAGATAATGTGATTATGTCATATGTATATAAATATTTATATTAATTGTAATTATTTAATAAAAAGTAACTAAAATAAAAATTTTCTTTGTTGACCTAAGTAGGAACAGACTTTAAAAAAAATTTTATGTATCTTGTTTTATATGAATCTGTCATATATTTTATACAAAAGGAAGAAGTAAAAAAAATTTCATAAATAATAAATAACTTCAAATTATTAGTTTTATTTTAGAGGCATACACTAAAAAATATATTAAATATTAAATCATTCAGTAGTAATAAATATCTACAGTTGTCAAAACGGAAAAAGAAGTTCGAATAAGTTAAATCCTTTCACGTAATAGTAGATTCCTAATAACTGTAGCCCCCTAAATAAAGAGATAAAAACCTCGTAACCATCGCAGCACTATTCTGGAATAATTTGTTTTTATTTTCATACGATTACTAAATTAATTACCTCAAAATGTTCTCATCTTAGCGAGAGGGGGGAAAAAAGAGGAGAGTTTCATCTCGAGATAAGCGAAACTGGAGTCGAATAGCTTTACTACGGGATTACTCGCTGCAGGAGAAAATCTTAATAAGAATTTCTTGACTTCCTTTTTTAACGAAACAGCTTCCTGTTGCTCATTAATTGAGGAAGTTCAATAAAAGGTCATTATGTCTCCCGTCGCTTCCATCTTCGAATAATTATCTGCCATAATTAGGCACTCTCGCTCCAGATTACATTATATTCTGCTTTTTTTTCTGAGTTATCAACGCATTTTCTCATACTTTAACATCAATTAGTAACTGGCATATAAATGTCGTTTTGTGTTCGCCAAATGGGCAAAGTTCATGTGACGTCACGTGATAAATGCAATAACATGTTTCCAAACAATCAGTTCGTCAATTCATGTGACGTCATCGTCACATGAAGTTTTTAAATAATATCGTAAAGTTTTAAAAATATATCGTAAGAGAGTGGTATACTTTTCTTATAATTCATATTGAATTAAAATAAATCTCATATTTAAATTAGACAATTTTTATCTATTTATAGATGTATTTTTGTAATTAATAAATAATGAAAAATTCGAAAAAGAATTATAAGAGAATTAAATTATTAAGAATTCCGTAGCAGGTGTAAGGCCGCCATGTTTATCTAAAGAACTATTCTTTGTTATTTGGCTTTCTTTTTGGCATATTTGGTAAACAAACGATTTTTCTACTTAGAATGTTTGCATAAGACAGCGAACTTGACGAGTATTATTTGCAGAGGTCACCATTATAGTAACCTTACTACGGAAATATTTTCGTAAAGGGTTGCTAGGTGTAATCAAAGAAAAATACTCGTAAATTCAATCCTTTGACATATGTAATATATTGTTTCACGTTTCATTAAAATTTGAACTTGCTGAGAAAAATTTATCCTGCAAATTGGATTTTTAAAATCCATGATATGTATATCTGAATATTTTCTTACGTATGAAACTATTCTTTTCGACAAAAAAAAAGGAAAAATCCTTTGCAATGAGTTTTTTAAAACTGTTTTTACATTTCGCCTGTCGAACGATATTTCAACAACAAAAAAATAATAATAACTTTTGAGAATTCTTTTATGAAATAAAACGATTCACCAAATAAAGTCGAAAGAGTTTTTTTAAAAAAATATAAAATATAACGTTTAAAGGGTAAAAAGCATAGTATAGTAATCGCGAATATTACATATATTTACTGAAGTATTCGATACAATAAAGCAACTATTATTACATTATATTTCAACGGAAAATATAGTGAAATTACATTAAGTTTAGTATTACATATAGTGAAAAATTCGATATTATAAAGCACCCGCTTGTGGAAGCACCCGCACTTGCAAAATTATTTAAATTCAAATCAAATTCCTTGGTGGGTATTTTTATATATATAAATACGATGAGGTCTTATTATAACGTTTCATTCGAAATATGTTGTATGTTTAAATTCAAACTGAAATATATTTTATAACTTACCAATTTTATTAAATAATTATAAATTCCATTTCTTAATACTTGTTAAAGTAATTTAAATCAAGAATGTTGATAAAATCTTGTGTATGTCACATTAAATTTCATGACCAGATCTTAAGTGAGATCGAAAAACTGAAACAAATTTCGTTACATCGCGCTGTATATTAAAACAAATAAAAAAAGACTAAAAATAAAATTTCTAAACAAAAATAATTCATCTTCTTTCTCCCCAGAGTTAAAAGTGCCCGCTAAAGCTTTTAAGCAATTTATTTTTCTTTGTTTTAGATCAGTATAAAAATAATAAGCACATTAATAAAATATAAAATATTTTTCCCACTCTACAGTTCGAAGGCAAACAACGAGATGGCGTTAGAATCGGGCTATTGGCAACGATGCCAAAAACTCGTGCCTAAAAATAAGCTACAATGCAAACAGATGGCCACAGTGATTGTGGTTTAACAGTGGCTGTGTAAGCTTGCATGAGAGAACTTGTATCTGTGTTAAGAATGACAAAGGCCAGTGAAAGCACATCGCTCAGAGCTAAGTGTGGAATAAACTTAAAAATAGAGCTACGAGTACTTAAGTTGTTTATTTTTAAATAACTAAATAATTTATAAATTTTTTATACATTTGATACGAGTTTTGTCCTAGAAAATAATTAATTGTGATTTTTTTTTTTTAATGAAATTTTCGAAATGGAGTGTTTTTCTACTTTGAACATATTTTAAAATGTCGTCCCTCGCTATATATTTATTGGGAATGCGTAATTTAGATTGTATCGGTTGCAAGACGGATAGGTGCTTATGCATTTGTATAGGAAATGGTATAATGAATGCAGGACGTTTTGGAAATGTGTCGAGGATTGTCCTATGAACGAGTAAGTGTTTCTCAATGTTTCCTATATTTCTGTTTTTCTTCGCTGCGAACGAATCAGCTTTGTTTTTGTAACACAGTTCTATCTATAAATAAGAATATAGTTTTGTCTGTAGCTATTTATAGTTCTAGTTACAAAATACAGTCATGTAAATAGTGAGTTATGGAAGCTTATAAAAAATTAATTCACATTCTTCTGCATTTAGTTGGCTTAATAGATACAAATATATGCTTTTATTTTTCTGCTCATATGTTATATCTTTATTTTTTCAAGGAAAATGAAAAATAGTTTTTGTATAACACAGTTTTCTCTACAAATAAGAATAGTTTTGACTATTCCCGTCTGAATCTTAAAACGCTGAGAACAATTATGTAAATAGTAAAATAGAAAATCTTATTACAGAAAAAAAATTGGCTCATATTTTATTAATCTTTATCTAATTAGCTTTATAAATACAAATGTATGCTTCGATTTTTCAAGGCGCATATTATAATTTTATTCTTTTTCATAAAAATATGAAGATTTGTTTTACTAACACAGTTCTATCTGTAAATAAGAATATTTTTGTATTTTCCTATCAATAGTTCTAGTTATGCGATACAGCTGCGTAATTATGTCAGAGAAGTTTATTAAAAAAATGGATTCACATTGTTTTCTCCATTTAATTTGTTTAGTATATACAAATGTATTCATGTATATTTTGCGCATATTACATCTGTATTTTTTTCACATAAAAATAATAATTGTTAAAGAAGATTTTAACAAAAAAATTGATTCACAATTTATTATTTTCATTCAATTTTCTATATTAACACAAATATATATTTTATTTTAATGCGTATAATATATTTTTATTGTTTTATAAATATAAAAATGAAAGATTTTCTTAACACAGTTCTATTTACAAATAAGAATTATGTCTATTCCTATAATTACACAATTCGAAAAAATATGCTTTTACTGTAAAATATAAATGCATATTACGAACAATAATATAATCATAGAATTTCTTAGTAGAATACATTATTAATTTGAATCTGTTTGTTTTTATAATCGATTTTATAAATACAAGTATTTGTATGTGTATTTCTCAGTACGGCTTATATATATAAATTTTTCCAAATTCAGTGATAAATTCTCAATTTAAATTGTGTTTTATGTACAATTTTACATAAATAATAATACATTTCCATCCATGGGTAAAAAAATGGGCTGCGGTAATGTATAAAAAGAGTTGTATACATATAATATTGAATTTAACACAAACATGCTTACCAACATTAATTTTTAGACATTTTTGTTAATCTTTATGCTAAATTAGTAAGAATAAGTTTGTTTAAATCAATTTATAATTCCAAATACACTCAGAAAATACGGTTTATTTCACAATGAGAGATTCCTTTTTATGAATTATAACCAACAATTAGAATGTTCGTCACATGATTATTAAGAATATTCTAGAAGTTTTTATATCATTAAGTGATCTGAAATTAATTTCACTGAAATAATTTTTTGATAAAATCACTATAAATCAGTTATTTATTAAAATTATATAGCCAAAGAGTAATGAACTTGTTTTGAAAGTCGATCACCAAATTAAAATCGAATCAGAAATTCACTATTTAAATATTTCGAAAAAGTAAATAGTGTGTATGTGATTTTTTATTTTAGATTATGGATTCCAGCAGTGAAATAACCGAAATAAGTGCATTAAATTCGAACGATTGTCTCATAAGTGTTTACTTGGGAAGAATCACTTGTGCCAACCTCGCATTTGAAAATAAATTGCAAAATTAATGTAACATTGTTAATAAGTTAATACAAATTGATTTTAAGAAGCACATTCCATACTTTTACTTGATTGCCTTCAAAAAAGTCGAAGCAATAACCTATAAGACAATCATTTCCTGTATATCTACGTAAATAAATTTTTTCTGGGTGTGTTGCCTGAGTTATATAATTAAATTATAATGAAATGGTGAACTTGACCTAAATATTATAAAGGAAATACATCACTTATTCGATTTCTATTCATAACTTATCGGATGGTTTTTCAGTATTGGGAAATATCATTTATTTTGTATTCTATTTTTTATATTAAAAAGTAAATGTACATAATAATCTAAGCTGAATTGGTTTTATATCAACAGCTTTATACCGGTTTTTTATTGTAGATATTACATGTTTTTCAGGTAAATAGAAACACTTGATGGGGAAACTTAAGACGTGCGCAATCTATAATTAGTGCTTAAGCATAGATTATTTAATGCTTTGTATAAATAAACTTGCTCTCATCTTTTAGTATATGAAAGTTAAACAAATAACATAGAATAGAATTATTACCAACAGTTTTATAAAATTAAATAACCTTGACTCAAAGTACAATCAATAAAATAAAATTAAGGGTTATATACATCAAATGCAGCAATGATTAATTGCTACTAATAAAAATTCATTAGAAAAACTCAATTCGATAATACACAGAAAAGTAAATATATTTACTAGATGTGAGGTTAATTGCTTTGAATACTTAACTTATGAATATGCAAATGAAAGAATTTAAACGCTACAGAAGTATTTATATATTACACAATGAATCACTCTGTAGTGCTTGAAGAACTAAAACTACTTTTATTGTAAATTGCTTTAAATGCATAATTTATTTTTATAATAGCAGCTTCATGACTTGTAACTGTTTGATTTGAAAATTTAAAAATGAATTAACTTTTACAGTTTGAAAAATTTTCAGTTAGAATTTCTAAACACTGGATAACTTCTTATGAACAGAATTTCTGCATTGTTGAGATTTTTATAAAAGTTTAACAAGGTAAGCAATAATTAATTGAGATAAAATTGATCGTATATATTTTTGTGGTCTAATATAAAAATTATCACAAGTTTAAAAATACTTTTTAAAAACAATTTTTTTTTTAAATTTTAACTTATCCTATAATAAGTTAATGTATAGATCATAGTTTTAGAAACTATGGAAAAAAAATTTTTTTAGCGGGATTATTCTATTAGTCTCATTTCTCAACTTTTGAAATCAAGAAACATTATATTTGTGTATATTATATTATATTCATTTTTGAATATTTCTCCAAATTATAATATTACATATTTTTCACCAATATATCCTATTTTTCATTTCATTTATTTATTTATATTTTTAAAAATGTGTACCTTAATTCACTCCCCATTCTTTAATGAAACGTATTAGTTTCTAAAGTCACTTTTTATTCGATAATGGATGAGAGAAACCGTAATTTTAAAGCAGTGCGTTTAATATAAAAAAAGAATTCTATCACAATGGTCTTTAAATCTAGTAGTAATTAAATAATATGAATAAGTTGCGTAAAGAAATATATAAAGCATATACAGAGTTTTGTTTTTATTTGATAGAAAAATCATTTACTTCCATTTTTACTATCAAAACAAAAGTGTAATATAAACATCCATTAAATTACAATTAATAAGGCAGGGAAGCTAAACATCAATAATTTGTACTATTTTTAATATATGTTAAAAACATTTTATAACATATATCACATTATATTATTTTTTAGGAAGTTAAAATATTTCTGAGATAAGGATAAGAAGCTGAGGCATAGATATTGGAGGTCTCTCTCTGTATATAAATAAATGTATACCATAACTGGTTAACCCCACTTTTATACAAAATTAAAAGCTGTTCTCGGTCAGCATTGTTTATAATACTGCGGCATCCATCATTATCTAAGTTCCCAATATCTCTATAATTCTTTTATATTTAATGTTCAAGTCATTTCATTCTCTTTAGTCAAGATTATTAAAAACTATATATATATATAATATATATATATATATATATATATATATACAGTCGACTCTCTATAATTCGAAGTTGTGAGGGACTAATGAAAAACTTCGATTTATTAAGAGTTCGAATTATCAAGAGGATATTGAAAATCTCCCAAAATAGTGGAAGAGAATTTTTTCTAACACATTTAAATTTGAAACTATATAATAAAACAACAATTGTACATATGTATAAAATTATTTTAAAGTATTTTTAAAAAGTACATATTATACAGTGTAAATATCATACAGAAGTTACAAATCCTGTATTAAAACATTTCATTCCATACATTCATTCACAATCCTACGCATCTCTTCTTCACAATAGCGAGTCATCCTTTCGGAACGCATGTGTAGTAAGACCACGTGTTAAACGAAAGATATGAATGGCTGATAACAAGGGAGGTTGGTCTATTGTCCACTTAAAAGAACGAAAACAATAAAAGTGTCTTTTAGCCTCAGGAAGCGGAAAACACTAAGAAGGGGTAGCAGACAGATGATCATCAAAGGAGCTACGTTACAAAGGAGACACGCAGAGACAACACAACGCAAAACTTGTAATCTCCAACCTGTTTATTACAGGACTGCAGATGACCAGTGAGTGTTCGAATTGTCGAAAGTTTTAAAAGATAACTTCGAATTATAGTGTATTGCAGTCTGGCCAGCCACAGATTTTACCTCGAAATATCGAGTGTACCAAAACATATTGTTTTAGTTCGAAATATCAAAAGTTCTTCTAGTGACTAAGTATATACTTCGAATTATCGAGAGGTTCGTATTATCGAAGGTTTGAAGGGTATATTAACCAAATAACTTAGCCACCATTTTTAGATCAGTTTCATCCCAATAAATTCTTATTCATCTAATAAAAAATAAAGGAGACTCCAGATTTTGTGTGTGTGTGTGTTTTATGCAAATGAAGCGTTAAAGTATTACAATTTGAATGGTAAAAAACAAAATATAATTTTTTTTTATTTAAAAATTGATTCCACTTTATTATATATGAATAATACTGTATCATAAATATTATTATGTGACTAGAGATAAGTTCACAAAATATTCTGTTTTCCTGAAAAAAAGGGGGGGGGATCTCTTCCATTTCAAAAGTTATTCAATTGTACTTTTTCATCAATACTAAGTATCATATTAAAATACTGTTTCATTCGTGGTTGATTAAACTTAAATCTCTCCAAATTTTGAAATGATCGTGGCGCCATCTAGGTAACGAAGCTCAAAACACAGGGATAAGCATTCAGAATTACTCTCTCTCGCTGTATAATTCGTTATAAATTAATATTTCTTTTTCTTAAATAAATGCTATGTTTATAAAGCATTCTCTTGTCGGCGCAGTATTTTATAGAGGATGTTTTTTTATTAAAGATTAAAGTAATGAATTGAATGCTATAAAATAAAGTAACCATTGATTCAATTTTATTGAAACCTTCTATAGATTTTTTTTTTCTTACTCTTTTCATCGATTACAATATTTCATTTTGAATGTGTTTTACTGACGGATGTAGAATAAAAAGCACCCAATAAAAAGTGTTGGTAAAAAAAGAGAAAATTAATCGTTGTTCTTTCATGAAAAGTTTAATTAGAATTATTATGTGCTCTAGAAAAGATAATGTTTCTATAGTACCACTGCACAATCTTTGCCTCTGATAACAACCGGCAAAAATCCATATAGGAAATGAAAGGTAGGCATAAAATTATAGGTAATAAAAAAGAGCAATTACTTAATTTTAGGATGTATTTCGGTTTAGAAAAACTTATTAAAAACAAAATTCGCATTCGGCATTTATGTCATTCGGCGTCTTTAAAAACTGTATTCTTCTATCTGATATCAAAATATAACTTCTATTGTAGCTTTTTAAGGAAAATAAACATAATCTTCAATCTCAATTCTATGCTAAAAAAATAAATATTACAATTTTATTACTGCACTACCATTATGTAGTTTTTACAACTTTACATGCCAGTCTGAAGTATTTTAAAATAACGGTTGATGTGTTATAATTTATTATTTTTTGATGAAAATATATATATATATATATTATAACTATCATATTTTATTTTGACCCCAAAATTAACAGATACAGCTTTTGGTTTGTATATGAACCCTGATTTGGCTGCATAAAGTCGAACTGTGAGTATGCCTCCTCCCCTCCCTTTTGGAAAAAGTGTGTAATTCTGGAATTCTTCAAAAGCTATATTAGTACAAAATCAAATATCAAATAAAATATTTTAAAATAGATGTTTTAAATTGCTAAATAATATAAGGAACTCTTAACTTGAGAGGTTGTCGTGGCTCAATGCCACCTCTTACACTACCATCTCCCCGTCTATCTGCAAATATTACTGGATGTGTAGGCGGACTTAAATGATCGAAAGACATTGCAAATCAATAGATTTATTGATTCTAATTAACACAAAAAGGTAGAGACACACAATTCAGATTTAAGAGAAACAAAATAGAGTGGAGTACGAAAAGGGGAATTACTACTAGCGGAATAACAGAATAGCAACTGAATCTAGGAAAGCTTAAACAAACACAATTACAGCTACGCCACGTACGAAGGCTCGCAATATCTTAAATTAAATCACTGGCCTTATCTTTTACATCGGCTGCTACTTCGTGATGATTTCTGCCTTTTTACTGGCTGGGGAATTGTTGAAAGATCCACTCTCTGTAACACTGATTTTTACAACCTTCAATCAACTTCTCCTCTCGTAGCTCCACACGTAACCGCTATCTATGAATGTCAACAACTGCGTGCTGATCTCACGATCTTTACTTCACTTCACTCTTCTATCTCTTCACTTTACTTAACTTTTTTAACTCACGAAATCCGAACTTATATAATATATCTTATTTGCATAAATCACGCCTCGCTCTCGGTGAAGATCGGTTGAAATAAATAAATTATTTTAGGAAAAATAGAGGAGGTTATAATCAAAAGACCGGTATAGATCCGTCACAAGGTAAGACAAAAAAATAATAATTTCGAGTTTGAGATTAATGGGTAAACAACTCTACACAAAAAGATAAGATATGAAAGTAGCAAATGAATAATTCATATTAATTATTTTAGTCTCAGGTCGTAGAACTCTAATTGTAATATTGTAAACGTGGTGTTGCAATTCACAATATAAATCTTTTCTTTCGACAGAGAATATCTTTATATATTAAACCAGCGTTTCTCAATCTGTGGGATGCACCCTCAGGGGGACGCGATAACCTCATGTGGAGGCGCGAGCGTGCCGAAAACAAAAGATTATTTTAAAAAATTACTTATTTACTGAAAGTAAACAAAATACATGGTGACATAGTAAAAAATAAAATACACATTTACACTGACATACTTATAAATGTATCAGTACTTCACAATATATTTTATAATCAATTTTTAACAATTATAAGTTAAGAACAAGTTTAATAAATACTAGTGACCTCATGGGCTTGTCATATATATATATTTATATACAAAAATTAACACAATAATGTGCATGGTTTATAATTAATCCCTTAACTGCCGATTAAAAGTTACGGGGTTCGCTTCCCAATGCAACCGTTTTCCGCGAAGGCGCGCGCATGTGATATTTTTGGGGACGGGAAGAAAAGGAATAAATAAAAGCAAATCCTCTGAAATAAGTAAATCCTTCGAAAATAATGCTAAGGTCATTTTATTGCTTCCCAAAGCCTTCGGGATAATTTTACAGATAACAGTACACAGAGAAAAACCCGTACTTCGTAAAGATGTATATATATATACGTCCGGGGCAATGAACGCTTTGGCTGAGTGAGACGTTTATATACGCCGGTGACACTAAAGAGTTTAAAGTATTGTATAGCGTTAAAGCATAGCATTATTAAATTCAATACAATGTTATTGCATGGAGGGGGAAGGATGCAAAGAAAATTATGACTAAAAATTGGGTCGCATCGCAAATTAAATACATTTTTCGTTTGTTTATTGGTGCAAAGACAGCTATATCTGTTTTTGGGGCTATATAACTGCAGAAAAACGACTGAATATATCGAATTCTTAGCATAGTTTGATACAATCCCTTCCTCTTGGCCGTGGAAGTCAAATGTTCATGGTTTGCGAAAGCCAAAGCCACCATTATCCAGTTATGGGTTTGAGTCCTGATGCTACTAAGAATCCTCTGATTCTTTTGTCACAAATTTTTGGAGGATCAAAGCCTTCGATGTGGCTTTGTGAAAATTTTGAAATAAAGTTGTGGTAACGTTCGGTTACCTCTTACATCCGAACCCTTTTGTCTACCTTTAAACCCGGCTAGATGTGTAGGAGGAACTGAATAATCCACAGACATTATTTCCAATCTAATTTGATTAATTAATTCTTATTAACAATTACTAAACAGACACAATATAATTCTAATTAAGGCTTATGATTTATCTTAGAGTGCGGGGGTGAGATTCTATAACACGAGGATACTATTACAAACCCTCAACTGAATCTAAGATAGCTTAAATACGCTCAATTACAACTACGTCGCACACTAATAACTAGCTTCCACTTAATCAAGTTTAGTAATCACAGTACCTGAACCTTTAATGCATCGGATCCTACACACGTACTTTCAGGTACTCTTTTCGGCTTGATCAAATGACGATGGCTACACGCTCTGTAATCTTTAATTAAATCCACTGCTTTTCAATCTTCAACTAACAACGAATTTTTAGACTTTTGTTAACTTCTATTTGCACACATTTAACGTATCAACTTCAGCGTGTCAACAGTTCGCTTTCTTCCTTTCTTTCTTACTGTTAACTCGCGAAAACCGAATTCATATTACATAAATCACGTTCGCTTTCTCGATGAAAGTTGGTTGAATTAAATGTTTTGTTTAAGGAGAGAGGAGATATTAGTGGAACAGCGTATAGATCCGTCACAAAGTGCAACTCAGATGTCATCCTCGTCACTTGGCTATGGTTTAAAATTTACAGGCCCTTTCCCAATTACCCTTCATGTAGCGTGTATTCTATTTTGTAGAATGTTTTTAAACAGCCCTCGCCCTAAAAAGCATTGACATTTAAAAAAGGGAATTTTGTCATATTTTTGCGTTGCGTGAACCAGAAAAAAATTGTTGGTTATATGAGATTGAATGGATCTTTTTATTAAAGATCTTGATTCATAAGCACGCGCAAATAAATTTTACATTTTTGATGTTTTATTTTATAGATATACTCATTTTAATAGCACTTACTATTTAAACAAATATTGTTTAAATGAATTATAAATGACATAAAATTAATTATGTTTTGTATTATTTGGTTTTAAAATTATTCAATTAATATTTTTTTAATCTCTTTTTCTTTCAGGTAATGTTTATTATTAGTATGAATTAACAAGTAGAAACAATTTCACTGAACGCTTATTATTTGTGTACATAACTTTTCAAATTATAAGAGTTCTGCAAAAACAATTATTTTGCTTTAATGATTGAATTTTTTTAATTTTTTTTTTTTTTAATATTTTTTATTTGCTCTAAAAGCTTATGTTTTTCAGAAAAAGCAAATATATTTTGCTTAACTTATTTTTAACTCGATGGTTTCCCGAAAAATTTTGAAGATCCTCTCGACTTTGTGGAATATCCCTCTTGACTTGATCCTTACATGTACAGTCAACTTATGATTTCTACAAATTTAAACGGTTAAAAATGTAAAAAGTCAATTATAAAAAGTATGTTTATCATAAAATGTATGTCAATAAAAACAAGTAATATAAAAAAAAAAATCCCTACTTTGAATGGATAAATAGAAAATATTTAATTAATGATTGAAAATTTGAAATATATGTTTATATATATATATATACATATACAGGGAGAGAGTGAACTAATAGTAAGAATTGAAAAAAGAGCATGATTTGTCTACATTGTTGTAACAATGTACACCCGGTTTGGCTAGTTTGGCCGAAAAACCGGTTTTCAAAGCCCACTTTTTTCATTGTTTTAACAGTTGCATCTTTGCAATAATGAAGATACATTCAAGTTGGTTTTCGAAAACCGGTATTTAATTTAATTAATTAACCAGTAATAAATGTTTAAAAGAAACCGTATTAACATCAAGTGTCATCCACTACAAGGTTAAAAAAAATTATTTGAATTTGATTGGATGAATAGAAAGTATTATATTAACGATTGAAAATTTAAACAAGATAAATATATATATATATATATAAAAATAGAGAGAGAGTGAGCTAATAGAGTAGAAATTGAAAAAAAGTAATTGTAGCTTTTTTTAGAGTTATTAGTTGCGGCCGTGGTAGCCTGGGGATCATGGTCCGCGACCGGCGTTGTTGAGTGGACTTCAAAAACTATGGAAGATAATTTTATGCCTGTGTCTCAATGCAAGAATGACCACTATGAAAATTTCGTGATGTCGTGAACTTAAATTTCAAGCTTTTTGAAAGAAATTCGGACCAATGACACCGTGACTGTTTTGTTCTATAATTTTGTGTTTAGATTTATAATTGAAATTGGTTTTGGTTGTTCTTGGATAAAAAAGTGATTTCAATACTATTTTCATTAACCCAGTGCTTCTCAAACTTTCAATCATAATTTTTATCGCGGAACCCTCAGTGCAATAGTAATACATTGAATTCAATAATATTATACTTTGTACTATACTTTGACGCAAAAGCTACAACACGACTTTAACCTACCTCTTAATTGCAATCGGCGTAGATAAACGTCTTGCTCGCCCAAAGCATTAATTGCCCTTGACGTATATATATATGCATTTTCGAAATACGATCGTTTCTGTGCACTGCTATTCATAAAATTATTCCGATGGCCTTGGAATGCAACAAAAGGACCTTAGCAGTGTGTGTTTGCGAAGGATTTACTTATTTCATTAGATTTGCTTATTTATTCCTTTTCTCTCCCCCTCAATACACGACCCACCCACGAGTACGTGGAAAACGGTGACATTGGGGAGCGAATTGTGTAACTTTTAACCAGAAGCTAAGGGATTAATAATAAACAGTACAAATTATTAAGATAAGTGCTAATTTTTGTGTATTATTTTATATATGGCAAACCCATGGGGTCAATGGTAATTATTAAAATTGTTTTTAACTTAGTTTTGTAAATTCATAATAAAATACATCCTGCTGTACTGATACATTTATAAGTGTATTATATAAGTGTAAATGTGTGTTTTATCTTTACTACGCCAGAAAGTTTTAGTTTGTGTTTTTTTTTTCTATAAATCAATAATTTTTTGTAAAAATAATTTTTTGTTCTCGACTTTTTAGTATGCTCTCGCACCCCTCGTACAGTTACCGCCCCCCACTAAGAGGGCACGCCGCACAGTTTGAGAAACGTTGCATTAACCTTAAAACTTATCATAAAATACGGAATATGTTTTTGTCACTTATCTTACGGGTTTAAAGACTACCCTAAAATTGTGAATTTCGCTAAAAATCGGGACATTTTTTTATGATTTTATTTTATAGGCCATGAGATTAGCTTTGTAAAAATACTAAGTTTATTATTTTCCGTTCACTAGAACAAAAACTTCAAGTGTTTTAGTAAGAGAAGATGCCATTACTTTAAGCAAGATGTCACACTTTAAAATACATTTTACTCGAAATGTTTTTTGTTTTTTTTGAAAATGCTCAAACGGGGCCAGCGATTGCTCAACAAGTTTTGAAAATAACTAACTGAAATTTTTTTGTGTGTTCTGTTTAATAGTAGAAGTGTTTTAACCGTCAGATTTATTAATCACCGTTTTATTACAAAATTTACAGTCCCTTATGCGAATATATTCATTGTTTTTTTTTTTTAAATCTCACATAACAACTAAGATAAAGGGCTCTAGTTTTTGTAAAAAATTAAAATATCTCTTATATCCTCAAGTTCACTTCAAAAATGAATAACATAACACATCAGAATTGAAAAATTCAAGATTGGTTCGTAAACTTTTGGTACAGAATGGACCGCGTTTATGTTATTTTTTGTCAATTTTTCCCCATTTTTTCACCATTTTAGTAAAAAAATTTCCTTTTCTCTTCTTAATATTAGCATATTTTTCATAAAATGTACTAAACCAATCTAAAAACAACAAAAAATTCCCATATTTCCATTTTTTTTAAAAAAAAGTTGTCAAGGGTAGTCGCTTAAGTATATCTCTTGTCAGAAATCATAAGTGCTCTAGAACGTATACATGGGAATAAATTAACGCTGCTGACAGACGCTTTAAGGTATTTCTTCCCATGGTGGCATTTTTACCAATAAATTAGACTTCTGCTTCTCTCTTTAGAAAAAATTGTAATATTTTCTCTGATTCTTAGTAACCATTGTTAATGGAAAATAGTTTAATACAAAACTAACAATCTTAAATAATTATCTCAACCAATTAACTGTGATTGACGAGTAAACTCGTCATGGAGAAAGTGCGGGATTTTGTGTCATGACGAGTATACTGGTCATGCGTAAAAAGTAGTGACCATTGGCTATTTAAAATTTAATTTTTGTGAAAAACAAAATATATTCTCAAATTTCAAGATGTTTAGGATATTTTGAGTCCAAGTCGAAGTAAAACAAATGATTAGAAAATATGAAAAATTAAATTTCAACTGACAGAAACAGCACATTTATGCACTGACAGAAACAGCGTATATGTTTGCATAACGAATTTATTTATGGGCGATGATAATGTTTTTTAGATGGTAGCCTAAAAGAGGCAAAGGCAAAAGTCGAATAGTTGATTTTTTCTGGCTGTCTTCGGCTAATGTTAAATATTAGGACCCTAATTCGGAAAGGTTTTCAGATATAACAGTAGTTATATAAATATAAATATTATATTTTGGCTTCACTATCCTGTAGAGAATTACTTATTTTATCATGCTACTTATTTTACCCAAGTTGTCATATTTTTTCTTTTATAAAGTATTTTCCCCTTTTTTCTCCTATACCGTAATGCTAAATGAACTATCCCTTCACATGTGTTAAAAGGAAAAAATAATCATTCATGAAATACTTTGAAATTTTAAAAACACTATATTATGTTGTTGTTGTAGTTGCTTATGCCACCTGATCAACAGTAACATCAGATCAAGGTCCACGAATATCATCGCGGCTAAGGGCTAGAATTTTACGCCTGTCGTTAGCCTAAGCTTTGAGCCCCATGAAGATGACACTACGATTTAGCTCGGTTTGTAATATACACTATATTATAAACAAATGCATAAGTTACAATGTCATAATTTTTTTTAAAAAATTGAAGCATTTTTTTTTCTGTCCAAAAATTTGTTTCGCCTTAAGTTCACGTTCTCGTACATATGGCGAAAACAGCCTTAACTGGTTAATCTAGTGAAGTATTTAATGTATATGTAAATACAAGTAATTGCTTCACTAAATAATTACAAAAGGCAACAGTTTTTTTGCAGACATAATTTTTTTTTAATAATTCATTGAGGTAAAGACTGAAGGTCCCCAACTTTCTATGCGACCGTGGCTTACCGACCCCTGGCTTAGGATAACAGATATAATCCAGGTCCGTCTCGAGGTTTTAAATCGTCTTGCCAAACGTTTAAACTATCATATTTCTTCGAAATGTTTCTTCAATTGTATCGTAAGCTCTAAATTGCGTGGAATTATTTACTTTTTTAAAAATGTGAAAAAAATCCACAAAGTTCAGTTCCTTCGCCTTTTAATGTTTCTAGTGTAAGACATTTATACGTCTCTCGAAGAAACTCATAACAGTCCCCACCCCCACCCCATCCTTGCAGACTCCATCCTTCAAAACTTTTCATTCATCGCATGCCTTCTATTTTATCTACAGCATCCCTTTATCTCTCGAACGTATACGAACCCTACGCCAAAAAAATACTAACATAATCCATATAAAAACCCCGATAGTTTACGGATATTCGAACTCTGACCCATCAGACATTTTTTTTTCCATAAATCAGCTGCATCGGAAAAACCTTTTTCTTCTGATTTCCTTTTTTTTTTAAATAAAAAGAGAAGAATAGTCGAGAAAAAGAAATCAGAAGAAAATAAATTTCTGCGAATCTAAATCGATGTAAAAGCCCTCGACCGCGTGGACGCTTAATGGGGAAGAAAGCAGAATGCAGTTCGGCCTCATCATGCGGCAGAGGCGGCCAATGGGAGACTCCGGCGCTTTCGATATAGAACGCCTCTTCCGATTGGTCCGCCTCACCAATGACGTCAGAGCTTTGGAGAGGACTTCGGTTGCAAAAGGAATACAGAGATGAATAATAAGGATCTTATTAAGTTTTTGTTTCTCTTTTCTGCGAGGGGGCAGATGTGTAAATGCTTCACGGCGATAAGCAGCTACTTTGGTGTGGAGCCGTTCAAAATAAGTGTAGTTCTACTGTTAGGCTTTAGTTTTTAATTCGTAATTATGTTTTTTTTAAACCACGCAAAAGACTCGTTATTTGAATTTCTTAGAGATGGAATTTACATTATTTTTTGCATTCATTTTTTTATAAAAAAAAATTATATTTTTAGAATATACTTGGGGGGGGGGCACCCTCTGTCCACCTAACGCCAAACCCCATTGTACAAATTGTAAAACTGTTCCTACTCATTGCTCAAGCTGTAAAACTGTAATATACATTGTAATGGATGGGCTATCCCATCCATTAGCGTGCGAGCGTTAGAAGAAAACTAGCCTTAGTCAAAACAACGCAATGTATTTACTATTCTCAACAACACAAATTCAGTAATCTAAGTTAAGAAATGCACCAATTGATAAATATGGGAGCAACTTCGAAGTAGACGAGATAATTGGAAAAATAATAAATCGGATCACTTACACTTAGCGCTTCCAGGCAATACACCAATTTAAACCAAACGAATCCAATTTAGCAACTAATTGATCCAATCGTCAATCTTAATATTAATCAAATAATATACGAAGTGCTCTCGTCTAGCTTAATCACACGTTAATCTTCATACAATCCTTAGCTTCTAACGACTCTCTCCTACTCGAACCCTAAGGGTAATTCTTAAATATGTGGCATAACTTACGTAGACCGTGTCTTCTTCTACCGGAGGAAGTTTTCAATTAAATAACATTTAGAGAAAGATATCCCCAAGAGGATTGTTAAGAAAAATGCGGATAGGTCGGTTACAACATTTATTATGTAGTTCTATCTATTCGTTCTTTTTTTCCCCGAAAAATTCTTTCATGGCGCTCCTCTTCACTTAAATTCATTACTGAAACTGCATCGTCGAACACTTCATTGATAAATTCCTCAGAGTCTTTTCTTTTTTCTCTCTAAATCTTTTTATATTTATTTTTCCCCTTTATATTCATAGTTATTTTCCCCTTTTATATCATTCCCCTCCCCCTCAGAGGGGCGCAAAAAACTGTCAAACGTTGACCGGTCCGCAGCGATAAAAAGGTGGTGGAGCACTGCTTTAAATGATTTAAAGTATTTATATGTTACGTTAAAAATTCATCAATTACGAAAATATTTATCCGATTAGAACTCGATTCCAACAGTCGAGTTTTTTTTTTTTTTTTTTTTTTTTTTTGATTTTGATATTTTGATTTTTTTCCTCCAAATTCTTTCAATTTAAGTATTTATGGTAAGATATAATGTTATTCATATCTCTTACTAAAAAGTTGTTATAAAATAGTAGTTGCTTAAAACATATACATTTGTAAAAAGATGAGAAAAAAAACTGATTATTTTTTTTATCAAATTCAAAAAAGTTTTGAAAAAACTAGATTCTCCTCCAAAATACAATGTAAGGGTGCACTTAAGTGTTAAACTCTAAAAAAAATTCAGAATTACTTCTGAAATTTTTGTATTTGTTAACTCCATTAAGCCAAAATTGCAAAAAATTTCATTATTATTTGCATTCTAAAAATTTAAACCCACGTATTTAGAACATAGATGGCGCTGTTACAGAGTAGAGGAATAAAATAATCCCCAAGAGGACAGGGAAGAGAGTTAGATAGGAGAGAGCAAATAGAATCATGAGGTTGTAGGGATGAAATGTTACGGTTGCAGCATTGTTGTTTCTTATCCCAGATGGTGTAGCTTAGCTACACACACACACCATCTCCATAAAACCAAAAATCGCCAAAAAATCGAAAAATAAAATTGGATTTCCTTAAGCCTCGTCAATAGTAAAATTCAAGCTATAAACAATATGACTGGGGGAGGCCTAATCAGTCTCACACATATGACACTCTGGAAAGACGTTTCAGCCCTGTTGGAATAGAGATTTGATGTGGCCACTAAAAAAGCGTGATAGAGCCGTCTACTGATTCCTTGTTAAGTTGGTGAATATTAGGAATATTATGTTCCCATTATTCGGTTGCATTTATCACATAATGAAGATATTTGTTAAAAGTATTGATGTGGGTTTCCGTAAAGGAGGTGAAATCAACATGGTCATAAAGCTTTTAATTTATAACAACTTCAAGTTAATTCTATTACACACTTTAACCCCTTACGTGGTCGATTATTTTGCCCGAAATGTTCCACAAAAGGTAAATTTTTTATTGCTTATTACAAAGAATAATACTTAACAGAATGCAAAAATGGATATAAAGACTGACTTTCGAATTTGTTTCTCAAAATTCTTTTTCTGTCGTGATTGGTTGTGACCCTGATTGAAATCGTTCTTGCAACCTTCGATATTCTAAAGTGGAGGTTAAATGGTTTGAAAACCTCTATCTTAAACACTCTGAAGAATAAAACTTCCATTAAAATAACGCAAGAGGTTTCAGATTCAACATTTTTATTTTTATTTTTTACATCAACAAATGATCACCAAGTGATTAATATTCCTGTTCAGAAAAAAAAAAATTTATTGTCAAAGATACTAATTAGACGCCTTTTATCACCCATCTCATTCTTCCAATCTTCCCTTTACATTTGGACTCGTCGATTGTTGTTACACGCGAAATTAAACTGCATAATCTAATTACGCTTAAAATACTTTTCAGTAAGATATTCCATCGCAATTTCTTGAGGGTCAATCTGAATATCCGCTGTAAAGGTTCCAGTAAAAAACTTCAATGTTAATCAAATTAAAAAGAACCAAAGGCTCCATATATGGGTGCAATGCTCTTTGGGAAATCTCCAGCAGGTCAAATATCTCATTCACTCTATTTGTCCTCCAATCTTTCCATCGTATTTGCGCCCTGGACAGTCTCCAATATCTGAAAGAATAGCTTTAGAATTGTTTTAATGTAACCAATCGTATCACTAAATACATTATTCCGCTGTAGTTTCGCTTGAAAATGTTTGCTTTTAAATGGAATATTCTATTTGCATGAAATAAAATCTGGATTAGGATTCTAAAATGCTTGAATGTTCTGGATATTTTTTTTAATTTAACATAAATGTTTTTTGTCTGTAAGTTTACATTACTTGCAAAATTTGTTTCGAAATATTTTTAACCTTTTTATTATCCACATGATGGAATATTTATAGCTATATAAATTTTATAGCTACCAGATTATTCACATCAGTAATGTTCAAACGTTTTTGGGATTCAAAAATAAGAGAATAAAAATATAAAGAGATTAAGAATTTTCATTATGTATATATTCACTTTATTTTTTTCAAATGAAAATTTTTTTGAACTAAAATAACACATAAAATAAATACATTTAACAAAGTATAAAAGTATACGAAACAAAAGTTTTTTTTTTATAATTGAATCCATATTTATTAGGTTGGATACCATTTCTTGCAATAGGCTCAATTCATGTGACGTCATAGTCACATGATAATGTCAACCATGTATTTCTAGCCAATCAGTTCAAAAACTCATGTGACGTCATAGTCACAAAGCAATCATGTATTTGCAACTATTTAACTAGTGTACTTTGTTGTCACCGACTTTTGCTTTTTGTAGAAACTTTCTCTTAAAAATACATATTTATCAACAATAATAATGCACATAGGTACACGTAATGCAGTTTTTATCGAAATACATGCATAAAATAAGATTTTTTTAACAGACATTTATAATCTTCACTAGTATATAACGGAATCTTTTAACTCAATTTTTACCTTCTTTAAAAGATCAGATTAATTTGAAATTTTGCTCAGCATTTGTTCCAATGTCCTGATCAGGATCATCAGGATTAATGATTTCCCATTTTCAGATCCTATCCCTCAGATCCTATCCTATTTCAGATCGACTAATTCCAGATTTGGCGAGTGAAAGATTAAGTTAGAACTTAGTTCGAAAAAACATCCTTTAAAAGTAAAACTTAAAAAACATCCTTTTATAATTAATCGAACTATAAAAGCGTGTTCTTTAGTTTTTTTTTAAACATAATTTATTTTAAACATAATTTATTTTTAATTTAATTTATATTTATTTTAAAATCTTTTTGAAAAAAAAATATTTATAACCTTTTAATATCTGTACCTATTATGAAATGTTAACTAAAGTCTTGCAAATGGAACAATAAGTACAATTACTTTAATGTCTGTTTTGAATTCAATGGAAAACACGTGTTTGTCTTTATCATGTGACCGCCATGAATTAAGCCTAAAGCAAAAGTTTTTAAGAGAACTCAGTACCCTCAAAAATACCAAAGTTCAATTTTTTTAAAAATTTTATTTAGTCATATTCTTTGCATTATCATCTTTCAATAGATATATTTTTTGTGCATGTCGGAAAATTAGAAGATGGAATAAACTTCAATTGAAAATGTAAACAAGCAAATTAGACTATTCAATCACGCCTCCTATCTAGATAAAAAATAGCTATAAAAAGCTTTCTCATAAAAAAATCCATTTTAAAGGGAATAATAACAACTATAAAAAGAAAGGTGTTATATGTAAGGCAGCATATTTTTGAGGCACTGCATTAATGGAATTTTTTACTTTGTAAAATGTGTGCAAGTGAAATTTTTTGAAATAAGGCCTTTTATATTAATAATTCGCGTCGTGGGTAGTCTAGTGGTTACAGCATCGGTCTCCAGACCGGAAGGCCTGGGTTCGATGCCCGATGCCACTAAATATCCACCGAGTGCACAAGGAGAACGTGCTTGTTAAATCAGTGGGTCCGAATGGTGTCACCATCTATCGTGTTTACCGAGCAAAAACGTGCTGTCACCTTAATGAGACTCAAAGCTAAGGCTAACGACAGGCGTAAAATTCTAGCCCTTAGCCGCGATGAATTTCGTGGATCTTGATCTGATGTTACTGTCGATCAGGTGGCATAAGCAATAACAACAACAACATATTAATAATTTCGTAATTTGACTTCTGATTCCTCACATTTTTTATAGTTATATAATATTTCATTATTATGTGAAGGAAAAATTGAAATGTCACACTTAATTCACATAAATTCACACATGGGAATGTCACCTTTAATACTCATTGTGTAAGTGTTTGTGTGTTTGTACGCGCGTGCGTGTATGTGTGTGTGTGAGAGAGAGAGAGAGTGAGTGAGTGAGTAAGTGAGTGATCGGTAATCTTCCTCGTTCAAATTTACAAGGTTCATATTTACAAGGTCCATCGCTAATAAATCTCCTGTTGCTTTATAGAGCGACGTTAATAAACATTCCCTTAGTCACACTCTAGAAATGTTTGTGAATCTATGACACGATTAAGCAATTTGATATTTGTCTGTTCATGCCCAATTTTAACTATAAAAGTGCCCTAAAATCCGAGAAACATAGTTTAAATTAGTTTTCTTGTCATCCCCCCTTCACCAAGCATACTTAAAAATCATAATACCTTTAAAATGCCAGTACAATAAATCGTCAGTCTGATCAGCATTTTAATAAATACACCAGCATCCTCTGGATGGATTCTATTTTACCCTTTAATCCCTTAAGATACTTAGTTTTAACTTTACCAACAAAAAAAAAAGAGAGATTTTATTTTTTTTTAAAAAATCCCTAACCGCCCGGTATTAATGAATTTTTCACCGAAACGAGATTAGGGAATCGGCGAATCGTGAAACAGGTGCCAGAAATTATGAAATTTCACAGAAGAGTTCCTCCCCCCTGCGGTACGAGGAATCGTGTTTAAATTCATGGAAGCGCCGATGTGATGGGACTTCTTCGGAAGAGAAGTTCCCGAGAAAACGTATGAATTCCCAGAAAAGAGATCGATACAGCATCCACATCTCCCATTTCTCACACCGGAAAATCTGGATGGATGGTGAGGGGTCCAGGTAAAAGAAAGGGGTTGGATGAGATTTAGAGATTGAATTGCATGACATCTAATGTGTACTGGTAGAAATTTTAAAGGGATTTGGGTCACAATCGTCGTTAAATTAAGTGATGTTATTAGGAAATCCATTTGGGAAAATCAGATCTTCTTTTTATTGTAATTTTTTTATTATAACATGACGACAATATACGCTCCTTTTTCTACAAAAGCAAAATTTCTTTAATTCTGAGGAAATTGTAATTCAAATATATGCTAGAAAAAAAAGGTTGAATTGAAAAGTTTATATTCACATTTAAAATTTTTACACCCTCTTACTCCATGCACCCCCCTTTCTGCTAAAATAGATTGATTTGAATTGGGTGTTTTAATTGAACTTCGCGTTCTAGAAACTATATAAACCTGCCTGGGCCTAGACATGCATGACCGACATAACATAATAACGCAGTCTGGTCATATAATTTGAAAGTCACAGCTTTTCAGGGAATATATCCTGGAATAACATTTGACGATGAAAATTATTCGGATCAGATTTTATTGGGTAGAGTCGAGAATGAGTTGAGGCCCGAGTCCAGTCATGAAAACATCCCTGTAAAAGGTAATAAGCTTTAAGAGGATATTTCAGCAAAAGACGGCTGTTTGAAAAAAATGTAAATTATTGTGATAAATAAGTAAATAAGCATGATTTTCGAACATGAATAAAATGTAAATTATTGCAATGACCGTCGTAAATGATCACAAGAAACTTCCTGGAAAAAAAGTATTTTTTTATCACGCTTTGTTGCAAAAAATAATAAATACTTGGTTTTACTTTTAAACAAACACTGTAGTAGAAGAATTGAATGGAAAAATAACTAAAAACAATCATAACTCGGATAAATGCACAAAATGTAGAAAAGAATCATAGGAATGAAAGGAAGATTCTAAGTAAAATTTGAAGTAGAGGATAGAGAGGGTTATTGTCAACATAAATTGTAGCTTAAAAAACTAAAAAACACCCTTTTATATTTAATCGAACTTAGTCTCCAAATCTAGAAATGGGATTTGAAGGTAGTTGCCAGATGCGGGATGGGATCTGAGAATGGGAAATCGTTAATACTGATGATCCTGCACAGGACAATGGAACAGAATTAATAAATTATTGTATTGTAATGGGTCCTGGACAAGTAAGCAAAATTTCGAATTTATCTGACCATTTTAAGTAAGTAAAAATGGAGTTCAAAGATTCCTTTACATACAAGTGAAGCATACAAAAGGGTGTTGAAAAAAAGTGATATCATATAAACTTTTCAAAAGATTAATTTGTGACTACAGCATGGACATTCTATACTCGGATCGTGCCATGGATGTTGCCACGGCAGTGATTCACACCTTTGGCAATATTTGACTGTATCTTTATTTTGTTATATACACCTTTGCATTCTGTCATACACGACAACAACAACAATAGATTAATTTGACATTATTAAACATTTTCATGATTTTGAATCACAATCAAATTAAAATTATTTTAAGTAATGTCGTCAGAGACGTTTTAAGGCATGGCACTACTGGGTCCGAAGCCAGGGCCTCATTTCATTTTTAACTGGGCCTCAATAAGATCGTGATCCGAGTTATTTTAATCATCTAAGGTTATTCGCATGTATATTCACCGAAAAACTAGAAATTTTGAGCTATACGCCAACTAGTAGCAGTGACAAGACTGCCATACACCATCATTACTCATTTATTCAAAAGGGGGCAGTTGTGTGTGTGTAAATGGTGACCTGCACATATTAATTTGTTATATGTTACCATTTGTGTAAGTATTTGATAACGTATGCTATACACTGTATACTTGAAAGAGTCGTAGGTGGAGCCTACTTTTGTATAGGGGACCAAGACCTCAAGAAGACGTTTCTGGATGTCATACTTTAACTACGTAATAAGCTATTGTTCTTACACTTTGTAATCTTAAAATGCTATTAAATAACGAAGTGATAACATACGAGATGGTGCCTTACTTTTTGAGATTCTGTGACTTGTGAAAAACGCTTTGTATATAGTTTGGCTCTTACTTACAAACAAGGGGTGATCAGAAAAAAAGGCTGTAATACCTGTCGGTTCCTGCTTTCCTCTGAAACCTCTTGCCTATCCTCAGACCCGGCTAGGTGTGGGGGAGAAACTAAATAATCAGCAGACATGATTCACACTATTTATTTTACTGTCACCAAAATATCGAGCAGACACAATAACAATCTAGTTAAGATATGCGATCAGATAGTAGAGCGTGGAGGTGAGACTCAACAGCCTGGGGATAATAATACGGACCCTCAACTGATTCCACGATAATCTAAACTAGCTCAATATGAATTACGTCGCACACTAATAACCTAACTTCTAATTAAATCAGGATCACGAAAACTGTACTTTTATGAAGTCCAGTCCTACACTTGAACCTTGAAGGCGATCCTTATCTAGATTTAATCACCGTCAAATGATCCACTCTCAGTAAACTTCCATTGATAAACTCCAAATGCACTTAATCATTTCACGATCCTTTACTCTCCAACTAACCCTTAAAACTCGCGAATACAGAATTTATATAATATACTTAATTTTCATAATCACGCTTTCTTCACTCGGCGCAAGTTGAATGGAATAAATATTTTTCTTAAAGGGAGTCCTCAAGGGGTTAGTAGAGCCACGTATAGATCCGTCACAAGGTTACCAGTCGAATGAAGAAACACTTATTAACAATAGACATACAATACAAAAGGGAATTATGAAGTACCTATCACATTTCGACATAATCAGCCAGTTTATTTAGGTATTTATCAGAACGCAGAACCAACTTACTTAACCCGTCTTGGTAGAAATCAGGTCCCAGTCCATTGTGAGCCAGATCTCAGTGCATGTTTTCATAGCACTGTCTTGGAAATCGCAGCACATCAAAAACGATATGCTGCACGCTACCATAACTCAGTCCCAGCTCTGACGAGATTTCACTCAGAATTACCCGTTGATTATTTTGAATCCTTTCTTCAATTCGCGCTTTATTGGTTTCTGTCGTTGAAGAACTTGGCCGGCCACTCCCTGCCATATTATGGTTTTCGGCATCCTGTCAACCTGATTGAAAAAAATGGCCATATTTCGCTACATGCTGTCTGCTCATTGCTTCTTCCCCATAAACGTTCAAGATTTGACTGTGAATGTCAGATGCGGACACATTCTTTTTCCAAAAAAATCGAATCACGGCTCGCACTTCCAAACGAGACCAATTACTAATCATCTAGCCATTTCAATCGTTCTGAACCGTCAGGGAACTTACATTACCTACCCGCAAACCAGCTGTATGGCAAGTAGCACCATTTTGTCTCCACTCTGGGGAAACAAACTATCTCCACAATGTGTAGTTTTCAAATGCTGTGGCTTGTAACCTTTTTTCTGATCAGCCCTTGTATAAATTAATTCAAGGTACCACTGAATACCCTACGCGTAGAGGAGCTAATACACGTTAAATCTATCGAGACTCAATGTCCTCCAGTTGGTGTGGAGTGGTAGTTAAAGGAGGGAGTGCTAGATCAGGTGTCTACGTCACTTGACCGAGATTCAAAATTATGAGGTCCATAGCCAAGGTGCTGCCTTATAGTGTGAAGATAATATAACTTTTCTCTCTTTCTCTCTACAAATTGATTCCTTCTGAAAATCTATAAAAGAAAAAAAGCATTTTTATTCTATTTTCTTAGGATTTTTCTTTTTTACTAACCAGACGTGGGCACTAATCCAGAAAAGAAGATGAAGAGCGATATTATTTCGCAAACAAATACCTCCTCCATGCTTCCTTGTTAGTCATTGGCTGGCCATTTCGAAGACTTATTTTGAATTCTTTGATTTTGGATCAACGACACAACGGAGCTGCGCAGCGGCTGTTGGCCACGGTCCAGGATTGGTTGCAAAAAATCGGATGCGACACAACACCCTTGTTTTGAAAGGAACGTCTTTCTAACACTATTTATCATCTTTGTGTTCGAAGATCTAGAGTTTTCTGAAATGGATTTCCTGCACATTGTGCTCAAAATCCTACTAAATTGGATGCTATGGTTTTCGCCTTGATTAACAATCAGTTGTGCAAGGAGAAATTGACATTGAACGTTTAATTTTAAGCAATTTTTAAGTTATTAGATCAAAATAAATGTGTAAAAATCATTCTCCAAACTTCCGCACCGTGTCATTCCGGGTAAAATTAACGTGCATTGTAACATTTGTACATAGCCAGTGCCGGTTTAAGCTTATTTCGAGCCCTGGGAGCAAAATATCTACAGGATCCTTAGCACTGGTGGATCGAAATTTATAACCAGAAACTCTGGTTAAGTCCAGCTTATCCGGGCCCCTGGGTGCCCGCCGCAAGCACCCAATGGATAAACCGGCACGACGCATAGCTTAAAATTCGGTTTTCCTATATAGATAGTATCGCAGTTTACATTCCCAAGTGCACCCCTTAATTTTGCGGGGTCTTTTCATATGACATCGCCCCGGCAATCAGGCCGTGGGAAAAACACCAATCTGCCCACGAATCTAAACTCCGACTAAAATTCGGGGATAAGAGAGGCGACCGCCTCACCCTAAGAGGGTTAAAAGGGAGTCCGTTTGAGAACACCAAGAATATCGGTTGTGTTTACCTCCTCCCTCACAAATATCATATTCAGTAGCAGTGTCTTCAAACTTTGTTCCGCGGAACCCTTAGGTTCCACAAGACATACGCATGGGTTCCATAAGTCACTGTAAAAATCGAAAATAAAATTATAAATGTGTAAGTAAAATTGATTCTCGCTTTTTATGGTTTGTAGGTAGGTCTATGGTAGGGCCGTGGGTAGTCTAGTGGTTAGAGCATCGGACTCCAAACCGGAAGGCCTGGGTTCGATGCCCGATGCCATCAAATACTCTCCTAGTACACACGGAGTACGTGCTCGTTAAATCAGTGGGTCCGAAAGTCTTGTGGGCGGTCGCATCTGAAACCACTGGTGCAGGGGGCTGGAGAATATTTCCCTTCTCTCCAGTTCAATTCCTAAATTGTGGAGGTGGAGATAGGTGGTGTCGCCATCTATCGTGTAAGAACAGAGCCAATTTGTTTTGTCACCTGCATGGGGCTCAATACTACAGGTTACACCTAGCTTCCTGACTCGATGAATTTCGTGGGCCTTGGTCTGACACCATCATACAGGTGGCATTATCAACAACAACAAACAACATGATTTGTATATCCACAATAATGTAAAGCTCCTTCCATTCATTAAAACTGAAAATTTTATTTATTTATAATTTTGTTTTGTAGTACATTTTAACTGTTATTATAATATAATGTTAAAACGTTCTTCTCTATATGTACTACTTCCTAGATTGGGAATATTCTATTGCTTATCATTCTATGTTCTATGAAATAATTTTATGCTCGTTAACACAATGTTTTGCAAAACTAAATAGTTTTTTTAAAGAAAAATGTGCCTTTTTTCATTTGTGGGAAAATACCTATAATGAAGGAAAGAGAACATTTTATCGATATAAACAACAGTTTCGACATTAAAATCTAAATTTAAGGAAGAACAGTTCCTAAATGTTAGGTTGCAACTTCATACAAAATACACGGGATTTCTCACATAGCTATACACATTTATATCATTCAGAACAATGTACTTAAGCAAAAAATATTTCTCTCAATGAGAGTGATTAAAAAATCAAAACACAAAAAAAAAAAAATTTAATGTAGAATATGAGATGCGGTTACAAATAATTTCAAAAGACCTAGACTTCGACAGTTTGTGTAAAAAAAATGAAAGCACCTATCCCAGTTACTAAATATAATGCATGAGTAGGTGACACAATTGAATCATAAATTAATATTATTAATTAAGTAAGTATATTAAAAAATAACATTAAAAATCTTTTAACAACAAATACATTACTTCTTTTAATTGTCTTTACATAAAATACCTATAACATGTGATCTATTTTAAACATTTTTTTAAGATATATTTTTCTTAGTATGTGAATATGGTTCCCTGAAAGCAACTTACAGTTCTAAGGTTCCGTGAGTCGAAAAGGGTTGAAGACCACAGTTCTATAGTATTAGAAAATCCGTAATATGAGTAACTTCTATTTAATGTAAATATTGTAATTAATAGTTGTAATGTAAATAAATCATTTACAGTAGAACGTCGTTTATCCGAATCAATTGGGACCGTTCGGATACGCGATTGTTCGGATAACCGAAAACCGAATGCGATCCATGCAGTATATAATACTGGACACTATACAAATATTGAAAATCATCACATGCGGGAAACGTGCTCGAAGAAAAGCAAAATAGGTGCAAAATGTCGTAATTTTACCTTGATTGTGGAACTTAATCTCTTATTTTTCGTTGTACCATTGTACACTTTCATTTTTTTTTTACTGCAAGGTCTCTAATTCTTTTCAGCAGCAGCAGTTGAGTAGGACAGCACTCTGATGGTTGTTCGTACCACTTCATAGCTGTCTCTAACGTAGAAAAAGGCGTCAGCATTTGATTGACCCTTGCTACTTTCGTCGTTGTTGTCCTCGTCTTCATCCGTTTCATCGTCGACAGGCTCGGATTCTTCTTGCACGGAAGTCACTATCTCGTCATTATTTAGAATTTGAAATTCACAATCTTCTGCATCGCGTGCTATCCAAGTTTCTACATCAACATAACTCATCAAAAACGCCCGTATACACCCTCTCACTTGGAAACAAACTGACCTAATATTTCCTCGCAGATGTTTACCAAATCACATAACTGAAATTCCTCAAATATCCCTCGCTTTGGGTTTTCCCGTCACTTTTGTCCTCACGCGAAACAACTGTTGAGCATTGCACTGTTCGAAAACGTATCCGGGCTTTGGTCTGGATATTTGACGCTCCCGATAATAAACGTTCGGATAAACGACGTTCTACTGTATTTAATTTCTTGAATCTGACGCTACCATTATTTTTCGCAAATGTACCAGCATTAATCCAACCAAGAGTTTGATGGTATAAAATAGATATCAAGAACTAGTCTATATAGTTCAGTTTCTTAGTCAATAACACCAGTTTAAAAGCTAGGCACCATTTCAATAGCCTAGATTCATGTAACGTCATAATCACATGGTTACTGCAATCACAAGATTCCAGACAATATTAACGTGATTCATTGTTGCCAACTTTTGCTTTTTGCGAGAAATTTCTTTTAAAAAGTACTTTTATTCATCAAAAGTTATAACACTCATAGGTAAAGAAAAATCACTGGATTAAAAATTCAGATTTTATAGAAAAATTTTTAATTTTGAAAAACGTTTCGAAGAATGTTAATAACTTGAACATCTTTACGCCAGTTATTACATTTGCAACGCTGTTGGAATTTTACGAATAAAATAACAAGCACAAATCTCTTGTCAATTTTTATCTGAAAGAAGATCACGTGATTTCACTTACCATTGGGCCATCTTGAATTTAGCTCGTCAAATGAAAATCAATTGGGTCAACTGAATTTAACTTAACGTGACCGACATTTGGTATTGACGTTCTAGCCTGTTGACCACAAAATACCGTAATATTCATTAGTCAATAATGGAAAGATGTTCCCGCCTGTGCATGTTCAAACACAATTACTTTGTAAAAATTTTGGGAAATTCTTCAAATCTTCGCCTATTTACAGGTTTTTCTGGGACAAACACATAAGCACCGTATATTATTGAGGAAATTAGAATGAGACATGTGTTTAATTGCACTCATTTAATTGATATTTGTTAATAATTAAAGCATTAATTTTAAAAAAATTTCTGCTCATTTTTTTTTAAATAATTGCATAAAAAGTTACAGAAGTAAATAGATCAACAATACAGAGAAGAAATAATTATTTTTAGTTGTATTGAAATAAATTCGATTATCTCTTAAATTTTGAATTTTTAATATTAAACAATATAGAGAACTTTTTGTATCATTAGACTAAAAAATTTCCAAAAGGAAATCTTTTCAAGAAAACTAATTTTTCTTCCCAAAAAGATGTAATAACATTTTTGAAAATATAGATTAAGATGCAACTATCATTCTTATATTACTTATAGTTTTTACATTACACTTTTTTAACTAAAATAAATCGGTAAATGAGGAATCAACGTAATCAATTATTCACTTCTTAATCATTACGTCACACATGACGGAAGCTTATCAAAATGAATTATTTAAAAGTTTTCGTTTCCGCGGGGAAACGATTTTCACCACCAAATTTTTTTCTTTTCTTCCAGTTTTTTTAAGGGAAAAATATCAAAAACACAAAAAAGGAGCATTTGAAATTTTGTGGGAAAAGTTTAACAGCCAAACATCCTGTGTGGGAAATTTCCTAGGACAATATTTATGGGCCAAAAATGTAAGCGAATGAGGTTTTCGATGATTTAAGAGGTTGTTTTGATTATCTTTTCCTGTGCTGGGAACCTTCTAACAACACGTATGCGCCTTTTCCCAGAATTTATGTTGAAAAGTGATGTTTTGGATTCAAACAGGAGCACTGTTAACTTGCATTGAGACAGTCTAAAATAGGGAGCAGCTAGGTGATTGTAAAAATATTAAGTTTAAATAGAGGTTAACTATTGGATACTTGTTTTTCAACACCTAAGTTACTCATACCTTTGTTTATTTGAAAGCTATTCGAATAATTGAATACACAAATTGATATTTATAAACAGTTTATTGTTTCTATGGATATTTACCATATATATTTGAAGTGTAAAAAATTTTAGAGGGTAAATGAAAAAAATCCGTAGAGAGAGTCATCAGTATTTAGACTTATCTTCTTTTTTTGGCTCCAACCCATTGAATGTTTCTGAAATCACTTAAGGTTATTGACTGCATTCGGAACCGTGATTTAAAAAAAGTGTATAAATGAATAATTTGCTGTTATTTAATGTGAGAGTGTACATATAAGAATGTTATAAGAACATTATTACAAGAAAAAAGATATTTAAATGTAATTTTTTGACAAAAAATATTAATAAAGAATGACATATTTTCAAAACATTTTCCTCTTATGGAAAATTATTCCATAATAATAATATTTTGCTTATACATAGCTATTACTTCTATACCGAGGTGAAACTAAAATTTTTGGAACATTCATATTACTTTCAGATTTACGATCAACTGAAATAATATATATATAAAGGGTGTTTTTTTTTTAAATTTCTCCACTATGATATAATAAATTATGAATAAATTCCCTTCTAAATCAAACATTTCTAAAATATTAGTTTGACCCTGGTAGCTATACACAGCCATAATATTTTTATGATAGAAGTATTTTCCATAAAAGGAGAATGTTTTGAAAATATGTTATTCTTCCTTCATTTTTTGCCAAAAAATGGCTTTTAAATAATTTTTTTCTTGCAATAATATTCGCAAAATTGCTTAATATGTATATTCTCTCTAATTCAACTGGTACTAAATATCAAAATAAATAACCCATTTATACGCTTTTTCAAAATCACGGTTTCGAACGAAGTCAGTTAACTTAAAATACTTTTTAGTCTACTGAAACATTAAATATTATTTATAAAGTTGTATTTTTCTCTAGGCGTATTATTTAATACATCATAAAATATTCACAACAATAAAGTTCTGAATTAATTTTTACATTTAAGGAATGTTTACCTGTAGATACTGCAAGCTCTCTTTCTAGACCCTAAATATTCCCCATGATTCGAAAAACTCTCTGAACTAGAGCAGATGTCCCATGCAAACACATCGTTAACTCAAACATTTTAGAAATATTGCAAAGTGAAATATCAATTTTTCAATACACCTTAAAAATTGCTATAACCATTTCTCATCAACAGTATATTAGATACTTTTTCAGAACTTGAACCATAAATTTATTCTTTAGTTTTGAAATACCTGGTTCAACAATGCATGTAAATCAAATGATTCATCACGGAAACTTCTTAAGACTTCTTGAGGCCCTGGGCACCTACGCAAAAATAGGCCCCCTAGGACCCTTAAAAGTAGACACTACATAGCATTCAAATATTAGTACAAACAATAACCTGAAATAAATAAATGTGTATGATATACAATTGCACAAACCGACTCGGCCGATTGTCGCCGTGAAAGCAAATATCTTTTGTTGAGTTGAGATCCACTAGGAACGGACTTTGTGGAAATCGACTCCCAAGGGGCTTAAAGGGACGTTATAGACAAACACCGCCGTTTTCGAACTATTAGACTTAGAGCTCTTAAAATTGGCAAACAAATTTCTTTTATTGAGTAGAAATCCACAAAAAAAAAGGAATGGGCTTTGCGAAAATCGACTCCCAAAAAGGTTTATTTGTCGTTATAGACAAACTTCGCCGTTTTTAAGATATTCAACCTATAGACCTTAAAATTGGCAAGCAAATATCTTATGTTGAGTAGAGATCCACTAGGTACGAGTTTTGCAGAAAGCGACTCCTAAAGGGGTTAAGGGGGCGTTTTAAAGGGAAAAAAATCCCCTTTTTAAACAGTTTCATCTACAGACTTGAACTTAGGCTGACATGTTGCTTTCCTTGTGTAGAGATCCATCAAAAACGGGTTTTGCGTAAATCGACTTCCAGAGGGGAAGTTACGGCCGCGCAAAAAGAAAAAAAAACTTCTATGACGTAAAATCAAGCCTCGTACTTTTTATATCAAGATGGTGGATTCTTTTATATGAGGGGTGTAAGAACGTTTTCGAATACAATAGGAAGTTTAATTCTTGAACTTAGATAACTGTAACTTTAAAATAATATGCACAGTCAGGGAATAGGAAGAAATACTCAACGAAGCGTGTAAGCAATGGCGGTAGTAATTGATATATTTTTGAAAGTAAATCTGTTATTGTTGTAAACAGTTCTGAACGTGTGGACCTAAACACTCAAACTTTCTATTTTATACATTAACTCAAATTATGAAATCATATCCTTAAATAAAAAATCCATTCTATTATTTATAATCGTCTTCTTAGAAGAAAAAAAAGTGCTACGTACCACAATTCAATCCTGCACCGTTAAAAGTCACCGTATCATAACAAATTCATCCACGTAAATTACCTCGTAACACGCGTACGACAAGCTTGGTTTGACACAATGAATCTGTGAAACCGAAAATGGGTTTATGTGACGAAAAGCAAAGGTTAAAATAAAAATACTTCGGGTGTCACATGGAAATCGAATGTATAAAAATATTTTCTAATTCGGGAAAGTGAGAATGAATGTGAACTCAACCGATTCGAAGTCACGTTCCGTTTGTACTTTTCTGGTTGGAGTGATTAATTGCTTGAGCAAGAAGAATTCTGTTACAGTTTTGTAGGGTCATACACATTACCACTCAATCCTATGACTGAGCAAATGGGGACATTACAAAAAAAAGTTTTATTTCATTATTAAAGGAATAGGGTTGTGAGAGCGAAAAGGGATGTTTTTATTACAGAACATATCTTTATTTATGTTCACGTAGTGATCTAAAATGATTTATTATCAAGAATTTATTGTAGAAAAAATTGTTTCAAAAAGTCTTCTGTATAAGGTGAATAAATATATTGGGTTAACTCATTGAAGAAATCATTTTTACAGGTTTCGTATTTTCTACATTACATTTTTTTAATGATTCGAACTTCTATTTGTTACCTTAGAACATGAAGATGTTTTCATGGAACCCCTAGAACTAGAAAGTGTTTTTGTGGAACCCCTAGAACTTGGATATTTTTATGGAACCCCTAGAACTAGAAAGTGTTTTTGTGGAACCCCTAGAACTTGAAGATATTTTTATGGAAACCCTAGAGCTTGAAGATGGTTTTATGGAACCCCTAAAACTAGAAAGTGTTTTTGTGGAACCCCTAGAACTTGAAGATATTTTTATGGAACCCCTAGAACTTGAAGATGGTTTCATGGAACCCTAGAACTTGAAGATGGTTTCATGGAACCCCTAGAAATTGAAAGGGGGTTTTTGTGGAACCCCTAGAACTTGAGTATTTTTATGGAACGCCTAGAACTAGAAAGTGTTTTTGTGGAACCCCTAGAACTGGAAAGTGTTTTTGTGGAGCCTCATACACATACTTAGAAGAATATATCTCAAAATATTATTTAAAGTAGATCAACATGTTATAAGTACTTTATGTAAAAGCAATTAAAAAAGTATTGCATTTATAATTTTAAAAACTCTAATCTATTTTTAATATAATTTACTCATTAGTAATATTAATTTGTGATCCAAGTGTCACCTACCCATGCTTTATATTTAGTACCCACTGCCGTAGCTAGTCATGAGTGGGCCTTGTATCAAAATTCCTTAGGGTCTCTTTTCTGGTTCCCTTAAGATTTTATGATTTTTTGCTTGCGCATTTTGAAGCCCCTGTAACTTGGGGGTCCCGTAACATTGATAGGGAGGTAACTATGTCCCTGTTAGTAACTGGGATCTGAATGGCATTAAAATGTTTATAGCTGTGTGAGAAAAATTGTGTATTTTGCATGAGAATTCGGAACAGAACATTCAGGAGCTGTTCTTGCTTAAATTTAGATTTTAACATAGAATATGTTGCCTCCGCTTCTTTATTATAGTTGGTTTTCCCCCCACAAATGTGAAAAGGTGTATTTTTCATTAGAAAACTATTTAGTTTTGCAAGACATTATGCTAACTAACAAGTATAAAATTATCTCGTAGAACCCAAGGTAGTAAACAATAGAATACTCGCAATCTAGAAGGAAGTATATAAAGATAAAACATTTTAATATTCTTTTATTATTATAGTAATAGTTTAAAAATATTTCACAAATAAAGATATTATATATAAATAAAAGTTTGTTTTAGATAATAGAATGAACTTTACACACTTGTAATTATACAAACTTCAGAGAACGTGAATAAATTTTGCATAAATATTTATAGGTTTCTTTTCGATTTTTTTTTTTTTTTTGTGACTTGTGGAACCCCTGGGTATGTCTTGTGAAATCCCAGGGTTCCATGGAACACAGTTTGAAAACCATTGCCGTAGAACAAGAAAAAAAAATTGAAAATGTAACGTAAAACGGAAACATAAAATAGTAGTAACCGATAATCAATGTTTCTTATTTTCTTAACACAAATTGGGTAAATATAATTGCTAATGATATAAATGATAAAAAAAATACATTTGTATTAATATCAACTGTGTATAAATACTTAACAGTAAAAAAAAGTTATGTATCTCTCGTGATGTTTATTTAATTCGCGTATAAAATAAACACAATTTCAGAAAAAAAATTTTAAATTTCCTTTCGCTATTCTTTTAGAATGTAAATAAATATTTTATACATTTTAATATTCTTTTATTATTTCTTTTATGATTCCACCAAATGAGTTTTTTCAAAAGAAATTTTTATTATGAATTCGCACTTTGAAAAGCAGACGATAATGTGCATATAATAAGCAATTGCACAGGGTGGCAACATTATATATGATGTTATGCCAAATTATAATTTCATTCGAATCATCGAATTTTTTTTTTTTTTGAAATTGTACGAATTCGTTTAAATATTCTTAGTTAGAGAATCGAGAGTTTTCAAATTTTATATATATAAGCACATTTATGTAATTTATGGGTTAAATTCAATATTAAATTTAATGGTTGGGTAAAAATATCTAAGTATTAAAATTCTTCAAAAAGTTTTTCAGAATTTAAAAAATCTTATATTATGCGTATACTTTTTAAACAAGTTATATCTTTACTTTTATGCGTTACTATTGTAGACAAATGTGTACTTATGAAAAGAGAGTTTCTGTTAAAAGCAAAAATTGGCAACAACGAAATGATCGTTGGAAACACGTGACCTCTTTTATCATGTGACTATGACGTCACAAGAATTTTTGGCTGGAGTCTATAATTGTATTTCGCATGCATTAAAAATAAATCGAATTTTTTTACATTTTTCTTTGTTTTTGTTTATTTAATTGACTTGACAAAACATTTTTTTAAATGATTGTACTTATAAGTTTTTCGTAAGTAATATAAAAAAAAAATTGTTTCATTTTTTTTTAGTATGTCTGTTATTTTATAACTTCATGAGCAATTATGGAATAATAAAACAAATATAGAGTAATTTATAAAATTTAAAAGAGTGAGTTAACTGTACATTTAAGGTTTTTATCTATTAAGAACCGTTTGGATTATTCTTTTTTTTTCCTGCAAAAATACTAGTATTATTAATTTTTATCAGCCATTATGCTTATAGATTGGATAAATTTGAAATAAATTAATATTTTTTTTTCAAAATATGTTAATGTGCATCTTTTAAACTGCATTTATAACTAATATAGCTCAAGCACTTTGTTTTTTTAAATTAATCTGTGGTTGTTAATTCTTAAGAATGCAATGAGCAATGAGTTTGCCTGTCAATAGTGAGGATAATATCTTGTCTTCTCTGGGCCTCGAATGTCAAATGTTATTTCCGGTTGTATTCTCCGAAAAAAACTTTGAATGTCGGACGATATGTGAACTTATCGTTAGATGACCGTCGTCCATGTACAGTCCTAGGCCTACCACCATACATCATCATTATTCATTGAGTCAAAAAATAGCAGTCAGTCGGGTCAGTTTTTGCGATTGTAAGTCATACACATTTATCTGTTTCGGGTTACTATTTTATGAGTATTTGACAACGCTTGCTGAGTACTGTATACTTTTGAGGCTCATAGGTAAGGTCTACATTTGTGTATAGGCCCGAGATCTACTTTTGAGTTGAGGCCAAGGGCCTCAAAAATTCTTAAGACCTTCCTTTCCTGAGGTGTCACCCCAGTCTCCAAACTTCTCCACCTCTCCCGGATGAGTACTTTGATTCTTGATAAATTTGAAAGGGTCCTGGGCGTTTAACGGTGGGCGAGAATTGAAAGAAAGACTAGCCATATTTCAAAAACAATCTAATTTATTCACAATGCTAACCACAACTTAAGTTCAATCGATCAATGCTAAGAGATGCACCCAATTAATCAATCTGGAGACAATTAACGAGGTACGCGAGGTATAAGAAGACTTTAATACTAAATAAACTTACTCAAGGCAATAGTTCTTACTTCTGAGATATATTCAATCTCCAGTTACAGATCGTCACAACCTAAGTAATTCAACTATCAAATATTAAATATCCGTGAAACACATTCTATTTGATTAATCACTATTCCGCTAGCAATATATCCTATATCTCTCTCTCTCTTTCTATCTCTAACTTGAAGTGAGTGAGTGAATATTAACGTCACACTGTTTTAGCTACATAAGGGCTTTTGGGAATGGTCAGCGTAATTTTGAACCATGGTCAAGTGACGCGGACGACACCTCAGCTGGCACCTCCCTCTCCTACACCTCGGGAGGACGTTTGAGCTCTCGACAGATTTAACGTACTTCGCTCCCTACAAGGCGGGTCTTTAGTGGTACTGGGATCGAACTCATGGCACGCTAGCCATGATCCGATGCCTAGACCACTTGTCTACCGCGGCCATCTCTAACCTGAAAAAGCCTAGATTATATATAGTAATCTTAATTTTCATAATCACGTCTTCTTCTTCGAGGAGGAGTTTTGTAATAAAATAATTTTAAAGCCCAGAAATTCCGCAAAGAGGATTGTTAAATAAAGAACCGCCACAAACCTATCGTGAATCAGGCTCTTTACACGGTGAATCTTTTGTAACATCAGAACCCACGACGGTGGCAGTTAAGGAAATTAATTTATAAATATTTTTTTTTGCATGTATGTGGTAAAATTAGGAAATCTTCTTAAGCACATTTCAATAATTAAATGGAAAAATATAAGGAAATATATTTGCTTATATTTTTTATTATTAAATGAAATACTCTGACATTATCTACCACCTTCATTAAGAAAGTTTTCGAATATGACTTATAGAAAACAAGCTCATATCATACATCTTTAAAAAGCCTTACATATACACTGCACCACTTCTACACCTACCCTTCAATAAACTCAAAAATGCTCAATGACAAAATAATTGAGCTGACATTACCACAATGAACCATTACACGCAAAAAACATTCTCCCTCCTACCACACACAAAAAACAACAAAACGAGCAACTAATGAACCTCGAACGTCCGCCTAGGACAGAGACCAACTCCAGAGAAGAGTCCGAGTACAATGCAGGCCCTCACTTCACTGCAGTGCAGCTCCCCAGGCCTGATGCCAGGAAAACCCCCGCCAGCACACTCGTCCCCTTCTTGTTGTACACTTGCCAAATCTATGTACGTTGCTATCCACAAACTCACACGCTTTTTTTTTCCCTTCCTTCATCCCTCTCTTCGTTCTCTCGTTTGCTCTTGCGCTTCCGAGAGATGAGAAGATGGAGAGTTTTTCTCTCTCTCTTTTCATGTGAAGTTTTGATAGCATTCGATCATTCCGGAAAAGATTTTATTGTTTTGAAGAACTGGGTGGGAGAAATAAAAAGGGAAATTTTAATGTTTATTAAAAAGCCTTCTTAATTATGTATTTGATACACAGTATAGGATTGAGATGAAGTACATTTTATGTGTACCGTGGCAACTATGTTTTAACCAAGATTGGAGGAGGGAAAAATTCTTCTTTTTAAGTAAAATAGTATTTTAAAATTTCTTATAAAGCAAAGTACTTAATTTGACTATGTTCGCAACTGTGTGGTTTTGAAATAGAGTATAAATTAATCTTTTTTTTTAGTGTCAATTGAATCCGAATATACATATAAAACTGTTTTAAAAATATTATTACTATAAAAAATTATTTAAATATTTTTTCTGTCAAAAAATATAAAAGAATGACATATTTTTAATACATTCTCCTTTCATGAAAAATACGTCTATAATAATAATATTTTGCCTATATATATACGTAGGCATGACTTCTGAACAAAGGCTGAACAGAGAGATTTTTAAAATACAGTCGACTCTCGTTACGGTATCCGCCTACCCTAAAACTGTGAATTTTGCCAAAAATTGATACTTTTTATATGGTTTTATTTTATGGGTCATCTTATTTGCTTTATGAAAATACCAAGTTTATCATTTTCCGTTCACTAGAACAAAAACTACAAGTGTTTTAGTAAAAGCAGATGCCATTACTTTAAACAAGATGTCATATTTTAAAACGCGTTTTACTCGAAATGCGATTTTTTGAAAATAATCAAACGGGGTCAGCGATTGCTCAAATGTTTTTGAACATAATTAACTGAAATTTTTTCTGTGCGTTCTGTATAATAGTAGAATTGTTTTAACCTTCCGATTTATCAATTACTGTTTTATTACAAAATTGACAGTCCCTTATGTGAATATAATCACTGTCTTTTTACGCATTTTCATACAGTAACCGAGATAAAGTGCTCTAGTTTTTGTAAAAAAGAAAATATCTCTTATCCTGAAGGTCATTTCAAAATCGAATAATATAGTAACACATTAAATTGAAAAAATTGAAAATTTGTTCATAAACTTTTGTTACAGAATGGGCCGCGTTTATGGTATTTTTTGTCAATTTTTACCTATTTGTTCCCATTTTAGTAATATTAATTTCTTTTTCTCAACTTAATTTTAGCACCTTTTTCTTAAAATGTACTAAACAAATCTAAAAATAACAAAAAAATCCCCATATCTCCTTTTTTTTTAAAAAAAAAGTTGTCGCAACCAGTTGGATACCTTATTTCAAACATTCGATAATACGAACCTCTCGCTAATTCGAAGTATATGCCCAGCCCCTAGAAAAACTCTTGATATTTCGAACTAAACAATACGTTTTGGTATATTCAATATTTCGCAGTAAAATCTGTGGCTATCCAGACTACAACATGCGATAATTCGAAGTTATCTCGACAATTCAGACACTTACTATTTAGAGTCCTGTAGCAAACAAGTTGGAGCTCACATGTTTTGTGTTGTATTGTCTCTGCTGGTCTCCCCTGTAACGTAGCCTCCTTGATGACCATTTGTCTGTTATCCCTTTTTTGTGTTCCCCGGTTTTTTAGGCGAAGATTGTGATTTTTGCGTCGGACTGACATAACGATTTATGGCTCATCTGTGTGACTTATAGAATGAGAAACCTAACAGTCCATGGGCCGAACTGGACCCTGCCTTGAAGAACCAATAGTGCTGGGGACAGTATCTGAGGGAACCGGGTACGAAGCAATATTATCTCCAGTGAGGAATGGCAGAGATTTGGTGGATCGTGAAAAAGTCATGTTTGAGACTTACTACATAAATATATTCTTTTAATGCATGACTTTTAACTTCTGTGTTTAATATTTATAAAGTATAATATGTGCTTTTTAAAAACATTATAAAGTAATTTTTTACATATGCGCAATTTTTGTTTTATTAAATTTTTTAAATTTAAATGTGTTAGAAAAAAATTTAGGAGATTTTTTTTACTCTCTTGATAATTCGAAGTTTTTCATTGGTCTCTTCAACTTCGAATTATCAAGAGTCGACTGTATATGATTTTGAAGTGGATTTAGATTCCTGTTTAATGTATCAGAGTAGATAAATTTTAGTAAAGAGCACCCTTACTATTTGAATTGATCATAACTATGAAAATAATGTGAATTTTTCAAAAATCCCAGTTCGACCCCGGTGTAGAAGTTTTAACCATATACAGGCAAAATATTATTACAGAAGCATTTTCCATTAAAGAAGAATGTTTTGCGTATAAAAGGATATTTTTTTTATATTTAGTGTCAGTTGAATTAGAATATGTGTATAAAGTTGTTTTAAGAATATTATTACAAGAAAAATGATTTAAATGCAATTTTTATGGGGGGGGGGGTTAAAAAATAACACGTGTTTTCAAAACATTTTCATTTCTTGGTAAATACTTCTCTAATTATAATATTTTGTCTATATATAGCTAAAACATCTGTGCAGAGTCTGAACTAAGATTTTAGAAATTTATATATATATATATATAATTTATAAATTGATATACTATATTTTAACGTATTAAAGTAATGTAAAAAAAAAACACCGGTTACTATTTTATTTGGTCTTAACTTTGAAAATAATGTAAATTTTTCAGAAATTCTGATTTAGCCCTATATAGGGCTATATGTAGGCAAAATATAATTACTATATGAATCATTTTACATAAAAAGAGAAAGGTTCGAAAGAATTTCATTCTTCCTTCATTCCAAGCCAAAAAAATTGCATTTAAATAATTTTTTCTTGTAATAGTATTCTTAAAACAATTTTCTGTGATGTGGATAACTTATTTTTAAATAATTAATACTTAAAATATCTCATCTGCATTCTACTTTGAATTCGTAAACTTTCTGATAATACTGCATAAATAAAATATAACTAATCTCTACGGGATTTTCCTGAAATTTAGGCTGTCATGCTAATTTAAATGCAATAAAGCGCTGTCGTAAGAAACAAAAAATAACCTTTACCGTCTGGCTCTTTTATTTTTCTTTCAATTTCAGCAATAAAAAAACTCGCAAATGTCTCTTAAAATCTGAAAATGTGCGGCTTAATTCCTTGAGTAGACACAAAAATGCTTCGGAAAATCGTAAGAAAAGAGAGTAGACGGATAAAAATCTTAGTATTTTTTTTTTCCTTCTGAATCCATTTGATTACATTACAATAAATAACAATAGTTTTGATTTTAAAAGGCGATTAAGAATTCCAAGGGATTCATGTTTTGTTGTAAATAATTCAAATTGACTGGCAAATAGGAGTCTTAATTTCACCATTTGTTTTTAACATTCCGAAAATTTTTTACGATTATAGTGTAACTATGGCAACGTGTGATCGCTTTTGTTTATCGTTTTCTACCTTTTCATCCATCTACCATACATTAAAAAAAGGGTGTAAATAATTTCAAGTTGTGAATCAGGGTACCCCTCTCCCCCTCTTAATGAGATGGGTCATTTGTTGGCAGGGGGTAGAGATAAGAAAAAGGGGGGATAGGGATTCAGTGACTATGTTGCCAAAAAGATGTCGTTTTGAGTTGGAGGGCTCTGGGAACAAGTGCATCTGTTGTATTTAGACGATGTAGATGAGCGTATAGGGCTTAGAACGTTGAACCATTCTGCTTTAGTTATATTAAAATGATTCATTAAACTTTGAGTGAGTTTAATTTTCTTACGAGTTTAAATGATTATGCTTCAAGAGTTAGAATATAGCTGAGAATACCTATTTGTTCCATTATAATTTTTTTATTAATAATATTGTCTCCTTAAATGATTCGAGATAGCAAAAATATTTAAACTTGATCATTAATTTTGGAAGTTATGCATCCAAAGGTATTCTGAAATGACCCTGTGTGTGTTGGCGGAAATTAGGGAATAGGGAAATGATTTTATTAAAAAGCTATCGATTTGGATTTTTGTTGTTCTGTAAAGTGAATTCCTTTTTTTTTTCTGAATGCATTTTTTTCTAAAGATGATATAAAATTTGTGTGTGTGTGTGTTAAAGCTATATGATATATATGAAAGGTTTATATTTGCGAATTATATAATATTTGTTAGTTCTAATCAATAAAAATATTTCATAAGATTACACGTCTTGCAATAATCTAGGATTTTATTTGTTTTGTATACACACATATATATATATATATATATATATATATATATTACAAAAATATGCTCAAAATAGTTATAATCCTGAGACAGCTATAGTCATGACATGATAGAATAAAGTCTTAGCCACAGTAGTACTAGAGCGAACTCCTGGCCTTAGGAACCTGGATTACAGGTTTAAACAAAGTTTTTCGGCCAGCCAACCTTCACCTGAATTTGCCAATACTCTGGGCCATAGGGAAAGTAAAAAATTTCTAGAGAAATTTAACTGTTATTATAAATAAAATCATAATCTATTAATGCAAAACGTTATTTTTATAGCCTTAAATAATTACTAGAATATTTTAAAATCAAAGCTAAAACAATTAGATAAAGACTTACCACGTGAGTACAGGAAAAAAACATTTTCCCGGCCAATAGAAAGGTCAATAACAGTTATGCATAAAATTATTAAGTTTTGATAAAATAACATTAAGATTATATATATGCACATTTAAAAACTCTAAATTTTGTTTTAAAATTTATAGAAAATAAAAGTACCACCCAGACATATACAATTAATTTTAAATAAAATATAATATTTTTAATTTACTTAGCTTGAGGCGCCATCTATCGATTATATATATGACCAGTGGTCCCCAACCCCCGAACCGTGGACCGGTACAAGTCCATGCCTCAAACGGTACCGAACCGCCCAAGAAACATTAAATTATTTCCATTTTATAAACTGTGAAATATTTCTCTGTGGTTTTCATGGAAATTACTTTAGATTCCATGCATAAATCCCCTTTTATATTCATTTTTGGTTTATTTTATTCTGAAATCATATTTAAATAAAATAAAATTCAAATTATTAAATTAAAACTATCTAAAACTATGAATAATCAACATCCCCCCCCCCCCGTCAGCGGGCAGCTGTAAAGTAATCTAACGTTGACCGGTCCGAGGCGACAAAAAGATTAAGGAACACTGTATTAGACTCTTGAAAATTGTCATTTTTTAGAGAATTTTTTATAATAATTTTCACAAATATCTTGAGCTTGTGCATACATTATTTTATTTTAAAATAAGACCATTCTGAAGTTTTTAATGGACTGTTAATTTATCTGATTTGTTTTCTTAGCAACGTCCTTCTGTAGCAACACGAGATCTATTTGTGACGGGCCTTGTTATTTAAAGTGACGAGGATGACATTCAAGCTGTAACCTTATTCTGAATAATGGATATTTAAACATTACTTTTTTTAGCAATATTTTTATTTTATCTCACAATATCCAGAGGGGATCACTTACTTATGGCTTGTTTATTTTTGTAAAGTCATGGGTTCGAGTCCTGTTTCCACATTAGACCCTGTGTTGTCATGATGTGGAAGTTTAGAGATTGAAATTCCCACTCAAGTGTCTTCCTCGTCACTAGATCGTGGTTTAAAATTGTGAGATTCATCACTATCCTTCTCGTGTTGCTTTCGTGTTGTGACGTTAATTAACAATCAATGAATGAATTTTATTTTATTTTTCCCCAACTGAATTTATTATTCTCTTCAACTTTAATTCAAGTGTTAACAAAATATTTCTGAAGAACATGGAACGTAAACAGAATACGTAATATAAAAAAAATTATGTCAATTCTTACTTTGAATGGATGAATAGAAAGTATTTTAATAACGACTGAAAATTTGAACAAGATATATATATATGTAGAAAGAGAGTGAACTAATAGTAGGAATTGAAAAAAGAGAGCATGATTTGTCTGCATTGTTATAACAATGCACATCCGGTTAGGCTGAAAAACCGGTTTTCGACGCCAACTTTTGTTGTTCTTTTAATAGCTCAAACAATGGAGACAATCTAAGTTGGCGTCGAAAACCGGTGAATAATTGAATTAATTTAATTCAATTTATGTGTTCATATTTGAAAAAACTGTATTAACATCAAGTGTCATCCACAACAGATTTGAATTTTTTTAAATTTCATTGGATTAATGGAAAATATTTTATTATTGATTGAAAGTTTGAACAAGACATACAAATAAATAAATAAGTATAGGGAGAGAGTGAGCTAATAGTAAAAATTGAAAAAGAGTCGAAACAGCAGAATTCAGCTAATAAGAATGAATTCAAAAAAAGATTGTTTCTTAAATTAATGCTATTGTATTCACAAATTGCAACAGAAAAGATTACACTCGTAAAATAGTGTATATTTGAATATACCCAATAGGTTGATTATCTTAAATCGAATATAACGGATGATTATATTTAACAATAATTAATTTAACTATATTTATTTTTAAATAGGATTATTATGATTACTGTGCCATTTTTGACCCAAACGAATTATTTAATAAAATATAATTTACTATGCATCAAATATGTATTCAGAAATACGTCAAACAATAAAAAAATAAAGCTATGATAAGAATAAAAATAATTAAAAAAGCAATTCCACCAAAATATGCCCCAACCCTTCCCTCTCAATCATTCATGAAAATTATGTGCTTTCGCATAGCGCCATCTATTAGGTGATGTGTGAACTAAATAACCAATTAAATACTCAATGATGAATTGTTAGATTTTATAGTAATGTAATAATTTTTGTTACAAATATAGAAGCCGTTCATTTTTTAAAAATAATATTATGACCCAAAAATTAAATTTAATTAATTTGATGAGACAAAATTCAGTTATAAAATATTTTTTTTAATTTTTTGTTTTGTTTAAAAATAGTCACCCCCCCCCCTCCGCTCATAATTTGTAGGGGTTTTTCCCCCTTCCCTGTTACTTTTATTCGGTAATTATGCAATGCAACAAAAAAAATCTTAACTTATATCTATATTCTTTTCAACATATTAAATAACTTCTATTTTAATTTTTGCGCAATACCATTATTCCAAAATTGCCTTTTTTCCATGGTATTAGTTTCCAATATTGATATAAATATAAATACTTCCTGTGAACAAATTTCTAATTTTAAGATAAATTTTCCGCAATAAATCTGTGATAAAACTCTTCAAAGAATATCAAACAATAAGTATTTACAATAAAAAATATGTTTAAAAAAATAATTTTTCTTATAGTAGCGGGGGGAAAAGTCAAAAACATAAGACAGAGAAAAGTAGATGCGTTTAGAATATTTACATACATACATATGTACTTATGTCAAAAGTCCTTCAGTATACAGACTCTAAATCGATTAAATTTTTTTCACTTATATTTTATTAGTATTTATATTTATCTAATTATATAAGAAAAAATATTCAAAACATTTCAATTTAATTTCAGTGTGTGTGTGTGTGTGTGTTATTAAAGAGCAATAAAAATAATATATATTAGATAAATAATTTGCCTTATTGTTAGTGAAATAGAGGGACAAAAATTTTTACAAGTAATAGGAGTAGAATTTTCAATGAGGAAGCCTTAGTTAGTCGTGGATGGCTTTGTTTTACTCGGGCTGCGCGTTCCAATACTGCTTCTACAAAAGACCCACGAAGAGACTGATGCAGTAAATCTGTCGTTGGGCTAAATCCTCACGTTGGGGGTGGTTTTGAAAAGGATAATACGGAGCCAGTTTTGGTATCGATCTCTCCTCTTCTGATTGTGGTTCAAAGTTACGGGGGGGGGGGCTCTGTAGCCTAATGGTCATGGTCACGAACTCATGGACGGCGTGTAGAAGGGCTTAAGCACGTTAAATATGTGCCATGGCTCAAAGGCTTTTCATTGGCGTAATATAGATGTTTGGAGGGAATGTCAACTCAGGTGTCGTCTTCATCCCTTGAAGAGGTTCAAAACTTCTATGTCTGTCCCCACTGGCCCTCGTGCTGCTGAATAACAGGGGTGGCGAATCTTTATGGATCAACGTGCCATTTTTCTGAAGAAATGTTTACTGAGGTATAGGCGTATCATCAAATAATTTTGACTTCTGATTAAAATAAATAATAAAACTAGATACTTACGTCTGAAATCTCTGTATTTACTGCGAAAAAATACATATTGCGCTGTATTGTTGCAAATGTTTTAGTTATAGTTGTGATTCTAATTAAAATAACATTAGTGTAGATTCTGTTGTTGCAGATTGGATGATAAATATGTTAGAATTCTAAGACAATAATAAAACGAGTGTGCTCCCCGCCGCCTCGAGAATCACGACCGATCACTCGTGTTTGTACGTAATGCTTCACAGTGAACTGTTATTTTGAACTAAAATACAAACCATTTTGATCAGTGGCGTGCCCAAAATATTGTGTCGCGTGTCATCAATGGCACGCGTGCCACTGGTTCGCCATCCATACTCTATAATGCGACTTTAATAAACACTCAGTCATTCAAAGTTACGAGGACTTAAAAGAACGCTCTAAGCCTTAATTGAAGTGTGAGGGGTGACTAGAGTATTATAATAACAACATTTTATACCATCTCACTTTTATTTAAATGAGAAGTTTTGTGAAAAATAATTGTTTAAAAGCATTGAAGATAATACACACTATGTGTAAAATGATGCGCGTGTACTTTCTAATTTAGTACTTTTTGATGTTTTCTATTTCCTTAGTACAGTAGGTTAAGCTCATGTGACGTCATAGTCATATCATAAATACAAACAAGTGTTTTCAACCAATTACTTTATTAATTCATGTGATATCATAGCCACTTGATAAATGCAATAACATGCTTCTAATTAATTAGTTCATGTGTTTCGCTGTTGCCAACTTTTGCTTTTAGCAGAAACTATCTTTTAAAAAAAAACATAATTGTCAACAATAAAGTGCATAAATTTTGCAAAATACATTTAATTTAAAAGTACACGCGAATAAAATAAAACTTTTTTTTTATTAAAATTTTTTGGATGATTTTTTTTATTAAATTTCAGCAGTTTTACCCAATTAGGAAATTTGAAATTTTATTTAAATTTTACAAATAGAACAACAAGTGCAAGTTAGGGCAATTGTTGATAGCAAATTTGTTACTTGCTGTCATTCACAAATCGACTGCACATTGTTTATCTATGTGCATCATTATTGTTGACAAATATGTACTCTTTAAAAGAAAGTTCCTGCAAAAAGCACAAGTTGGCAACAGCGAACTGTATGAACTGAATAGGTTCACTTCATGTGACGTCATAGTCACATGATATTGATAAACACGTGTTTCTGACCAGAAATTCGCATGTGACGTCATTATCACGCGGCATTCATATGTTTCTATTTAATTAGTTCATGTACTTCGCAGTTGCCAATTTTCGTTTTTTTTGCAGAAACTATGTTTTGAAAAACACAAATTTGTCACTGATAACAACGCACAAAGACGAACAAAATGCACTTAATTTAAAAATACACGCAAAGTTTTTTTTAACTTTGAAAAGTTTTGTGAGTAATTTTAATTTTTGAACATATTTATCCAGTTATACAAATAGAACAAGTACAAGCCAAATGTTAGTTCTGAACTCCATGGAGAACACGTGATTACATTTATCATGTGACCGTCATGAATTTATCCCATTGCTTGAAATGTTCATTATAACTATCACAAATTAGTTACTTAATTATAATTCGTTAAAACCTTCAATTTTTTTCAAAAAGATCTCATAAATTCGTATTTATAATATTGTAAAAAAGAGATACAAATTATACATTTTATTAGCACTAACCAAACATATATTATCATTATAATGTTATTCGATACCCTCAATCAGTGTTCCCCCTCCCCGGGCCACGGACCAGGACCGGTTCGTGGATCAAATACTATCAAGCCGTACAAAGATCATTTAATTGTTTCTATTTTATTTACTGTGGTATATTTCTCTCGGGTTTGTGAGACCTTTTTTATTGAAAATTACTTTATATTCCATATTAAATCACTTCATATTCTTTTTTTATGTAACTATTGTATTATGAATGCATGGTTAAATACGACTGAGGTAAAGTTTTTTATCAAAGCTATCTAAAATATAAACAATCGTCCCTCCCCCCTCCCGCAGCAGTCTGCGTTTAAATTATCAAAACTTGACTAGGACGTGACGATAAAAAGGTCGGGAAGCATTGCCATAAATCACACTCATGCCCAATTAAGAAACTGAAATGAAACACATTCATATTAACGAGTAATTTAAAAAATTAAATCATTTAATTTACATTCAATATAAAATATTTCTATATTTCTATATACATTGAAAAAATAATTGCTTAGGCAATCTGCATTACCTTTAAGGTATCCGACTACTTGCGACAACTTTTTTTATAAAAAAGAATGGAGATGGGGGCTTTTTTGTGTGGTTTTTAGATTTGTTTAGTACATTTTAAGAAAAATATGCTAAAATTAAGAAGTGAAAAAGAAATTATTACTACGAAAATGGGTAAAAACTTACAAAAAATAACAAAAACTCAGCCCATTCTGAATCAAAAGTTTATAAAGAAATTTTCCAATTTTTCAATGCTGATGTGTTGCTATGGTATTCATTTTTGAAATGACCTTCAGGATAAGAGATATTTTCATTTTCACAAAAACTAGAGCACTCTATCTTAGTTATGATATGAAATTGCTTAAAATAACAGTGATTATATTCACATAACGGACTGTATATTTTGTAATAAAACAGTGATTGATTAATTTGAAAGTTAAAACACTTCTGTTATACAGAACATACACAAAATATTTCAGTTAATTATATTCAAAACTTTTTGAGCAATCGCTGTTTCCGTTTGAGCATTTTCAAAAAAACTTATTTCGAGTAAAACGCGTTTTAAAGTGTGGCATCTTGCTTAAAGTAATGGCATCTGCTTTTACTAAAACTCTTGTAGTTTTTGTTCTAGTGAACGAAAATAATAAACTTGATATTTTTATAAATCTAATAGGATGACTTATAAAATAAAATGATAAAAAAAATTGTCAATTTTTGGTAAAATTCCCCAATTTTAGCGTAGTTGAATACTTTTAATTTAATTTTAATATTCAAGTAGAGTATTTTTGAGGGAAAATGTTTAAACTTACTTTGTGTAGATTTCTTTAAAATATGCTCCAGCACATTTTCTGTACACAATTTCCTCATTCATCTCAAAATTTACGTGCTTCTTAAAAATTAGGAATGCCCCATTTAGTTTTAGTGTGGTACTTTATGTAACATTTTATACATTTTTTACTATAAAAATACTTAGCTCCTAACAAAACAAAAAAAGAAAACAATAGATGTTATCCTTGAAAGTGGTTGGTTCTAACTTTTTTTTTTTTGAAGTAGAAGTAAAAAACTTCAATACCGTTTGTTCAGTCAACTCTAAAAATAACTTGGCAGTATTCAAAGTAAACTTCAAACCCTCAAAAAAATGTGTTTTCTTTGTTATCGTTCTTGAACATCTTTACTCTATCGGTCAATATTACGATAAAATGATTGACAAAAACTTTCCCCCAAGGCATGCGAATCTATTTTTACCTCTACAAAAATCTCGTGACTAAAAATGAATGATAAAAAAAATATATATATTATTTTATTAAGAGAGAGAGAGAGAGAGACCATTCGTTTTAAGGTTACTAAATTTGGATCTCGTGACGTCATGCCCATATCGAACATTTCAGCCATGAAATATAATTTGGCGTGCGTTTTTATGGAACATTAAATGGTCAGATTCATTATTAGACTCAACCCACACTTACTGTATTATAATGGAGCCCTAGATTGATGGGAGAATGAATATTGATAGAAGGCGACGTCCCCTGGGGGGCTTCGGTAATTCTCTTGCTGACTGAAATCTATAGTAAAACCTCTATTAAAGAGGGTTGGAATGATTTTATGTAGTGATGGCGAAATTGTATTGTTTCGATTGACGTTGGGTATGACTATTGATTTGATCTGAGACAATTGTTTTTAAATCTGATATGTATTATTTTTGATGTATTACTTATACTTTTTTAATATAATTGGATAAACTCCTTTCGTAATTAATCAGTTAACTGTGATTGACGAGTATACTCGTCATAGAGAAGTTGCAGAATTTTGTATATAGACGAATATACTCGTCAAGGAGAAGTTGCAGAATTTTGTGTATTGACGAGTGTACTCGTCATGGAGAAGTTGAAGAATTTTGTGTATTGACGAATATACTCGTCATGGAGAAGTTGAAGAATTTTATGTATCGACGAGTATACTCGTCAAGGAGAAGTTGCAGAATTTCGTGTTTTGACGAGTATAGTCGTCATGAGTAAAAAGTAGTAAACATTGGCTATTTAAGTTTCAATTTTTGTGAAAAACAAAACATATTCTTAAATTTCAACTGTTTAGAATATTGTGAGACCAGACCGGAGTAAAAAAAATAAATTAAATATATGAAAAATTGAAGCTGAACTCGTGTCCCGTAATACACCGGCTTGAAACAGCGTACAAATTCACGTAACGAATATATTCATGAATGATGATAATGTTTTTTATATGTTTGCCTAAAAAGGGACAAAGCAAAAGTTGGAAAGTTGGTTTATAACAGGGTTCCTTCAGTAATAGTCAGCCATGGAACAAATGCATGACGCCGATCAGGCACTGAGTCCAATGATAGCTGTTCGCCCGAAGTTACCTAGCTATCGAGTGGTGTAAATGTCGATTGTTTGATGTTGGAACCATGTGTTGACATTAGACTAATGGCCCAATGCGGTGCTACATAAAGAACAATTATTTTATTGGGATGGGAAAAAAATGCTTTCTGGTAAGAGGACTGTGATCAACCCTACATCACCTCTCCAGAATTTCCTTAGTATCAAGACAGTTAGAAAACATTTTGGCAGTAAGGTGGGAAGTAAATTAGTGTGTGTTTAGGTCTCTCAGTCTGAGAATTTTGACGGTCATTAAAACTCATAGATATACATAGAAATTTAAGGTTGGAAGGACCGTCGGCCTCAAGAGCCCACGATCAAGATAAATTACTTTATAGAACCGTACACACACACCCTCCCCTCCTTACGTACAAAAAGTATTTGTAATCAAATTGACAATTTTTTAAAATAAACCAGTCTTTTTGATCCAATATTTTAACAGCGCAACGAGTATTGAAGAGTATACTCAACGTCACTCGATTTCCGTGCCTCACATAATTGCGCGCTCTCAAACAGGAGCGCCACCGTTAACATGGTTAAATAGGTTTCTTTTTCTTCGTTAAATATTTTTCTTCAAGTTGATTAATGTAGCAAAATAATTAGTTTCGTGCTAGCGTTATTTTCCTATTAGAAAGTGAGTGAGTGTGTATTATAAAGGAACACGAAGGCTATTGGCAACGGACCACGTAATTTTGAACCTCGATCAAAAGATGAGGACGATACCTGAACTGGCACCCCCTCTCCAAACTACAACACCGCGTCAACAGGAGGACTATGAGTCTCGACACATTTAACATGCATCTGCTCCCCTACATGGCGAGTCTTCAGTGGGATTGGAGCTCGAACTTATGAGACACCAGTCACGAGTTCGTGACCATAATCTAACATGGGCACATCTCTATTAGAGAAGAAAATCTAAAAAATGTCATTAATATACTATCAAAAAATCATTATTTTATTGTAAGCTAGTATTTTGTAAAATTTTCTGAAAATTGAATTCCTGCCATAATTAGCATCAACTGACCTTGTAGCAGGGGCGTAGCTTCCACCGTATCAGCTTTATCAATGATACGGGGGCCCCTAAGCTACAGGAGTTGAAAATGAGTAAGCAAAAAACAGAAAAATGTTAAGGGGCTCCAAGTAAAGAGCCCCCAAGGAATTTTGATACAGAGCCCATTCAGGACTAGCTACGCCAGTGTGCCTTGTGACAACAACTTTTTGAACAAAACTGCTACGCAACAAATTTTGTGAAATAAATAAATTGATTTAATAATTTGGTAGCATTTTTAGTTATTCTATATATTTATTTACTAATTCTGCTAATTAAGAAGTTCCTTAAGATTATTTCCCTTATAAGTGATTAGACCATATAACTAATATATAACTATACTCTAAACTCAGTGGCACAAGAGCCCATGAGGACCAAGACCTACTGTGCCCATCTCAGTTTATATGACCTTGGGCGTTAAGATGCATGAGCATATATTCCGATCAAGTGGTCAATCTGTAGAGAAACCCTCCAATGTTCATTTCCCGAGCTAGTTTGGTGCTCATTTATCGACCCACTGGAAGAGACAAAAGGCTCAGTTAACCTTGCCCAGCCTGGGGATAGAACCTCGGACCTGTAATGCGGAAGCGCGATTCACTACCACTCGGCCACTGGGCTTCAACTAATATATTGATTTGATAAAATTCATTGCAATATTTACGTGGCCAAGTAAGCCTAGAGGTCATGGCCACGAACTTGTGGCCAGCATTTTACACGTCAAGTCGGGGGCTCGATTCCTGATACCACTGAATATCCACCTTGATTGGCTGATGCACATTAAGTCTATCAAGGCTCTAAGTCCTAACGTTGGACAAAATCTGGAAGCTTGGTGAATGGGACACCAGTGTCAGATTCATCACCTGAACGTGGCCATGTAGCAGTGCTAATCGAATAATCATGGTCACGAACTCATAGCCTACTTTGTCGAGCCGTATATTTGAAATCCAGCTAAACTGAAAGATCTACTGTGTAGAGAGACTAATGCACGTTAAATTTGTCGAGGCTTAAAGTCCCCCTCCCATCCCCGTTGGCGTGGTGTGAAAGTTTAAGAGGAGGGAGCCAATTCTCGGACATTGTTCAAAATTACGAGATCCATCGCCAACACATATCGTGTTGCTTCACAGCACAAAGTAATTAAAATAAAAGGAATTTAATTCCAATACCTTTACCACTTCAGAGAGCAATTTTTATAAAGAACCAATCACACAAAAGTGAAACCTAATATCCTAGGAGTTGGAAGTTCCTTCAGCTTGATGGATGGATCATCTATCTAATGGGCATCCTATACTTGTTGATAACCTGTTCAAGTGAAATTTAAAAAAGCCTAAAATTACTCTTCCAGGTCAGACTTAGATAGGGATGTCAAACATTTACTAGTACAGTAAAAGACATTTATTATAATTTTTTGTGTGTCGATTGATACATCTATATGTAGAGAGAGAGAGCGTTAAAGGCTATTTTGTTACAATTTAATTTATTATAAACAAAAACAAACGGGATAAAACTATTTCTCTGTCCTTCAGTGTGGTTTCGAATGGGGAGTGCCAGTTCTGGTGTCACCCTCGTCACTTTATCTAAGTTCGGAATTAGGAAGTCCGTCACCAATTTCCCTCATATTTCTAAAGAGTGGAACACTAAAACAGTCAATCAATCAATTCAACAGTTTATTACACTGTTATTTAAAATATACTTTAAATCTTTTATGCTGTACCTAATGTATCATAATAGTTATTTTATAAATACAATGGAACCTCCATAACTGACCTTTTCTCTGTTTCAACGACTTCTCCTCTTTGACCAACTCTCCCTGTGCATCATTTCTCCATTTTGACCACATCTGTATGGTGAACTCCTTTCTTTTAAACATTTCTATGTTGAATGTCTTTCTGTGCTGAGTATTTCTCTGTTGACTATCTGTCCACAAGTTTGTATATCTCAATGTTGACAATATTTCTAAGCTAATCCTTTCTTCAAGCTGACAACCTGTCTTATTTGGATCATTTGCTTCAGTTGAGAACTGTCTATATTGGCCACCTGTTTAATTTTTATCTTAACGTCGTATATCACATTAAACTCAATGGAAAGTTGACTCATTTACCTAATTAATCTTTATAAATTACATGGTGATCAATTAAACTGAGTTCGATATTTTTAATTTATCATTTATCTAATTCCCATAAGCTGATTGGTTAAGCCCACTGTAAGGAAAGCAAAGAAACATACAGCAAAGGGAAAAAAAGCATTTGTTTTAAGAATTTGGCTCCTTAGTCATATCATTTTACTCATTTATTACAATATCTTTTCCAATTTTTTTAATTTCTATTTTCATTTATTGAATTAAACCTCTCATATGTTGTTCCTTATAATAAAAAAAAAATACATCTGGAAGAACTATTCTGAATTGTAGGCATAATGAATCATTCCATTTTGAAAACTTACAATTTTAAAAAAAAACTACAATTATAAAAAACTTACTTTGTTACTAGCTTAACATTATTAAAAGTCTTTTTTTAAACGCAAATCTGTATACAATACCATTCATCTGATAAAACAAAATTATTTTATGGAAAAAAATTTCTCGGAATAAATTTTTTCCACTGACCATAGTCATAATGTGAAACAGTCCAAAACACTTTCCTCTTTCTAGAATTGAGAAATAATGTTAAACCATAAGATAATGGCGATGGCGTACTCAGACTGTTTTTATAGGAGGAATTAACATTTCAAAAACAAGTAAATGCCCATAAACTGTGCTAAAATTTGAACATCTTTTTATGTATTGGTGTATGAACCTCCCAACCCCATCCTTGTGTAATGTCACTTGATAATTGTAAAAATATTGAATTTTGTTACTCGTGATTTTATACTGATTTTGTTTTGTTTGATGTATTATTTATTTATAAGTATTTTTTTACATTTTTAAACTAAAGTAAAATTTATATATTATGAATATTACAGTAGATATTGTTCATATTAGTCCAAGAATGATATGTCCTCATTTTTAAGGCAGAAAAATATTAATCCGTAAGGAGATAGTAAAAATATAATTTTTTTTATTTTATATAGAGTATTTTATATATTTGGTTTTGAATGGTGTTGAATTTCTTTGTTTTTAATTAGTATGAAATAAAGTTAATTGCATATACGAATCTATATCGATATTGTATTGCTTTCTTATGATCCCCGTGTAAATAAAAAAGTTTTGAAGGTATTTTAAATGATTTTTTAAAATAAAGTTTAAAAAATATTAAAGGAGAATTATATATGTATTACATGGTCCCCTCTCTCCTTGTATGCTACTCTGTTTTAGTCCCTTAGATAATCCACTTTAATTATTTTGTATATTCATGAAAAATTTAGTGTTAAGGTATCCGACTGCCTTAAAATTGCTATATATAATTTTTCCAAAATATTACTTTATTTTATAGGCCATCTTATAAGCTTTATAAAAATACCAAGTTTATTAGTTTCCATTCTTTAGAACAAAAACTACAAGTGTTTTAGTAAAAGCAGATGCCGCTACATTAAGTAAGATGACATACTTTAAAATGCGTTTTACTCGAAATGTGTTTTTTTTAATGCTCAAACGGGGACACAGCAATTGCTCAAAAAAGTTTTGAAAATTATTAACTTAAATTTTGTGTGTGTGTTCTGTACAATAGTAGAAGTGTTTTGACCATCAGATTTATCAATAACTGTTTTATTACAAAATTTACAGTCCCTTATATAAATACAAACACTGTTTATGGTAAAGGGCTCTCGTTTTTGTAAAAATTAAAACATCTCTTATCCTGAAGGTCATTTCAAAAATAAATAGCAAACCAACACATCAAAACTGAAATTTTTATCAGAAACTCTAGGTTTAAAATGGAGCTGTTTATGTAATTTTTTGTAAATGTTTACCAATTTTTTCCCATTTAAATAAGATAATTTCTTAATTTTAGCATATTTTTCTTACAATGTGCTAAAAATAAATCTAAAAACCACACAAAAAAAATCTCCATATCTCTATTTTTTTAAGTTGTCCCAAGTATATTCGGATACCTTAAAGAATAAAAATATTCAAACAAAAAATACCTTTTTAAAAAAAACATGCAAATTACGATCTTCTTCCGTTGTATCTCCAATAATTTTTTTATTTTTATAGACACAAATTAATTCAAAAAGAAATGGTTCCCTTTTTAAGTTAATTTATTCTTGTAAACAACACAAAAAAATGCATATACATTTATATACTTGCTCGATATCTACCACTTCCAATCAAAGATTTTATTGTTGACATTTTTACCCAACAAAACTTACAACTCAAAATTCTCTAAAACGCAAGATTTTTTTAAACGAAAAAAAAAGAATTCTTGTATTGATTTTTAGAATCTACTCTACATAATAGTTTCAGATATTCTCTGTTCGTAGTAGTTCAAATGATTTTAATTCTACAAGAAAGCTAGCGACTTATATTTAACAATAGCACTTAAATTGTTCTTTTCTGAAGAAAAAGCGAGTGTGGGGAGTGCAAACACAGGATTTTCTTTTACGTATAGAGTAATTCCCAAAAGCAAAGTGATGTTTTATTGCTCCTAATTGTAATTCCAGGGAGTAAAAGCATCTTAACCCTCTTTAGTATTGACAACCCCATAAAAACGCGCCTTTGGAGGGTTCACTGTGCATCTCGAATTCATCTCCATCCTCGCCGGGACTCAACTGCCACATGTCACCAGTTAGCGCCTTTGGCGACTGTAGATGTCGCCAAGGAGGAAAATGAATGAATGTTTTTCTCTGATTGCAGTTACTCTTGCTTTTTTCTGATGTTATCGGTCGTGGAGGTTTTTAACTTTTTTTCCCCTCAAGGCCACTGGAAAAAAATCTGAATTAATAAAAATTCAATTATATATATTTATTTATGAGTGATTAAGGATAATATTTAATTGAGTTAAAAATTTTCACGATTTTTTTTATTTTATTTGATTATTTTTTTAATACGTTAAGGCTTTATTTATGTTTGCCTAAATTTGATTTTTATTGACATTTTGTTCACAGTAACTCAAAGTACTTATTTAAAATACTTTGACAGTTGTTATAGCGAACAATTATGTGTCTATTACCTTCTAAAATCCAGATTGACATTATTGGAATTCTGAAAATGTATTCGAAAGAACAAACAACGAAAAAATGAAGAAGGTTTCTTTTAATTGTTCAGTCCCCCCCTTTCCATTTTCGAAGTTCTTTTAATATCTATTTATCTGCATGCTTATGTATCCTTAAGAAGTATTTAAATGCTTACTAAAATGGGGGGAAAAGTAATCAGTTAAAGTTTTTTTTAACTCTTTAGAACAAATTTTATCTCATTCGGATAACTATAGTTATTTAACTTTGATGAAAATATGTTTAAAGAAGCATATGACCAAAATTGTAGTTACAAATTCCAAATAACCAACAGGTAAGAACCTTTGTAGTTAATGTAAAATAAAAATGGCAAATATTGATTTTAAGATGAAATTAATTAATATGTGTATTTATATAAAATGTCTCTCTCTTTGAGAATAAACAAATATTTACATAAATAGAAGCATAAATTTTGTAATTTATTAAATTTTTAATATCGGTTAAAAATGTTTTGTTTTTGTTTATAATTGTATAAGAATAAAAAGTTTAAGAAGAATAAGTAAGTTTGTGCTTAACCCAAAAAAACTTCAACCAATCATTGAGAGAGAAGACCCATCAACCAATTAATTTAGAGTGTTTTGTCTCTGCAACAGTTTAAGACGGAGGTTAGTTTCTAAAAGTTCATGAACTTTTCTGGAATCCGAATCTCACAAAATGACAATGTCAGTCATTTTGTGAGTTCAAACAAGAAAAAATACATTCGCATTATTTATATTTATTATTATTTCTATTTTCAGAAATAATTCAATCGTGAGTTTATTTCTCCTATATTTTTTTCAAATTAGGCTAAAACTGAACAAAATTCAATGTCGCAACACCCATGAAGGGCCAAGACCTACTGTGACCATCTCGGTTTTCGTGACATTGGACCCTGAGGTGCATGAGAAAATGTTCCAGTCAGTGGTCAGTCTGATGCGAATCCCTCATTGTTTAGTTCCCAAGAAAACTTGGTACTCATTTTATCAACCCACTGAAGGGATGAAAGGTTTAGTCGGCCTTACCCAGTCCGAGGTTTAAGACTCGGACCTGTGGCGTGAAAGCGCGATACGCTACAACTTTTTCTGGCCTTAAATTAGGTGTATTGTTAAATTAATGATGGAATAATTCTTCTGCATGTCATCAAGTCCACCATATTGTAGTTAAAGAATATTTCAAGGTAAACACACTGATTAAGACATGGCATTAACATAACATCACTAAAAAGGAAGTTAAAGTCAATTTTTTTTTACATAAGATATTTTTTAGGTTCCTTTATATTAGTATTTAATTTACTTATACAAAAATGCGCGTGTAAGAGAAAAGTCAAGGTTACTTACTTCACTCAAATCTTTCAAACGAATCGAATGTTTTCATATTTTCCCTCTAAAATTTGAGGAGCAGCAAAACCTATATTCTGCTCCCCCCCCCCCTAAAAAGGAAAAAAAATTCGGGTTATATATCAATTATAATAGTAATATAAGCAGGATTTTTGATAAGCCGGGGCGGGGCGTTCAGCTTTTAATTTTTAAATATCGAATGGAAATACTAATTTTAAGGAACAATTCAGTAATTATGTGTTAGAAATGAGGATTTGTATCATATATGGGTTTAAAAAAGGGGACCCGTGAAAAGGGAAACTCATTCTCAAAAAGGAATCTGTGTACATTCTATTTACTAATAAAAGCCATGGAAAAAAAAAGTTAATTTTTAGGTATTACACATTAGATACTTATCATCTGATTATTATTCCAAATTATGTGGTGTAACAGCTGTTAGTTAAGATTGTTCTATATCTAATGCAGAAGTTTTATTCAAATACCTTAAAGTTAGTGAGTATTAATTAACATCGCACTATAAAGTAGTATAAGGCGATGGACTTCATAATTTTGAATCATGATTAAGTAACGAGGATGACACCTGAGCTGGTACCCTCTCTCCAAACTACCACATTACGCCAATGGGAGGACTTTGAGCCAAGACATATTCAACGTACTTTAGCACCTCTACACTGTGGGTCTTCAGTAGCACCAGAGCTCAAACTCATGAAAAAACCTTAAAAGAAAATGCAATAAAAGACCCAATTGATACGAACAGTATATTAGAACAAAAACAATGGTACTTTGTAAATTTTCATTGTTTCCTTATAAATAAGTTGAATAAAATTATAAAAAATAGGTTTTAATATACATTAATATATGGAATACTGATATATAGAAGTATATTAAGTAATTAGACTTTTTAAATTTACATTATATATTTACATTATAATAAAGTAATATCCAGTAAATGTAATTAAATATATACAGGGTGTCGGGCTTAAAGTATCCAAAAGTTATGGCTTATTATTACGGAACTAGCAATCAAAATGTAATAAACTGTTCATCCGTGGATTGGAAACCACTCCGAGACTTTTTGGATCTAGCCCGATCGGCCGCACGTGTGCGTATTATTCGGCAATCGCATACGATAAACTTGTTACACTGACTTTATTAGTAAAGATGTGGACTCCACAGCAAAAGATGAAGAGTGCATACTTTGGTTAACGGAATTTAAAACAGTCACGCGTGTACAGTGACGTGTTCGAACGGAATGGAACGTCGTTACTGGCTTGCCTTATCAGGAGTCCTACAGAAGGAATCGCACGCACAATAAACAGTGTCTTCTATCACGAAAACTTAAGAATACTTTCTAGTTTGAGATACCAAAGTTCCTGTCTCCTTTAAAGTTGGGGGAAAAGTCATTGGTGGATAGATTTTGATGTCGGAGGATCAACATTTGATTCTGTTCGAACACGTCGCTGTACACGCGTGACTGTTTTAAATTCTGTGAACCAAAGTACGCACTGCACTTTTTGCTGTGGCGTCCACATCTTCACCAATAAAGTCAGTGTAACAAGTTAATCGTCTGCAATTGCCGAATAATGCGCGCACGTGTGGCCGATCGGACTAGACCCAAAAAATCTCGGAGGGGTTTCCAGTCCACGGATAAACAGCTTATTATATTCTGATGGATAGTTCCATAACATTTGGATACTTTAATCCCAGATATCTAGTATGTATCATTTCGTAATTAATTTTTTTTTTTCGTTCCGTGATAAAGACCTCTATTACATGTTCCTCAGTACTTTTGGTTAAAATTTCCCCCATTTTGCAAGATAACCAAAACCTCCATCAAAATTTTCTAATTTTATCAGATCTAGACGCCCATTTCATGCACCGAATTTTAAAAATAAATTCCTTCTTTAGTTTACCCCAAACGATCAATTCCTTTTGTCTGTAGTAAGGTGTGGAAATAAATGTTCTATTTTTGGGTACCTAGTTGTAGTTCTAGGAAACCATTAGAACCGCAGGTTGTCCCCCAGATGCAGAGAAAAAATAGAAAGAAAAACCCTTCATCGTTCCGTTGGAGTATTTCGCGTCTGGAAAAAAAACACCTTCTGAGGAGATATAGGGGATAAGGAGTTCGACGCCAATCGATTGTTCTATTGGATTTTTTTTGGCGCCACCAATAAGCAAAAAGTATTTTAACCTCTTCACCTGATACCCCTGAGTTGGACATTGGGCTAGATCATCCTTATTTTCTTAACAGTTTCGTCTGGTTTGCGAATAGCTGTACTTTTTAAAACTCATTTTTGAACCTGTTTAGGTTTCTCTTTCGTCATGATTGAGCAATAATGAGAAGGGAGAGAATTTTTTTTATCTCTTCTGTAGTGGTGTAACCTAGGGGAGTTGTTCGAAAACTCCAACCCCAGAATTTTTTAAAATCTTATTATAGTTTAGTAGTATTTTGGTTTATATATATATAATGAATATTCTGGATTCGAATACCGAATCTATAAGATTTTGATTAGGTACTTAATATTATATCAACAAAAAATATCTTTTATAATTCTTCAATTCTTCTTCAAGTATTATAAAGTATTTCAAACACAACATTTACTGCTCAAATCATCTCAACTTATCCCATCTCTTTTAATTTTTCTTCTCAACTGCTTCTGATATATAAAACTAGAAAAGACTTTTCATTTACTTCTTAAGGTTTCCGACTACTTGCGACAACTTTCTTTTAAAAAAAAATGGAAATATGGAATTTTTTTTTTGTGGGTTTTTAGATTTGTTTAGTATATATAAAGAAAAGTGTGCAAAAATTAATAAGATAAAAATAAATTTTTAGTATTGAAAAGGGAAAAAATGGGTTCATATTTACAAAAAATAACATAAACGGGACCCATTCTGTAGCAAATGTTTATAAACAAATTTTCAATTTTTCATTTCTGATGTATCGATACGTTATTCACTTTTGAAATAACCTTAGGATAAGAGATATTTAAATTTTTACACAAATTAAAACACTTTATCTTAGTTATGATATGAAATTGCTTAAAAAAAACAGCGATTAAATTCACATAAGGGACTGTAAATTTTGTAATAAAACAGTGATTGAAAAATCTGAAAGTTAAAACTCTTCTATTATTATATAGAACATACACAAAAAATTTCAGTAAATTATTTTCAAAACTTTTTGAGCAATCGCTGTCTCCGTTTGAGCATTTTCAAAACAAAAACCAAAACGCATTTTGAATAAAACGCCCCCGTTTTAAAGTATAACATCTTGCCTAAAGCAATGGCATCTGCTTTTACTAAAGCACTTGCAGTGTTTGTTCTAGTGAGCGGAAAATAATAAACTTCGCATTTTTATAAAGCTAATAAGCTGATCTATAAAATAAGATCATAAAAATTTGTCAATTTTTGGTTATAGTCACAGTTTTTGGTTAGGCGCATACCTTAATCTATTTGCATGCATAAAATTTGGAAAGTGGTCCTAGGCTCTCTAGGTGAGTGAGTAATTTATTGACGTCGCTATATAGAGCAACAAGAGGGCTAATGGTGACGGACCTCGTAACTTTATACTTTAGTCAAGTGACAATTCAGTCTTCTGAACTGGAACCCCTTTCCAAAGTACCACGCCACTCCAATCGCAGGACTTAAGCCCCGACAGATTTAACGTGCAGCATTTTCCTCTACACGATGGGTCTCGAACTCATGACACGAGAGCCACGAATTCGTGATTGTGACCTCTAGGCTGGCGCGGCCATCATAGATTCGCTAAAAGTAGAATTGGTAAAATAAGATTTTTTTAACATTAAAATGATACTAAATGAAAGAATTATAATGAAAGTTTCATTTGCTATATGTACTATGTGAAGAGATGTCATTCATTTTATAAGGAACTTACCACAGATATTTTTTTAGAAAAACCAGTACTTGCTACCTCTAAAATTAAGGTATCCGACTACCCTAAAATAGTGAATTTTGCCACAAATTAACAATTTTTGATGATTTTATTTCATATGCCATCTTATTAGCTTTATAAAAATACTAAGTTTATTGTTTTTCATTCACTAGAACAAAAACGACAAGTGTGTTAGTAAACGCAGATGCCATTACTTTAAGCAAGATGTCATACTTTAAAACGCGTTTTATTCGAAATGTGTTTTTTCTTAAATGCTCGAACGGGGCCAGTGATTGCTCAAAAAGTTTTCAAAATAATTTACTGAAATTTTTTGTGTATGTTCTGTATAATAGTTAAAGTGTTTTAACCTTTAGATTTATTAATCACTGTTTTAATACAAAATTTACAGTCCCTTATGATATGAATAGAATCACTGTTTTTTTAAACAATTTCTTGTAATAACTATGATAAAGTGCTCTAGTTTTTGTGAAAATTAAAATATCTTTTAGCCTGAAGGTCATTTCAAAAATGAACAACATAGCAACACATCAGAATTGAAAAAGTGAAAATTTGTTCATAAGCTTTTGGTACAGAATGGGCCACGTTTATGTTATTTTTTGTAAATTGTTAATAATTTTTCCCATTAGTAACTATAATTTCTTTTTCTCTTCTTAATTTTAGCATATTTTTCTTTAAATATACTAAACAAATCTAAAAATCACAACAACTACAAAAAAGTCCCTATATTCTTGTTTTAAAAAAAAAGCTGTCGCAAGTAGTTGGATACCTTAATTGCCGTACTGAAAAGTGTATAACCAATATTATATTTTTGTAAGAAAAAAAGTTTTTTCTTTAGTATTAATAAAGAAATAAGAAATTCAAAAACCCCTGCAAACATCAATATTCATTATCATTTGAAGTGAACTGTCTAAAAACAACCAAAGATGTATATATTTTTCTGCATTTTATTATTACTTTGTATTATAACGGCATACTATATTCATAGATATATCGCAGTTGAGAAATTTGTATAATAATATTAAAAGTAAATATATGCAACTATCTAATAATTAAACTAACAAAACAAAATTTAATTATTTTACATTATGCTCAATGTAATTAAAATGCACGCACATTTCTTGAATTAATTATTCTAATTAGTATTTCTATTGTTTTATATATATATAAATGAATTGAATGAGTGCATTCTTCAAAATAATCTCTATGCTCTTATCCTAAGATGGAAAGGTAGAGAGATAAAAGTCTTCAGAAACATGGCTATTACTAACAAATATTTACATCTAAAATAATAAATAGGCTTCAGAATGGAATATTTTAGCAAAAAATAAATTTATCTGCAGTTCATCATTTGCTGAAGATGTTGCGTTTTTTAATGAAAAGTACTCAACAGTTTTTATTGATGCGTTTTTTTTTTCATAACATTCTATCTATAATTCTGTTTCTTTAATAAATAACGAGGTCCGTAACCGATAGACCACGTGATCCTTCGAAGTGTGACGTTAATAACCAATCAATCAATCAATATGTTCTTTAATACTCTTTAAAATATATAATATGCTTCATAAATTTTTCTTTTATTTCTTCACTTTCGCAAATTGAAGAAACCTTTTGAGAAAGTCTTCAGAAAAATTGCTGATTTGATTCCAATAGTAAAAAATTCAACTTGTAGTATTCTTTTTACATAATTAGTAATCAATGATACTTAAAAATAATTCGATATTTGGAAGTTCAAGGGGCCGTAGCAGCCTAGTGGTTACGGTCACCGACACATGGTCGATAAGCTTGAACTTCAGGCATTGAAGAAAGTGTGAAGCACTTTAAATCTGTCGAGGCTCTAAGTCCTTCAAATGGCATGGTTTGGATGCTCGATGTGGTATGTGCCAACTGAGATGCCTTCCTCGTCATTTAACAGTGGCGTCCATCGCCAATAGCCCTTGTGTTGCTGTATAGCATGACGTTAATATAATGTCCCTTCCTCATTTAGAATTTCAAGTTATAATGAACAAAATAAATAACTACTTTCTTCATAATATTAAGGTATTCAATAATTACTAGAATAATATATATTATGTATGTTTTTTTATCCTAAAATTTTGAATAAATTAAATCAAGAGGTAATGTTTCCGATGAAATACAATTCTCATAACAAAAATTCAATAAAAGTATAAATTCTAACGCGTAATTCTTTCATATTAAAATTTAGTTTTCCATCACCTGTACACATTTCATATTATAATCATTTAATCATTTATTTGCCTATGTAATGTTTCACTCTACTTTTCCAATTTCAAGACTTCCTTTGCTAAAAGTAGCATATATATACAACAGCATGTAAATGTAAATTACGATACTTATGTATTGTTCAAGAGGGCGTAACACGATTCACGCAAAAAATTTTAATTTAGGATTTTCAATTTTTTTTTTTTTTGCTTCCTATGTGTGTATACAATGTAAAACAGATTTTGAGCTCAAAATTTCATAAAAAGTTAGCCATTTAATTTTTTAAGGAATAAACTTCTAATTTGTGAAGTGGTTTTAAAATGCTACTCCTTTTACAAAAATTTACGTACAAACATGAAATTAGATTTACAAGTACGTCAAATTATGTATAACTAAAGTTGGTATGAGTTTTGCGATAACATAATTGGTATTAGTACAATACTTCTTTTTATGAATGCTTATTAAAAATTCCTTAAAAAATGTATCAATTCTGAGTTCAATTATTTTTTTTAAAAAAAGTATCGCTTTGATTCAAAAATGCATACCAACTTTTGTTACATGTACTATTAGCAATGGGTCAAAAAACATTCAAAGCATTAGGCACAATAGAAAAAAATGCCTTAGAATTTTAAATGAAGCCAAACTAGTTATTTTATCTTTCCGAGATAAGTAAGTTTAAAGTTTTGATTTGCCATAGGGATGTGAATAAAAACGAACGTAAAAGCTATAATTCTGCATTTTTTTAAGTTTAAATCTTCTAAATTTTGTGAGGTTATAGAAAAGTATAAAAGGGTTAAAAAAATTAGATTTGATTTTTTGACAGATTTTTATCAATAAAATCTTACTGTTTCCCGTTAAAAAAAATTCTTTGACGTTTTTACTTATAAAAATACCCCAAAAAGAATTGATATTCAATAGGCTTTAATCACTGATATCAAATATTTGATTCGTAGTTCTAGGTCGTATTAATCTCTCCCAGAACATTGTGTAATAGGATTACAGTTGTTTATTCTACAGATTAAGATCTGTTCGGCGAAGAATGAAAGAAATAAAGAATTGCAATAATATGAGAACTAGATCGTAGACTTTTTTTTCGCAAATAATAATAATAGTTTCTAGGTATAACCTGTTTCTTTTATTTCCAATGGATTTAAATTCTTTTATTATCATTTCACTGTATGGTATTCTTCAAATGTATGGCAGTTTCAAATGTTATTATGTTTATTTATGTAAATAGTAGGAAATATTTCTTAAATATTATGATGCATTTTCACTTACTTATCATTCATTCCCGATTCTTTAATCTGTCTTTTTTTTTATATTTACTATAAATCTATGCGTAATTTCAATGGGCTCAATTCATGCGACGTCATAGTCACATGATAAAGGCAAACACGTGTTTCCAACCAATCAGTTCATTAACTCATATGACGTCATAGTCGCATGATAAAGGCAAACACGTGTTTCCAACCAATCAATTCATTAACTCATATGATGTCATAGTCGCATGATAAATTCAAATACGTGTTTCCAACCAATCAGTTCATTAACTCTTGTGACGTCATAGTCCCATGATAAAAGCAAACACATATTTCCAATTAATGAGTTAATAAATTCATATGACGTCATAGTCGTATGATAAATGCAAACACGTGTTTCCAACCAATCAGCTCATAGATTCATATGACGTCATAGTTCCATGATAAATGCAAACACGTGTTTCCAACCAATCAGTTCATTAACTCATATGATGTCATAGTCGCATGATAAATGCAAACACGTATTTCCTGTTAATGAGTTAATAAATTCATGGCGTCATAGTCGCATGATAAATGAAAGCATATGTTTCTAATATCTTCATATTTATCAACAATAATTTGGTAAACAAAATGCAATTGATTTAAAAATACTCATATAATATAAAAGATTTTATTTAATTTTGTAATTCTTTTTGAAAAATCTTAATACTTAAACATCTTTACCCAATTGTTGAGTATGAAAATTTATCTAAATTTCGCAAGCTGAACAACTACACATCCAATGTCAGTTTCAAATTCAATACAGATCACGTGATTGCATTTATCACGTGGCTATCTTGGATTTCGCCCATTGAAAATCAACTTTTCTTATATAAGGATCATTTTATTCTCAAAGGTTTTTAACAGGGAAGAGTATTCTTAGAAAGATATTTGGCACTATTCAGATATTCTTATCTGCTACAATAACCCAGACATAGAACATAATATAATTATCAACCATTATTAATATAATGAACTATCAGAAGTATTTAATATAATCAAGTGGTTATCTTGTTGAAACATATATCAAAAGACGAAGAAAATTAACTAATGGTTTCCCGCTCTTTGCTAACTGACACTCGCTGACATTCAAGATTTACTATATTCTTCTTTGGCTTACTTCACGTGTATATTTTCTAAAAAAATTTCATAAATTTACTTTTAATTTAAAATATTCAAAAAATTCATTGATGTGCTTCAGAAGCATTTACAAATATTGAATGATTAAAATAATTAATTGTAATGTTATATCTTACCTCAGTGTATGGGGGTCGGAAGAAAGATAAGCCATAGTCAATACAACTTCAATTTATTTTTCGATACGAACAACAAGACAAATTGTATTAACCAAAGTTAAGAGATGCACTCAAATACTAAATATGAATAACAATGGCCAGGTGGACGAGATACGAGAAAACTATAAATAAACAGATCACTTACGTCTAGACAATATCTCCTAATTCTTAGTGACCTAATCTAATTTGATCCCTAATTGACAAATCGTCAACTTTAATATTACAATAATCAACTACTAAGTATCCACGCCTCACTCTACGTTTAATCAATCACTGCTAGCCGAAGCAGTCAAACCTCTCTCCTCAAAAAACTAACTCGAAAGTTTAATCTTTATATACAAGACTTAATTTACATACTCACATCTTCTTCGAAGGAAGGTTTTCAATAAATTTAATTTTAAAGATCCATTTTTCCCCACGACGATTGTTAGTTTTAAAAGTCCGATTAGATCCGTGACAATGTTATACATATGTATTAAATTTTGAAACAAAATCATTATTGTTTAAATAGGGTTCTTCGTCAATTGACCGAGGCTCAAAACTAACTTGGTCCGTCATCGCCAATACCGCATAAGACTTCAAAGTGACACTTAAAAAAAATCAAATCAAATCAAGCTAAATTATTACTAATTAGATTTAACATATATTTCGGCGCCAAAATTACATTGCGGTGATTGGTATTCCACCTATATGTGCCACACTAGAAAGTGACAACAGCTGCCTGAGAATGTACTAGATCTACAATGGTAATAGCAATCCATAGCCCCATTGGGAAGAATTAAAAGTTTCTATAGAATCTTAATTTAAAAGTATACTTCTTTCCTTTGATTTTTCTATATGCATCATTTTCATCAAAATTTTGATACTGATTATTGCCAGATACAAAACACAAATAATTCTAAATTTAAATCATATTTAAGAGAAATAGAGCAATAATAAATAATCTACATAAAAGAATTTGCAAGTATTTTTAAATGCTTTAAGGAACTTAATTACGACCTTAGAAATATAATTTTCCGCTAAAGTTGAAGGATATATAAATAATTTTTTTTTATGTGCTTGAAACAAAATTTATGGTGTTAAATATATTATTCATTTGAAATGGGCTCTTAAAATACTAATATTTAGAGTTTAGAAATTGATATATCGCCATATGATACTGAAAAAATTACTTTTAAATTAATCCTTTAAAATTTTAATTGTTACAAGATCAATTTGCTCATAAATTCGGTGCAGGAGTTTTTGATCATTTTGAAAAAAGTTATGAGCAAATTTTTAAATTTATTATTGTTATTATATTGTATTTTACATTAAATGCCAAAAGTTATTTCAGGCTGTAATATTTTATCAAATGTTTAATTTCATGTTACAAAATTAAACTATTTAAATTGTTTCATTTGCAAATATTTCATGAAACTTTACTTATTTTACTATTAAAAAGTAATTCATCTTTAATGTTTACACATCCGAAGGTATTTTTAGTATTTTCTTCGAAAGGAATAATCGATTTTGATGCACTATGATAAACATAGCATTAGACAATATGGATAACTTTTCCTGGATACTATATTCAAATTTTTTCCAGAGGATTTGGCATTGCCCAGGTATTGTATTTAAAAATATTTCTAAATGCCAGGCCTCATGCTGCATATTCTGTGTTTTATTATACATTTAACAATAGGAAATTATAATTTTGTAATATATTACAGGAGAAAGTTTGTGATAGAATGAAAGCTTCAGAAAGTCAAAATTAACTAAATCAACTAAAATGTTACCACTAAAAGAATTATTGTGGTTTCTCTTTTATTTAATTATTTGCAGTTAAATTGATAAATTATACGAAATTATAAGTTTATTTGGACTATTTTATAAATGATTTTTTTTTCAAAATAAAATCAAAATGATTTGCACAATTTGGCTGAACACAAAGTCGTTTAAACGTATTCAAATAGGGTGACATTCAAACTTCTTCTCTAATTTTTTTTTTTTTTAATATTGATTGGAAATTTATTTTGAATATACAAAGAATATTCTAGAATATTTTTTTTTAAGTATTTCTTTTCAAAATATTGATTTATGCTACTATTTCCTTATCATTATTTATTCATTTCATGTAAAATATTAATGTAAGTGCTCGCGAAAATATATATTAATAATTTATATAATATAATCAATTGATCATGCATTTACAATAACTGACACTTAACGCAAGATATGTTTTGCATAATCAATATTTAAAGCATATAATCATCCAAAACAAAGTTAAAGCGAAAGTTACATTATGTCTAACTTAACTCTAATACATTCATTATAATAAAAATTATGTACAACTTTATTTTAATAATGATATTATATACACAGTTATTTACAAAAATAACTATAATTTTTTATTTATATTTGGATTTCTACTAATATAAAATTAAAAACTATTTAAAAAGATCATTTTTCAACTTTTTAAAATTCTTTATTTGAATATTATTAAATTTGTTCACAAGAGAGACATTCTATTATATTCTTAATTTGTTATAGAATCATTCCATTGAAGTTAATCGTTTGCAATTCTATATTTAAAACTAGAAAAGCAATTAAAATAATCTATGTTTATATTCATGTAATAAAGTCAATAAATATTAAATAACCAAAGGGCGATTTTCATTAATTCCATCGTATAACTTTCGAAGCATTGATAAAATGTCTTTTCAAGCATGCATTTTATAAGCAACAAATGGTTAGAATAAGATAAGATGCCAAAAATTAATGTGTAAATGGAAAACGGCCAATTTTTTTCACTTTCCTTCTATATTTATTTACATTAGTTTTGATTGTATTTAGTGCTTATAAATATCTTCAATATGTAGGTGTCCATAAAATCTTTATAGATGCTTTAGAAAGAGCCTTTTTTCAGCAAATTAAATTTAAAATAATTTATAATATTAAATAAATGTTGAAGCCTTTTTTTCAGTTCCTTGTAAATTTCAAAATTATTTGCCGTTACAGTGATAAATTCTGATCAATTTTCGGGCCTAAAAGCAAAAAAGATGTTTACTTTTTGATTACTTTTAATAAATTATATAATATCGATTAATACTATGTTTAATGTCAATTTAAAAATAGTAAAAATGAAAACTGTGAATTTATTTCCTGATTATATCTAAAAAGAGAAATTTATAAATGGTCTTAAGATTTTCTGGACACCTTATTTGTACCTTGGATTAAAGTAGCTCTAATGCTTTTATGCTGTACATTAATGCATATTTTTTAATGTACTGTTATAGTTTAATTTATTTTTAAATATTATGTTTGTTTGTTACATATGTATAAAAACAGGAGGACATTGCGTTTTTACCTTTCCTAACATTGTTTGAGGGAATTTTATAAAATCGTACAACGAAACCTTTCTAAAAAGACTGATAGTAATTTGAGCTATTCTTTTGCGTTAAGTTTGAAAATAAACAGATAAATTTTAAGCTCTCATGTGCTTAAAATTTATTCCAATTTATAACCCAAAGTATAATCGACAGTAAATTATCTCTCCTTTCAACATGTATCATTTGATTACAAGATCATTCCCCTCTATTTATTAAAAAAGAGTGTTTAATCTTAAAGAATAAGAAAGAAAATATTTAAAAGAAAAAGAGAAAAGCAGATTAGCATAATGAATGGGTAAAGAAATAGTTAAAGAGAAACGGTAGCTGACCCCGAGAGAGTGATTGGCGCGTTTTTTGCGGGAGGGATTGGCGAGCGATCGGCAACCCTGCGCTCGGGAGGGGGGAAACCACGGACGCAATCCTCTCCTGATCAGTGCTTGACGCGGATCGCGTAGGGACGGGATGCGCCGTTGTAGGAGTCGGTGGAAACGATCCCTGCTACGGCAGCAGGACGGCTTCACCTGTCCGGACTAGCCAACCGCCACCATTTCGAAGCTCCACCTGGTCGAGAAGTGGGGGGTCACCCCCGTGCTTCGGCCCCGGCGCAATGTCCTCCTGTTGCCGCCCCCTCCCTTGCGGAGGGCGAGCAGCGGCGCCGACGACCTGGCGGTCAAGCGTTGCTCACCGTCTGTTTCTTTGTCCAGGTCCCTGCCGAAGCTGCACGGCGAGGACGGAGGGGGCCCCACCGAGGGCGGAGGTGGGGGGGCGCAGCTGCTGTCCATGCCCCCCCTGTGCAACTTCGAGCCCATCCCTCACGACCACGACTACTGCGAGCGGGTCGTGATCAACGTGAGCGGGCTCCGGTTCGAGACGCAGCTGCGGACGCTGAACCAGTTCCCGGACACCCTACTGGGGGACCCGGCTCGGCGGATCCGTTACTTCGACCCGCTGCGGAACGAGTACTTCTTCGACCGGAACCGGCCCTCCTTCGACGCCATCCTCTACTACTACCAGAGCGGCGGCCGGCTTCGGCGGCCCGTCAATGTGCCGCTGGATGTGTTCGCTGAGGAAATCAAATTCTACGAGCTGGGGGAGATGGCCTTCAACAAGTTCCGCGAAGACGAGGGGTTCATCAAAGAGGAGGAGAGACCCTTGCCCAAGCACGAGCTGAAGCGCAAGCTCTGGCTTCTATTCGAGTACCCCGAGAGCTCACAAGGGGCTCGTGTGATCGCCATCGTCTCAGTGGTCGTCATTCTGTTGTCGATCTTCATCTTCTGCCTCGAGACGCTGCCCGAGTTCAAGCACTACCGCCTCTATAACACCACCAATAACATGACGCGCGTGATGGAAGACGAGGTGCCACGCACCACGGACCCTTTCTTCATCATTGAGACGTGCTGCATCATCTGGTTCACGTTTGAGTTGCTCGTCCGCTTCCTGGCGTGTCCCTCCAAAGTGGCCTTCTGCAGGGACGCCATGAACAGCATCGATCTGATGGCCATTATCCCCTACTTCATCACGCTGGCCACCGTGGTGAGTGGCCAGCGTCCGCAAGAAAGGCCCGCCAACGAGAGGGGCAACAACCAGGCCATGTCGCTGGCCATCCTCAGGGTTATCCGTCTGGTGCGTGTGTTCCGGATCTTCAAACTGTCCCGCCACTCCAAAGGCCTTCAGATCTTAGGCCGGACTCTCAAGGCGAGCATGCGGGAGCTCGGCCTGCTCATCTTCTTCCTCTTCATCGGCGTCATCCTCTTCTCGAGCGCCGTCTACTACGCGGAGGCGGACTCAGAGCGGTCTTTCTTCAAGAGCATCCCCGACGCGTTCTGGTGGGCCGTGGTCACCATGACAACCGTCGGCTACGGGGACATGCGACCCGTCGGGGTGTGGGGCAAATTGGTGGGCTCGCTGTGCGCTATCGCCGGCGTGCTCACCATCGCCCTACCCGTGCCCGTCATAGTCTCCAACTTCAACTACTTCTACCACCGTGAGACGGACCAGGAGGAAATGCAGTCGCAGAATTTCAATCACGTCACTAGCTGCCCGTACCTGCCAGGTACGGTGGGCGCCAAGCTCAAGCGGGACTCGGTCAGTGAGTCCGCCTCGGACATTATGGAACTGGAGGAAGGCATGCTGCTCAGCGTCGAGAATCACCACGTGCAACTCGGCAACTACCACCAGCAGCTGCAGCAGAAGAAGCCCAACTGCAACCCCCTCCACAACAACAATATTAATGCCGTCTCTATTGAAACCGATGTTTGAAGTAGTGCTTGGTTGGTAGCTGCGCAATTTGTCCTCCTACAGAGCAGCCTTTATATACACGTATCCTTTTCACTGTGTCTTTCTTCTATCTTCTATTCTTCTGGGGGTAAGTCCTTTTCTTTCTACCCTTTCATTGATTAGTGCATGCCTTTTTTTCTCTTTTTTTTTAATTCTTATCTCTTCTTGATCTCTTCAACATTTTCCAGGATTTATTACTTTTTTATCAATTTTCTTCAGTGTTTTAAAAATGTGTCAGAAATTATGTGTTATTGATATCATTATGAATTAAGGTTAGACTGGAATCTCCAGCCCTCTTTGGATGTACTACTGCGCAATGGATCTGCGCATCTTGGTTTATTTTTAAGTGAATACCTTTAAAAATTCAAAAGCAATTTTAAACAAATACCATAAGACTGACAGATGGATATGATAAAGTATTTTCAACCTTCCACAGAAAGAGTTATCAGTATTTAAATGATTTTTAGTGTTTACTTTAACATCAAGTGCATTTTTTGAATTACAACAATTTCAATCGACTTTCTAGGAACAGAGAGAATTTTATCACGAAATATTAACATTATTGTGATAAATATTATTTGCACAAATTAAACAGAATTGAATATATAAACCAATTTTTTAAATTTTAATTATGTACTATAAAAACAAATCACTCCCTTAATTGATTGTCTCTATTTGCTCAGTTATACCTTTCGAAATAATATTTGATTGGTAAATTATTTCTTAAAGGATGTATTAAAATTAACAAGATGGGACAGTTTTTAATATATTTTATAGAAACAAAAGGGGTTTGTTTTCTAACCAGTTTCATAAATAAAAGAAATATTTTCCTTCTATGTACACCCTTCCTACCATGAGAAAACAGAATTAATACGCAAAAAACGGGGTTTTTTTATTATAATTATTAGAATTTGACTTAAGAATCTAAAAATTGATCTCTGTTGAGTTTTAGTAGATGTATACAGAGTAAGACATGTTTAGTATTATTCAAGAAAGGAGAAAATCTCAAATTTTAAGAAAAATGTAAAAGGTTGCCATCGTTGCTTATTAAAAAAAGGTTTTAGATGTGCAAACACTTTTACATGTCAGTGAAATTAAAATCAGTTTGTTTGCTAATACTTAACACTATCTTGATATAAAACAAAAAATAACAAAATAATATTTAAATGTTTTTTAATCCATACCTTTAGTGTTGTGATTCGAGAAACTATTCTTCTTCGATGATTTCAATATTCTTTTATTTTTCTTCGACACGCTGGATAAATGAGGCTATTTACAGTTTTGAATAAATGAAGCTATTTACATGAAAGAATGAATTAATTGAGCACACGCTCCGTAAACATAAAATATTATACAGTTATTTTCTTGGCGTACAGCGTAAACTACTTAGAATATTCAAAAAACTTATTTAAATTAAATTATGTTGCCAGATTCAAAAGTGAATAAACAAACGCGAAACATTAACAAATAATATAAAACAGGAAATGTTGAACTTATTAAGAGTGGCAACATTTAGTTTCCTCAGTTTCAGAAAGCATATAAAGGACTTTCATATACATATTTATTAAAGTTATCTTCATTTAATAACATTATTTTCTTTTGTCAGTATTAGAATTAATCATAAAAAAAAATATTTTATTATTTAATTTTTTATTAAATTAAAATCTCTTTTATTTAAGATCATAGCACGTGATCTCTCTTTAGCAACATAACTTTGGCATTAATTTCTTGGCCAAAAGAATATCCTCGGTCCAAATGATCTATCATAGTTTCCAAGCACTTGCTTTTTCATTATCCTTGATTTTTAATTTATTATTATATGGAATTTCAGGCTTCGAAATAGTTTTCAATTGGTAACAAATATAAATTGGCTTTTTTTAATTTTAGTGATAATTTAAGTATTATATATTTATATCGAATTAACTATAAGTTCCATGGGTTAGTAGTACATTTTTTAAAGTTTTGTCTCTACTATAATAATTAAATAGTTAAAAGAGCTTTTTTTTTTGTTTTAGGAAAATAGATTACCTGTTGAATATTACTTTTCAAATCAAGTAATAAAAATTTCGCTACCACATTTCTTTTCTCTTCCCATCCCCCTTCCTTCTTTCCTTATTTTTTTAAATAGAGATGAAAAAAAATTGATCTCTTGAAAATTCTTTCTTATTTATCAAAAAACTACTTAAGCACTCATCTAAGTTCAGAACTTTTTATTGAATGGAAAATTCTAACGAAATCATTTCACATTCAAAATAGAAACATTTATTTTTTTCTTGAGAAATTTTTTGTTTTGTTTTAGAGGTTTACGTGAGAAAATACAAATCACAATACCGTGCAATTAATTTCCATAAATATATAAAAAGAAAATGTAAATAATTTTTGGGGAAATACAAGTAGAAACCGGATTCCTCCCCCTCCCCCCCCCCCGAGTATACGATGCTAGAATATAAGGATTAAGTAGGACTATAAAGCCCAGGCGCAAGTATTAAAGCCTTTGCTTTACTTTTAACAAACGTTCAGCACTTCCATACCTTTTACAATTGTTCTTTTTTTTTTACTAGAAATTTTATAATCTTTTCCTGAATAAAAAATATTTGTATTTTGAAATGCATTCCAGACTGTGAAAAAGACATCTTAACTCTTCTTTGCATGTTTCCCCCCTCTTTTTTGGTAGGGGAGGATAAATTAGGATGGTATTCATGTTCTAGATTAAATAAAAAATGTTTTTTTAAATTCTTAGTATAGTTATATAATACAAAATAATTAAAAAACATGATGGAAATATCTATTATTATGCAATTTTACACGTTAAGCTAAATGCAATAATAATAATATATCTTTGTACCATTTTATTCCTGGTGATAATTAAAAAAACTATTATTATTATTATTATTCTAATTTCATCTACATCGCGACACTGGTGGTCAGAATTTTCGCCATCAAGGCCATCCTCTAATGGCCAACGGCCTTCTAACTGTGTGGTCCAAGTAATCTTCAATATCACTTTCTTCTAAATTTCTCAACAAAAATAACATAAAATAAACGAAACGTATGATAAAAAATATTTTAGTCATATATTAGAAGTGAAACTTCAAAGTGATGTAAATTTCTGTTACGTGGTTTTAGGAAAATTATTTGGGGGATTCAATATAAATTCCTCAGAAAACAACAGAAACACAAAATCTTTTTTCCAGATTAGATACAAAAAAAATCTCACATTAGTTATAAAAAAATATTTAAGAAATCACACGTTTCTTCGAACCACAACAAACAGCAAAATGACAAGTTCAAACCAGATATAATAATTAGATATTTGATTTTTTTTTCGACGGATACCTTACTTATTACACAAAAGTCGTGAAAAAAGTTGCCATCACATCAATCAATTTACAGTACACCTGTTTTGAGTACGATTCTTTGATCACTAAATGTTATGATAGAAATTTTCATCATCATGCATAGAAGGATTAAAGATCACTAAAATATGTTTATAGCGTATTGAGAGGAAAAATTAACTGAAATATAATTTTTTCTTCATTTGTTTAAATCGTTAGAAAAAGTAACAATCTCAATTGACAAAGTTTTGTCCAAAATATTTTGTGAAACTGTATTAAAAACAATTGTATTTTTAATAACCAATTATATGATTAAATTTTTTAAAAAATAATAATTTTAAGACATTTTTAGAAGAGAGAGAGGTATGTTACTTTATTTATGTTTCACCCGTAAAATTAATACCATTATTTATAACTTACACTAATACACAATCAAGTGACAAGGGAACAGCACCTGTTACTTTGGTCTCACAATTCCTGTATCACACCACGTGATCACTTTGAGTGCCAATAGAATGTACCCATTTTCCCACAAGAGATTCTTCACTAAATGGTATAAGAATCGTTCACATTTTAACATCAAACAATTAATTTGATTAAGCTATTTAACAAAGAAACTAGAGAAATATGAAGAAACAGACGATCAATTTCCAAAGCAAAGTTTTTTCCGCCTTAAATATATGTATAATTTACTGCTGATAAATTTTAAAATAGTATCGCTTAAAAGAAAAAGAGCATTAAATAGAAATAAAAATTTGGAAGATAATTTTTGATTGAAAGACTACAAGTAGATATATATCATTATAACAAAAGTATTATATAACTTGGACTATTTTTTTCCCGCCCTCGAATAACTATTTTGAGTTAAAAGAGTTTCTCCATTTCAATTCTCATTCAGTTTTCAAGAAGCGATATTTTTTATTTTCTAAATCCCCCCCCCCCTGCGATTTAAGTTTTGCTCAAAAGATAACATATTTTCTAATTATTTTTCAAGCGTTAGTAAAAATGCAAGCATAAAGTTTCGTTTACTTATTTTTGAGTTCATTCATAAAATCTCGAGAAAAGGGGTAAATTATTCCAAACGATTTTTTGTCAAAAAGAAATGAAAGGAAAAGAAATTAATTCAAAAGAAGAAAATGTTTCGTAGTAATGAATCAATTTAAAAACTCTTATAATTGAATTCTTTGTAATATTTTAGATATAAATAGAAATTTTATTAAAAACATTATTTAATGTTTTTTTTTAAAAAAAAAAATAGAATTATTTTTAATATATAAGGAAAAGTTGAAAAGACATAAAAATATTTTTCAAACATGTTTTTTTTTATTGAAAACAATAATAAAATCCCTGTGCGCCACATAGTATCACACAGGGCTCACAGAAGTAAGTGATAATTACACAATACAAAGGGATGAAGAAAAAAAATTCCTTTAGGTTAGGAAGAATTACAAATACTCACAACAAACTCACTGAACTTTTTTAAAGTACTTCCGGTGGAAAGAAGTTGAGGAAGATTCGGAGGCCAATTTACATTAAGTCCCTTGAATGCCAGTCTTAGGATTTTCCGTTCTCTTTCAAACTTGGAACACAGAAGGAGCACATATTCTACATTTTCCTCGCAAGCAATATCACAATCACAGGAAGATAATGTATTTAAATTAAATTTGTTCAAGTAGCTTTTAAAGTGGCCATTACCAGTTAGAAATTGGGTTATTTTGTAATTAGTATAAAAATGATGGCAGGACAGTCTCTTATTTATGGTTGGAAAAAATTTCTTCGTTACGCTCCCTTTATTTGATGCGAGATTATCAAATAATAAAGATTATTAATACTGAATTTTATGGAAATAGAACATATATATATATATATATATATATATATATATATATATATATATATATATATATATAGCAGTAAATAATTCAAAAGAAGACTAATAAATCCCAAGCATCCTAGGATCAGACCGGAAGAACCAAGAACATGGAACCATGACAAACCAAAAAAATGTATCTAGCGGGGAAAACTATTATGATTTCTCGAGCTGTCACTGGTTTAGGACAGTGAAACAGGATTAAACATTGTTTTTTGAGATCTCAACCTTCTCCTGCAGCAGAAATTGTTTCTACATAATAGTTTCCAGTATAAACTAAGGCAAAAGCCTAAAACCCACGTGGGTGAATATAACAGCAATAGAATAGAAATTGCAATATTAAATTACCATAGGAATCCGGAAGAAATAGACAAATATAAATATGTATAAACAAAAATATTTGCAAGAGAGGTTAATAATGAATATAACCATAATTAACAATAATGTAAATGAGCAAAGAAACTCTAATCTTACCCGATGTATACAGATTCCACAATGTACTGACTCACTGCATCAAAAAAACACAGCAATACTAAGAATAAAGGCGCCATCTATGTATATATATATATATATAAATTATTTATTTCTACGTTTTCAATACCATATTTTCTTAAAATCAATATTGTTGATTGCTTGCTTGCTTTTACACTAAAAAAGATCAAAATTATCTTAGCAGTTCGAAAAACAAAAGGTGAAAAGGTGAAAAAGACAAAGTACAGATCATCAATTCTTAAAGTTAATAGAATCCGAGTTGATCGTTTTACGTAGATTGTATCTGAATTGAATGAATCTCATTATGTAAGATTTGAGTAAAGTGAAAAGGCTTTACGGTAGTTTAAAAAATATCTTTCAAATTCAGACGATGAGTCATAAAAACCTTTCCTTTTTTTAAAAAAAAATAGTACATTTTTTTTTCGATTTATGATTCAATGTTTGTTTACTTCTACATATTGGAGTTTTTAAAATCATTTATTTGGTATCGCAATTTTTAACCACGATCAGTTTACGAGAATAACACGCTATTATGCTCAAACGTTGAATTAAGATTGTAAAAGTGACTTAAAAGCCTGACAGATAAAAACATTCTGGTAATTTTTGCATGTGTTCATGGACACACACAGGTGTTTTTTGAAATGAAAGGGGCCGATTGGCTTGCAAAGACTGCCACCAAGCGCGAAATTTACATTGTAGTTAATATTCCTAACTTCTTTTACAAAAAGATTATAAGAAAAAGAATGTTGGTCTTGGAACCAAGAATATTTCATTTCAGACAAAGATAAATTAACAAAGAAATTTTTTCCTTCCTTTTATAAGGGATTTTCATTCCATCATTTTTATACTAATTAAAAAAATAACCCAATTTTTCATTGGTAATGGTAACTTTAAAAGCTATTTGACAAATTTATAATTTGGTACCGTCATCTTCCTGCGATTATTATATTGGTGACGAGGAAAACGTGCAACATGAGCTCCTTCAGTGTTCCAAGTTTATCGGAAAAAGAAAAATCGTAAGACTTGCTTTTTCAAGGGCATTAATGTAAATTGGCCTCACCAATTTATCTCCACCAGAAGTGCTTTTGGTAATTTCTGTAAATTCATTGTAAACACTTGAATTTTTCAATTTTTTTTTTTGAAATGTGTTTTACCGTGTGCTATTTTGTGGTGCACGAGGATTTATAAATGTTTTCGATAAAAAAAATAAACCATTTACCCTCCATTAAGTGAAGAATTGGATGATTAGATTGATTTCATGTAGACCTGGGTGGGCATTACGTCGATCGCGATCGACCGGTGGACCGCTAAGACATTTTGAGATGACCGCGCCTAAAACTTTTACCAGTTAGTAATTATATATGGAAAATTCGAGATTGGCTGACAGTACGCAGGCTAAGCCTTCTACTGACTATAACAACAAAAACTAACTTTAGATAAAAAAAATTTATTTTTTAAATGTATTTTGAATTGTTTCATAATAAATGTATCATTTGATATAATTATATTTGAGGCTATTATTGTTAAGTTTGCATTTTGCGTTTTGCTTTAAACGTGGGTTTAAAAGTGTCCTTTTTATTTTAGTTCTGTAGGTAAGAGTACTTATATTCCGTACTTATTATTAAGTTAGAATGATAAAGTTTTCCTTACCTCTCCACACCTACGACATTGGGCATGTAGCGTACATAAGAATTTTTAAAGGGAAGGGGGTTGGAGGATTTTTTGAAGGTCTACCATTCTCGCGTATCACATCCTAATACGCAGCCAAACATATTTTTTTTTATTTTATCGATTATCAGGAACAAAAAACAGTAAAAAATAAATTACTAAATAAATAATTAACAATAATAAATCAAAAAAATAATATCAAATACTTAATTACATTTTACATACTATTTACATGGGACTGTAATGAATCGGAAAAATATGAAGAGTTAAGAGGTGAGGGTCCGGACTCGTGGACCCCTCCCCCGCCCTTGACACTGGGACTTCTCCATTTGTATCCTTCACCACTGACGCTGGGTGGATCACAACTCCTTGAAAAAATTAGAAGTAGCCCGCATCCTGGAAAAATGTGAAACCCCTGATGTAGGCAGTAGCTCTCGTGATTTTTTTCCTTACATTCCTCTACTGTTACTAAGAAACCTACTAAGACAATATTAAATGCCAATACTTATATGCAACCAACCCATTTTATTCTTCTTGGGAGACTTATTTTTTATTTAATTTCTATTTATTTAAATTTTTGTAATATTTTTTTCTTGCAAAAATAACTTTTAACTGTTTGATTCATTTGCGGAACTGATTTCCCTCATATTCATCATAAACAACCATAATAGAAATTTATCATTTCATAAATATTTGCATTTTATGCAGTCAAATGGATTATTTGAATGAATTTCTTTTCCTTTTTGTTTCGACTATTACCCTAGGATTTCTGCAAGCTTAATTTTTAATTGGGACGTAGACCTTACTATTGTTATTATATATTTTAGTGGTAGGTAAGTTATTATTTAATTTTGTTCATTTCTCTGAATTTCTTTTTATATTTTAAATAAATTTGGCTTGGTTTTAATCGGTTTTCGATTACACTTGTGATCTTATAATGTTTCGGTATTGTTATGCATTCACTTTTAAAAAAAAAATTAAAAAATTAAAAATTATGCTGATATATAATTTTAATTGAAGTTTTTATAACCAGTTAATTATGTGCTTTAAATAAATAATATAAGAAAAATTCAAAGTCCCCTCTCTACCCTAAAAAAAACATATTTCTAAAAAGTAACAATGGCTACATTAAGTAAGATTATGAGATTATAATATGAAAGACAAACTTACATTTGATTCTTAAGTAAGTTGAAATGTGAGAAATACGTATAGTTTTTTTAATCTTTGTTTAGGGGCTTAAATTCGGTTATAAGCAGAATAAAAAAAATCTTATATTGTAAATAGATTCATATATATTTTTAGATGTAGAAGTAATACTAATTTTAATTTATCTGCATGAATTATGCTTGTAAACACCTCAGGCTTGAATCTGACCCGAAATTCAATCTTGACTGACCAGAACTTTGAAGGTCTCCATCATGGATTTTGATACAAGCCTGTTTTGTGTAAGGTATATTTTGAATCCATTTTCAAGATGTTACAATAGGGCTTGAATGTTGTTGCAGTACTCTGAATCAGGCCTGGTTAAATTTAAAATTAATCGAAAAATTCGGTTTTTTTTAATTAATCTTTCTTAGAGCTATTTATTACAGGGATTTTATATTTAGCTCTAATATAGAAACTGTACATCTTGAAAAATTATAAATTTACAGCTTTAAGATGCAAATTGGTTGAAAAATCTGATCTTTCATATTTCAAAAATTGTTAAAATAAAATATTCATTAATGGTTAGTAGTCCAAAATTATTAAATTGTTATTTTCAAAATACAGCAATAAGATTTGACCTATTTTGTTTCAAGATGATAACTGTGTGACATTTAAAATGCTTGTAGAATGTTCTGTAAATTAAAGTGATAACGGTAATAATACGAAGACAAGAAATTTTTAGAAAACAAATTTTACTTAAGGTATCCGACTACCTCAAATTGTAAATTTTGCTGACAATTGACAATTTTTATGATTTTATTTTGTAGACCTTCTTATTAACTTTATAAAAATACCAAGTTTTTTATTTTTCGTTCATTAGAACAAAACCTACAAATACTTTAGTAAAAGCAAATGTCATTACTTTAAGCAAAATGTCATACTTTAAAACGCGTTTTACTCGAAACAAGTTTTTTTAAAAATGTTCAAAGGGACCAGCGATTGCTCAAAAAGTTTTGAAAATAATTGACTGAAAATTTTTGTCATGTAGAAGTAGAAGTGTTTTAACCTTCAGATTTATCAATCACTGTTTTATTACAAAATTTACAGTCCTTTATGTGAATATAATCACTGTTATTTTAAGCAATTTCATATAATAACTAAGATAAAGTGCTCTATGTTTTGTGAAAATTAAAATATCTCTTATCCTGAAGGTCATTTCAAAAATAAATATCATAGCAACACATTAAAACTGAAAAATTCAAAATTTGTTCATAAACTTTCTGTACAGAATGGGCCCGTTTGTGTAATTTTTTTCCACTTTTAGTAATAATAATTCCTTTTTCTCTTTTTAATTTTAGCATATTTTTCTTAAAATGAACTAAATAAATCTAAAAACCACATAAAAATTCCCATAACTCTATTTTTCTTTTTTTAAAAAGTTGTTGGAAGTATATACATAGTCGGATACCTTAACTCATCTAAAATTTTGTCTATATCAAAAAAAAAATTAATTTTTTTTTTTTTGGGCCAGAGCTAGTTTTTTAAATTTTGGTCAACATTGGGCGAGCAACCTAATATAATATAGACCAGTTAAGACAGTAAGCAGCATTCAAAGTAACACAGTTTAAAACAGCAAGGCATATATTTAGGGGATCCCCTGTCATGTTCGCAAAGTGGACACGGATTTGAATCTACCATTACCATTCTATACTGGTCATCCATTAAAAAGTTATGGTCAGTAGCAAGTCTAAAACAGGTCACTTTGATTGCTGTAAGAAAGAAAACCAGAAATTCAAATTTTTACGTATAATTTCATAATATGAAAAATACGATGCGTAGCTTTATTAAAATGTCTTCCGTTTTATCTTTATGTAGTGGAAAGTGTAGGAAAAACTAAAGAAATTGAATTTAGTTAAAAATTCTAGAATTCAATGTTTTGGAAAAACAAATATTCCAGCATTTGTGAATGTTTATGTATTTTTTTAAAACTATTTTCATATTTTTTAATGGTTTGTAGCATTTTATACATGACATATAAATATTTATTATTGGCTATTATTCTTACTAAAATAAATATTTTAAAACCGTGTGGATGCGAAATTAAATCTTCCTAAAAATAATTCATAAATCAAACATTTCGCCAATTTTTTTCTATTCTTATATCATTTTAAAATCTGGTAGGCCCTAAGCAACTCTTCTATACCACAAATTTTAAAGTAATATTCTTACGAACGCTTCCATTGTTAAAATCATGTTACTAAAATTCAGTTAAATAAACCATCAAAAACCTACTGAAAAAACTCCTTAAGTACTTCCTTGCTAATCCAGGATTAAGTCCGAAGCAAGCTGAAAGTGTCCTTAACGACGTAACAAACAGGACGTCTCTCTTTTTTAAAAAGAAATCCCATTGGTTGCAAGAAAAAGACTTAAGGTGAGAGAACGAATCGATCGAAGCCTTGCAGTGGAAGCAGTTTCGAGGAGCAGGAATAGTTCTTGCAGAAGTAGCAATAGTATTCTTTGGAATATACTGTTGTGATATTGATCCTCAGTCTGCATTTGATTTCCTATCGCCACTTTTAGTTTCCGATATCCCCATAAATTGAAACTACTACTTTTCTTGATGCTTATTAGGTTTTAAAACGCCAAGTTAGTAGAGGAAAGATACTATAGGAAACCCCCTTATTTGAAATGATTATAGTTTTTACTTAGAAATGTTGTTAAAAAGGATTTTAGAAGGCAAATCATTCCACTAGTAAAATCGAATTTTTAGGATCAATATGACAAGTTGTCCATTTTTGTTCCTGTTTCGAATGTAGGCCTACAATGATTATTCATAATTATTGTATTAATACGCTAATAAAATGTGTGAAGGTTGCGAGTGAACAAACTTATCTAAAAATTTGCTTTATTATTTTAGTATTTTGCCCCTAATTTTTGAGAGAGAAAAAAGTTAATTTTTACTCAAATATTATACATTCTTTGGAACAATTTTGGTTCCATTTCTTTCTTAACATATAATTCAGTTTCATATTTACTATCTTTTTCACCTCTTCTCTTTGTAAACTTAACCTGCAATATTTTAAAATCATTTTTTTTTATTAAAAATAATAAGTTCTTTGCTTAGTTTTAATTTTTATTGCCTTAGAAAATAGATAACAATTTTTTTTTTAAAAAAAGCAACATCCTAAAGTAGATTTTTACCTACATATCAGTACACCGTACCATTTAAAAACCAATTTATTTCATAATATTAGCAAGTATTTAAAAATGTATTTACTGGTTAAAGGATTACATTTAAAATCACATTTATTTCATTCAATAATTAATATGTGATGAAGTGTCAGGGAACATCTATCACTATTTTAATACTTACTTCTTATTAGTATTGATTTGGCGATATAATAATAAAAAGATAAAATTGGCACCGAAATCTATCGCCTAACCAATAATGCCAATTCTTCATACTACTCAAATTAAAACTTGTTGATTCTTTTTGTAATTTGTAGGGGAGAATGTAGTTTTCACAGAAATTTAAAATTTTCTTGTAATTTCATTTTGGTGTTAAAAACATGTTAATAAAATAGGTATAGAGATAATTGAGTTTGATAAAATAGAAATTTCAATGTTATTTTATACGATATTGCATATAAATTTATTTTTTCGGAACGTAAGCAAAAAGTGATAGAGACAAAGCAAAAATATAAACATCCACATTTTTTTTTATTTTAATAGTAAGGATTATATAACCATTAAATGCCTTTTTTACATTCATTCGAGAAATTAATTCAAATAACCAATATGTGTAATGTTATAGTAATTTATGTTTCAAAATAATTCAAATTAATGCTATTACTAGAAATAGCAACAGCTAATACTAATATTTTTTTCAAAACAAATAATTTCCCTGGGAGGTACATTATACTATTTAAAATCCTTTTTACCTAACAAAAGGCTCTTTAACTAAGAAATTTATAGAGACATTATTAAATTTCAAGCAAGAAGTACTTCTCAAAATTTTTTATTTTTCTTTTTAAAATATAATTAAAACCAAATTTTTGGAAAAAATAAAACTATTGGATAATTAATTTAGATGTTTCCAAGAATTGCTTTTCCACTTTTACAAATGTACTCAGAATCATTTTTTCATATAATTATCAAATATCGTGTTTGTCAAATTTAGTCATCACAGAAAAAATTTAGTCTTTGCATTTACAAATAGTTTTAATAACGGACTACATACAAGATGGTCACTAGATAAATTTGGTCACATGTTTCCCGTTGAATTCAAAGCTGACTTTAGAAACAATTTCAAACTTAATAATTGTGTATGGATAATTCAAGAGTTAAAATTGTTCAAATAGCTTTTCAAAGTAAAAAAAATTATGTTATTTTTATTTTTTATAACTCAAATTCATTTTGTTTATCTATGTAGATTATTGTTGTAACAAATATATATTTAAAAATAAAGTTTCGGTAGAAAGTAAAAGCTGGCAACAGAAAAGCATTTCAACTGATTGGCTGAAAACACACGATTGTATCCATCATAGGATTATGACGCCACACGAAGCCGTCACCATTCTAAGCGAACAAAATGCTAATCGTGTTTTACAACATAATTTTTATGAATAATGATTATAAATTGAAAACTGTGTACTTATTTTTAAAAAGGTAAGTTCTGTAAGCAACAGAGCATTATTACAAAAACTATTCTATAAAGATCTCTAAGTGCTTTATACAAAATGAAAATTTGCTGAATGTCTATTTCTCTTGGAAAATCAATTTAGAGAACTTATTTAAAAGTATTTAAGTAGAGCTTCAGCATATAAAAATCAATTTCTATCAGGAATATTTTTTGTAAAATTAAATTATTTCTTCTCAAAACGGATTATTTTTATTTTGACGTAGAGGGAAAAAAATTTTATCTCCAATGGAGTTTTTTTATTACTTATATATGTTTCACTTTTTAAATCGTTGATTCTTGAATATATTGTTTTTCAATGACAAGTACAAGGAAAATGCTTGCATATTCTGTTTGATTACCTTCAAAAAAATTATTTTTTCAAAAACCAAAAAATAACCATTTGAACGCTTTATTCTATTTTGTGTGAATTGATGTCAAACATGTTTCTATATTCCTCTCAATAGTTTTTCTAGAGCCTGCATATTAATGTTTTTTTAAAGAAATATACAAACTCGCTTAGAAAATTATTAAAATAATAAATGATGTAGAAAGGATTTGAAATAGTATTTAGTTCACTGATTGTTAATAAAAATATATTATAAATTTCTTATAAAATTTAAATTTTGACAATTAAGAGGATAGAAGCGCAGATAATGTTATATTTGGGAGAATACAAGCTTTCAAATTGAAAATGAGGAATCGGAAGTCATACAAACTTTTGATTTTAGAATGTTTTGTGAGAGAGCAGAAACCACACACTATAAAAAAAATAATTATCTTTTGTAACAAAACATTATTCATGTCGAGCTATTTTCTGGTCATTCATTATCTTTTTACGTTGATAAATCTTCTTTTTAATCGAGTCATCGGTTCGATTAAATTAGTTTTTCCCTGATGTAGAATTTTGGTTCAAATGTATCTTGCAACTCAAGTTTTTCTGTGAATCTACAACATTTTAAAACTATTCTTATTGAGTTTTAAAATGAAACGTGAGTTTTAGATTTGCTCGGATATTTTATTTAAGAAATGCAAGAGGGTTTCAGAAAAAAAGTGCACTGAAAAGTTTGAAATTGTTTTTCATTTTTGCTACAATTTTGTTCAAAGTTCTAAGTGTAATATTAAAATTCAAATCAGTGTATTCAAATATGAGCCAAAGTTTTAAGCAAACGTTATCTTACATCATAAAAATGATTTAAATATATATGAAAAATGTTGAAAAATTTCGAGTAATCAAAAAATTACGCATATTTTTCAAATAAATTGTTTATATAAACACATGTATCAGAAATTAATCTCCATAAATTGCATAGTGTTGATATGAACTAAAAGAAGCTGGTTTCACATTCATGAACTTTTTGCTAATAAATCCTTCACTACTTTTTAGAAATTACAGCATATCCAAGATTAAAAATTATTTTACTTTAATATTAAGTAACAGCACACCATTTTGAAAAAAAAATTGAGGTTAAAAACTCTCTAAGATAATAATGCTAAATTTTTATATTCTGGATTTACTATAACAAACAGAGAAAAAACAACATTTCTGTATGTATTTATTATTTGTATCAGTTTATGTGCTCCAATATATATCATATTTGACTCTTATCTTAATGCAAAATCGTATTTTTACTTGATACCTTTAAGAAGAAAAACTGACTTTTTTCCCCCCTGAAAAGATCTAAATTTTATAAAATTTATTGCATAAATGAATATCTGTGTTATTCCTACAAATTCCTAACAATCTCATGAAGGATTAATATGTAAAACAAATATGGGAGGAAAAAAGCTCTCTTTGAAATTTATTTAGCCATGGGTCGGTAATGACAGAACAGAAAATTTACAACATTTATAGAGAAAATTTGAAGTTACTAAAAATTTCTAAAAATGAGATGAATGTGGGAAAAAAACTCAGTCTCGGAAACTTTCTAGAGAAAATAAATTTGAAAATCTTCACTTTGCAAAGCAAATATTTCGGGAACAGGAAATATTTGCTTTGCAATGCTTCCACACGTAACCATAGCGACGGATTTCAAGTTCTTATTTTATTATGTGAGCTAATTTTCATATTTTACACAATAAATTTTCCGTGAAAAAATGATGTAAGCTCTACATTTATGTACCTTGAAAATGATGGAATGCCTAAACTCATGGAATACGTAAGCAGTGATTATCAGGTTCAATCCATTGGCATTTGAATCCAAATTCTCTTACAAACCTATCATCTGAGGCCTCGAAGTTTTTTTGTAGGCGTAATGTGTAAATTAGAAAAGGAAAGCACTAAGTCAGGTGTCATCCTCCTTATTTAACTGACATCTGGAGCTCTAATGATCGAAGTGGCTGATTAGTCATGATAGACGCTTTTTCCATCGAATAATGAGCGAGTACTGGGGCCACTAAAAACCCTACTTGGGTATTTACGTACTATCGCAACCATGCCAACTTTCAAAATCCCGCCAAATTGGCAACACCGATTTTGCACGTGTCTTAGGCGCTGAGCTGACAACCATGTGCTTTGTTTCCTATTTCTACAATTGCCGCCATTTTAAGCCTAACCGTTCGTTGGAACACGGTTATATATAGGCTTACAGAATTCTTAAATAATAGCATTTAATAATAAAATTAATCATAATATAATTATAAATTACAATTATTCTTTTTATTATGATATAAAATACTAAAATAATATGAATAACCTATAATTGATAATAGTAAAATAAAAATAGTCAAATTAAATAATACAAATTAGTTTTTCTTTTTTCATTATTGATTATTTATTTATAATTACTTGTTATTTTCCACATAGTATTTTTCGACTACAGACTCCGTTATTCCCATCAGGGTATTCCATTTTTAGAATTCTTGCCATTTTATTCAATGTTGCTAGTATGGTTGCGATAGTACGTAAGTATCCTGTCGTGTAGTATGGCTGATGTATTTTCAATCTATCGAGGCTCAACTGAGTGAGTGAATATTAACGTCGCACTGTTCAGCTACTCAAGGGCTTTTAGCAACGGACTTCATAATTTTGAACCATGGTCAAGTGACGAGGACGACACCTGGGCTGGTACCCCCTCTCCTAACTACCGCATTAGATCAACGAGGGGATGTTGGGGCTCTCGACAGATTTAACGAGTATCGCTCCCTTACACGGCGGGTCTTCAGCGGTTCCTAAGCTCGAACTCGTAACAACACGCCTGCCACGAGTCTGTTACCTTGACCACTAGGATACAGCGGCCTATCGATGCTCAAAATCCTCATGTCGGAGTTCGGTGGGAATACGTACAATGGGATCAGTATTTTGTTTTTGAATTTGGCAACTAAAAATATTCTCATGCCTTTGGAAAGGTTTTAAGTAATTATTCCAAAAAAAACCCTTTTTTTCCCCCTATTATTTGCTCGGCTAAAAGTTTTAAATAAGATACAAAGCAAGTGTATAATTTTAATTTTTAGTTCAGGATGTGCAGAAAAATAGTAGTAAAACAACAATTATGCAAAGTACAAAATTCAAATTTAAATTTAACTGTATTACTGTGTTTAAAATTTTATTATGATTATTTAAACTTTCTTCAAAGAAAGGGAGCTTTGAACATAATTATAACCCTGATGTTTGAAAATTTAACGCAGTTGATGCTTTGAGAAGTAAGAACATCTCTAAATAATTTATAATTTTTGTCAATAATTGTATGTGAAAAATATGATAATAGGTAAGATTCAATTCCTAAATTTGTCTCTTTTTAATGTTTCGTAACATTACAAGCATGTTCTTAATATGTATAAGACATTTTTGTTAATATTTTGATTAAATCAGGTCTTCTCAAAATATGGGTGATGACCTAATTGGATTCACCTAACTAAATTTGAAGGTAATGAAAATTTTAACCAAACTATGCACAAAATTTCTGGACACATAAGATATACTCAAATATTATATTATACCATTTACAAGTTGTTTTAAACTTTAATTTTCAGACATGTTACAATTGAATTGCTTTTATTATGCTACAATGCATTCTTTGATCTGTCGCAACAATCTTTTTTTTTTCTTTTTGCTTTTCTGATTTTTATTATTTTAAAGTTAAATATACAGAACTGAATATAAACTAATCTCTTCTACTTTGAAATTAGAGTTTGGTTTTTTTCATAATTTTCACACTTTCTCATAGATTTTGGCAATTCATTTAACCTATTATTATCTTTGGCGATGCAGTTTATTTATTTTATTTTTTTTCAGAGAAAATAACTTAAGTTAAAAACGTTAAGCATCAACCTTCATTTTCAAGCACGAACGCGAAAAACTATTTTTATGCTTACATTTAAACTCGTTTTGACATTAAGAAGCATTTAAACGAAAGTAATATTTCTAACACACAAGAAACTGACCGCTCCCATTAACAACTATAGCGTTCGTTCGCCTAACCAACTCTCTGGTAGGGAGTGTGTAGTGATATAATCTATATAAGCCAGTAACAACCTACGAACCATGGTGATCATTTTGGTGTAGTGGTTAGGTTACTCGGTTTCGGACCCAAAGGTTCCGGGTTCTGTCCTACCGGATAAGAGCGCCACTTCATTTGGGGACCCTAGCTTAACTAAGAAAAGCGAAACCTACACTGATCTGTCGTGGCGCCATCTACCCGCAAAAAAAGAGAGCAACCAGGGGAAAAAATTCGTCAGTTAAGACATGACGCAAGAGAAAAAAATGACGAAGGGAACATGACCGCACATGACCAAGGGAAAAAATCGTCTGATAAACATGACGCAACACACAAGAAACTGACCGCTCCCATTAACAACTATATCGTTTGTTTGCCTAACCAACTCTCTGGTAGGGGAGTGTGTAGTGATATAATCTATATAAGTTAATAACAACCTCCACACCAAGGTGATCATTTTGGTGTAGTGGTTAAGTTACTCGGTTTCGGACCCAAAGGTCCCGGGTTCTGTCCTATAGGATAAAAACGCGCCACTTCATTTCTTTTGCGTTTTGTAAACTTTATATAATCATAAAATACTTCAATATAGATTACGTACTCGTGTTTTTGTTCCAATCATTTTTAAATTATTTCCATCCTCCGATTGAGAATCAGATTCTGACAGTAGCCTCCTTTGTTAAATCTCTATCAATATGATTAACGCTATTTGCTAATGCTACACTCTTTAGAAACTGTATACAATAGCGGTTCTTAAACTATGGTCTGTGAACCCTCAAGGGTCCCCGGCGTTTTTCTTGCGGTTCGTAGAGGTCTGTCATTTAATGTTAAGGTATCCGACTACTTACGAAAACTTCTTTTTAAAAAAATGGAGATATGGGGATTATTTTTGTTGTTTTCAGATTTTTTTTAGAACATTTTAATGAAAAATATGTTAAAATTAAGAAGAGAAAAAGAAATTATTATTACTAAAATGGGTAAAAATTGACAATAAAATAACATAAACGCAGCTCATTCTGCACCAAAAGTTTATAAACACACTTTTAATTTTTCAATTCTGATGTGTCGCTATGTTATTCATTTTTGAAGTGACCTTTAAGATAGGAGATAGTTTAATTATTACAAAAACTAGAGCCCTTTGTCTTTGTTATTATATGAAATTGTTTAAAAAAACAGTGATTATATTCACATAAGGGATTGTAAATTTTGTAATAAAACGGTGATTAATAAATCTGAAGGTTAAAACACTTCTACTATTATACAGAACATACACAAAAGATTTAAAAGTTCATTATTTTTAAAACTTTTTGAGCAATCGCTGGACCCGTTTGAGCATTTAAAAAAAAAACACATTTAGAGTAAAACGCGTTTTAAAGTATGACATATTATCTTGCTTAAAGTAATGGCATCTTATTTTACTAAAACATTTGTAGTTTTTGTTCTAGTGAACGGAAAATAATAAATTTGGTATTTTTATAAAGCTAATAAGATGGTATATAAAATAAAATCACAAAAAAAATTGTCAATTTTTAGCAAAATTCACAATTTTACGGTAGTCAGATTCCTTAAGATATTTACCTCTTTTACATACTCTGAGAAGCCTCTTCAAAAAGATGTACCATCGTACACTAGATCACTAAATTACCCAAATGAAAAAAATAATTAGTTGTCCACGAGAGCTTTGGAAGTTCTGATGTCTTTCTAAACTACTTATTTTTGTGATAGAACATTTTCGGCTCATCTTTATCTTAAAAATTACAGAAACCATCTGGAGGTGTAAAACCGGAGTTGAGACTGCAGATTTCATATATTACACCGGATATTACAATACTTGTAAAATAAATGTAGTATCATCCTTCTCATTAAATATTTTAATTATTACAGTTAATTATATTACATGTTTGAAATTATTATTTTGTAATATTCTTAACAACCTGTTTATTGTTTTCCTAAAGGGAAAAAAGAACTTAAAAAAAGTCTGTATAAGTAGAAGAAGCAGTTTTAGGATTATTGAGAAACCTTTAAGGGGGGTAGGTTCACGAAACAGGATCTGTATCTCAGTAATGTTAAAAATAGGTATTTTTAAGGAACATTTATAAACATTCTATTAAATAAAAATCTCGAATTTTTTTACTGAATATTCTTTGAACCATAATACATACTTTAAACAGAGATTTTATGGATAAGTATCTAGTTATTTTTTAAAAAAATATTTTTTTTACAAATTAGTTTTATTTTTCAAAAACAGTGAAATTTCATGATGTTTAATGCTATGAATTAAGTCAGAATATTTTTTTGAAAAAATCCCTCGATTAAAGTATGTATTAGAGTCTAATTATTAATTATACAAAGTTATAAGCTGTCAATTGCAGTAATTTAGGAACAAATGTTCCTTACATAGTAAAAATGTTAGTTTTGAGAAAAATGGATTTAGTCATGGATTTAGTAGACTTTGACAGATGGTAAAACGTTTTTTAAATTTTATTAAAATACTTCTACTGCAAGTAGAATGATAATTTTTACACCATTTGAAGCGTAGAAATTCATATTTTATTAAAATAAGAAAAGTGAAACTGTGTTTGGGGGTCGAAATTCAAGAACCTACCTCCTTAAATCACTCAACCATGTGCTGAGATTCAGGAAAAGGTGTTCAAAATCGTGGAGGACCGCGGTGTTCGAAAGTTTAAGAATCGCTGGTATACAGTATTATTTTATTGTAATTCTGTCAAATTTTAAAGATTTTCTCGAATTATGTATACATTTTTCTTCGGATTCTCTACATTTCTTTTAATTCCATCTATTATTAAGTAGTAATGAAATAAAGGATATCGTTTATTACAGCAAGTATAACTTCTCTTTTCAATGACAGTAAAATTTTTGATAAATAATGTATAGTATAATATTTAATTCTTAAAAATAAAAAACAATCAGTTTCTTGCAATCTTTGTGTTTCATTTTATAACTGAAGTTAAAATGAAGTGATCGGGGTAATACGGCGAAAAGACAATAAGGCGAAATTAGGCCAAAAGAAGCTGTTTTTGCGAAGTCCTTTTCATGCGAATTTATTTCTGCGTGATTTGTTTCGTGCGATTTTATTTTTGAACAATTTTGGGGGCGATCTTTTTTACGCGATATGTGAATTTCAATGGCTTTGGCGCCACTTAGTGTTTTCTATTAATATACATATATACAGTGGACCACAAAAGTGTTCGTACACTTGCAATTTCCGATAAAATTTAATGTTTGCAACTAATAAAAATTAATATATTGTAATTTTTTATGCTATCTGCCACTTGTTCTTAATAGAATGACATAATTAGTTTTTAAAAAATGATGTAACTATTATTTTTAAAAATTAATAATCAATAAGCTATCGAAAAATTACGCCACAAAAGTCTTCGTACACCTAACAAAAATCTCAACGTAGCTTTTAATATAGTATTTTTCTCTTAATTTAGTACTTAGTAGGATATATTTTAGTGTCTACAACAACTTTTAAACATCTTAGTAGAGATTTAATCGGCTTTTTGTAATTTCTGCATCGATTTTCCTCCATGCTTCTGTGAATATTGTTTCTATTTCCCATTATGTGTTTCTGTGTCATCTTTTCTTTTTTTTTAAATCCAATTCTCATGAAATATGTTCTACTGGGCTAAATAAACTGATTGAGGAGGTATTTTCATAATTTTGGGACTTATAGAGAGACCAGCGCGTATATTGATAACAGTCGCTTTGAGTCATTATCCTGTTAAAAAATAAAGTCGTCTTCAATATCCAATTTTGTTCGGATAATTTAAAATTTCTCTTCAAAATATTTAAACAGAGCTCATGATTCACAATACCAGCAAAAAATACCAAATTACCTAATTTGGAGGCCGATTTACGCCCCCATGCAATAAAACTAAATATTTTTAAAATGTTTCCATGCGTAATTTAATTATTTGTTTTGTTGTAGAAATACTTTCTGTAGAATTTCGGAAAAATTGGCGTATTTTCTAAGTGCGACTTTTTTAATGCGGTCCCTCTCCACCGCATTAAAAAAAATTCTGTAGTATTTTGACGAATTCGTTTGTTTATATGTAAGAATTTATGAAATTTTCGAATATTTTTTTGTGCAATTTTTTATGCGGTCCCTATCTACCGCACAAAAACAAGTTTAACTGTACTTCCGGTATGTACTTATGCCCCACCCCCTAAATTTATGTGATTTTAAAGCAAATCATCTCCGTAATGGCACAGTTACCTTAAGAGGGAGGAATTACTATGTTTGTCTCCCTCAAAAACAATACCATTGATTCGACGCGAGAACCATATCCCTCGTAAAAACACTAAAAGATTTCAACACCGCATTGCTGTTCCTACTACGACATCCCAACAATCCAAGGCTGTTCTCCGTCCTCAAGCCGACGGATGCACTCCATTTCACCACTCGTGCTCTAAGCCTTTGTTGCTCCCACTGACGAAGTTCAAGAGGGAAGAGAAGATTTAAAAAAACCAAGTTGAAAAAAAATTCCACTGGATTCTATTAATAGAGGAGGTTGGCGAAGACTCTTTCTGCATACCGATGGGAAGAGCAGCGATTGCGCCGATTGCGCATCCAAATCTCTTCCCCAACTTATTTAGCTTCCCTTCTTGTACTTCCCCAAACGATCCAATAGAAAAGAATTCATTTGGGGAGAGAAATCCCTTTTATGCGCTTGTTCGGGGACACTGATTTCTTCAGGGATTCTTATCGATGACGATTATTTATCGATTTGGGTTTTATGGAATAATTCTGTTTTCGTGTTGCTAAATTTCCCTCCACGTGCAAACGATAATTTTGGGTACAAAGGATAATCAGGTAACACTCAATATAATGCCCAGACCGTGTTCGTAAAATGTGAGACGAGTTGAGATGTTCTGTTGGAGGTTGGTTTAAATGTATTCGTTAATTTTGTGAGATAAATTTAGGAATGAATTTTATGGAATATTCAAGTAGATCTGTACTTGTATAACATCAAAATTAGGCTCTGAAACAGGGACGAGTAAACTTTTCCAGAGAACGGGCTACTTCTCAGCTTTTCAAAGTGTTGCGGTTCACCCAGTGGCGAAGGTGGTATGAGCTAAGAAAAAGATCTACGATATTTCTTATAATTTAATAATAAATACGGAATATCTCCTTGCCTACCTAACCACAACAAAAAAAATCTTTTAAGGCCGCGTTTAATGAAAAATGCAAGATACAAACAATAATAATTGCTACAAACATATTAATATGGAATGATACATTTATTATCCAAAAAATAAAAATACATTAAAAATTAATTAAAAAAGTTTGACCTAAAGTTTTGTTTTTGTAGTTATAGTCAGTAGAAGACTTTTTCATACTGTCCGCCGCCAATCTTCAATATTTTGGTATATAATTACTAACTGCTAATCTTCAGGTAGTCACCCAAAATAGCTTGGTGGTCCACCGATCGATCGCAATAGACTTAATGCCTACCCCTGAACCTACCCCTATAATATTAGTATATTATAGAAATAAAATATTCATTTAAATTCATAATTTAAAATAAATCTAAAATAACGTTAAATCATAATTTAGCTTTGATTCTCGATAATGTGCAATATAGTTATAAAAAGGGGGGGGGGATAAAGTTCCAAATATATCACACGTTATAAGAAACGTGTTATTTAAGGAGATACGTTACCCTGAAAATAACCAAATATCAATTTTCATATTTGATTCATTAGAATTATGCGGATTTTTAATATGTGTGTACAGAATTTCGTAGGTCTAGCTACATTATTTAGCCAGTTTTTCAATTTCAACTATTAGTTCACTCTCTCCAGATATATATACATATATATATATATATATATATTGTTCAAATTTTCAATCGCTCATAAAATACTTTCTATTCATCCATTCAAGTTCAAATTCCTTTTTTTAAACTTGTAGTGCATGACACTTGATATTAATACAGTTTTTTTCAAATATTAATTCATGAATTAAATTAAAAATTAATAAATGGTAACAAAAAAAAACCGAAAACAATAGTCCAACAGCATATATAGAAAGGAAAATTGTTCGTTGTGTCCCTGTAGCACAATGGATAGTGCGTTGATCTTCTAATTCAAAGGTCTTGGGTTCAAATCCTACGTAGGATGACAATGGGATTTCTTTTTTACTATACTATTATATTAGAATAATTAAATTAAAAAATGAATAAATAGTATCAAACAAAAAAATAGTCCAACACCCTATATAGAAAGGGAAAGTTGCAAGAAAATCGTTTTCTATTTTGTCACTTAATATTGCGACTCTGTCATACGTATATACATATTTACATTAATTTTAACTATTTTATAATAAGTACCTAAAATAAAAATTTTCTTTGTTGACCAAAGTAGAAATTGACTAAAAAATTTTTATTATATTACTTGTTTTAACTTTTTTTTATCAGTATGTTAAAATGAAAACCGAAACTTAAACGCGTGACGTCTGTATTTAGCATTTTCATTTATTTTACTGGTCTTTAAGACTTTCAATCACTGTTTCTCGGGTTCTTATTCAGGTTTATTTAAATTACTAAGGCTTTCTTTTGGTATGTAATGTATAGATTTGAAACATTTTCTGGTTGTTTTGTATGATATGATTGATGATTCAGCGCATAAAATAAGGGTTTGTGTGAATAGATATCTATTAAAAAATCATCAAAGTCAGATATAGCTATTTTTTACTGTGTTTCAAAGCGTCCTCCACTGGAAAAAAAATTGTAAGAATAAAACTAACTCGTAATGTCAATCCCATGCACAGAATTGTGAGGAATGATTTTAAGAATATAGCTTTATATGCTTTTAAGAATATAATAAGAATCACTTGCAAGGTTCTCAAAGCTGCGGCTAACAGCAGACGTAAAATAGTCCCATGTTACGATGAATTTCGCAGGTCTCGATTTGAAAACGTCGATTGGATGGCATGCATTAATAACAACAACAGCAGCAGATTATTATTTGCCGGATTGCTAAACACTATTGTTTTTACATACACTTACTATTTAACCCCCCCCCTTTATGTAAATCAGCATGTAATAGTGTGGGGAAGCTGAATACCTCGCCTTAATTTATTATGATCTTTATTACAAGACTGGGAAAGCCCTACATATTACTAACAGATGGATCCAGTGGCGTAATGGAGAATAGTGCACCCCCCCCCCCTGTAAAGTCAGGCTTTGTACCCAAATCCGGATCTTACAAAGGGTACGTAATTAGCATCAGTCAGACTGTGGGCTTCTTAAAGTCCTGCCCCCCCCCGCATACGGGGGTGTACGTTACGCCCCTGGAGTGATCATAGGTACATGATCATGACCGGTGACTTTTATGTAGAATCCCGTGTTTGAATCCTGATTCGATTGAAAACTCTTCTTGTAGAATATTAGCTATTGTATTTTAAGAAACCCGTAAAATTCTTTTTAAAATAGAGCTAGGCCCTCACTTGAAACGAAAATCAGGAGAGCAAAGTGGCAACACAAATGTCATTCTTTTCACTTGATTATGGTTCTGAATTGCGTAGTTCATCGCATTCTCGTGTTACTCTAGAGCAAGGGTGTCAAACTCAAATGCTGACTTGGACCAAATCAATACGGTTTAACTTAGGGTGGGCCGCAAAGAAAATCAAAATTTATAGAAACGTAGGTTTACTTCGAATAATACATTATAATAAACATTTATAAAAGAACAAGAAAAAATTAATATGTACGTCCTGACACTTGACATCTCTACTCTGCTAATATTTTTCCTATATCGGGAGAATTTGATATTTTATTATATATTATTGTGGGCCATTACACTGACCTGGCCGCCGAAATACTCGCTGTGGGCCGAATGTGGCCCGTGGGCCGCGGGTTTGACACCCTTGCTCTAGAGCAAAGCTAATTTGAATTTGAAATAATGTGAAATTAAAGCATGTTTCCAAAACATATTGAATAATTCAAGATCGATGTTAATTGTAAACAAACTTAAATGTTAGAAATTGTAAGTCAAATATTAAGGTCAAATCGCTATGTTTAACGAAATCTATTGTGCAGACTCTTCGTAAGTAATTGTAATAAATTGACCACAAACATATTGTAAAATCCTAATAATATATTCCCATTGAGAAAAAGCTTCTATTGAGTTTCATTTTATAATACTCAATTCGAAATTTCAGTTCGGAATGTATGCTTCAATTTTCATAAACTCGTTGAATATTCGGAATTTTATGCTCATTAACTGAACGTTGTGTTCATTAACTAAACAATGTGTTCTTACTGAGCATTGTGTTCATAAACGGAACATTGTGTTCATAAACTTAACATTATGTTCATAAACGGAACATTGTGTTCATACTGAATATTGCATTCAACCAATATGACGTTAAAAAATTCTCGTTCTAAATTCGAAACATTCGAAACAATTATAGCAGTTAGACGACTTTATCTTGATAGAAAACTAGCACAAATTACTTCTTTGTTTTTATTTCCCGCCATTAGTTCCAGAAATTCGACACCTTCAAACCCATTAGCTACTGAAAACAACATTTGGAACAACTTCAAACTAACAAGCTGTAAGTCTTGTTTAATTAATTCAATGCAAAAAGTACCCTTTGATTTTTTGTTTCTGACTTGTTTCACGTTAGTAAGAGTAAATGTAGTTTTACTATATACTTCACCTTTTATTTTTTAAAAAAAGAAAAATACACGTTAATCTTAAGAATATTATGAAATAGTTTTTTTTTATATGAGTTACCATTTTTTACCTAAAGCCTTTGATGGATTAAATATCTTTGGAGATCAAAATATTCAAAAGTGTAATATATAAATGTCCCTTTACCTAAATAAGATTTTTCTTAGAAACAATTTTTGCTTGTTCCGTCATTTACTTACAAAAATTATTTACAAAATTTCAGGATTTTTTTTATTTTTAACGTAGTATGCTCGATATATTTTAGGTATAGGGGTTTTTTTTTTTTAAATTATTTTTTTTCACCACCTGTTTAAATTTTTTCAAGATTATAAAGTTTTTTTTATTAAAACATTTTTCATGCTATTTCTTTGATTTTCACTCATTGATATGCTTATAATTGATTATAATATTTAATGTACATAAGATATAACAGAAAACTTGAGCAAAAATATGTTTAGTGCTTAAGTAACTTTTTGAAGTTGACGTTACCAATAAAAACTCTCAATAAATAATTAACATTTTGATAAATTTTTTACTGTTTATCAATTTTTGATAAAACTCTAGAAGTAATACAATGGCTGTCAATAACGGATATCGTAATTTTCAACCATAATCAAGTAACAAGAATTACATAACCTATCCTCCAAACTTACACATTTCCTCAAATTCATAATAATGCATAATTTTTATCAATCATTTTATTCAAATTAAATTCAAATCTGTTTTTTAATTTATTTTCGAATTAATTTTGACATTTTTAACCCTTAACTTTTTAGGGGTATTTGGCTAAATTTGTATGTTCAGTGGTGTATGTAGTTATTTGTATTTGCAAACACTTTCTACTTTTTTTCGTAATTTCTTTGAGAGAAAATTGTGTTTTTTACTGGGAAATTCTTTTGATTCACAGTGGAAATCGAATATTATTATTTTACTCTATCCCACCGTTTCTCAAATTGTGGGGCGTGCCTCCTATGGGGGCGTGATAACCCAACTAGGGAGTGCTAGCATATCGAAAAGACGAAAATAAAACACTATTTAAAAATGTTGTTAATTTTCTGAAAGGAAGCAAAGCAAAATACATTCTGACATAATAAGAAATAAAATACGCATTTACGCTGATATAATATATTTAAAAACTGCACAATGAATTTGATAAATAATTTAACAACACCAAGTTAAGAACAAGCTAAACAATTACTAGTGTCTCCATTGGCTTGTCATGTATAAAATTATATAAAAAATGTAATAACTATCTTGATAATTTTTACGGTTTATAATTAAATTCGCATTGTAGCTTTACGTCAAAGTACATTATTATTGAATTCAATACATTGTTATTGTTTGGATGGAGGGGGGCGAAGAAAATTATGAGTGAAAATTGGGTTGCAAATATTGAAAGTTTGAGAAGCGCACTTCTCTATCCTATTCATATTTTTGCTACTTTATGAAACTATAGAAACTTTCTCTGTACATAGCGCAGTCAATATCGCTATTTATATGTTTTGCTTTCATATATATACTATATTGCACTGTTATTCTTTTGAGTTTTTTTTCTTGTGATTAACTCCAATTCACGCAGAGATTCTGACATAAATAAGCAAATATTTACATTTGTACCCCATATGCATCGCTTATTTGTATCCGCATCATTTCTTTTGATCTAGGATTCATCTTTATAGTTTATCCATTCGTTGCAGGATTCGAATATTGTTCTTTGCATTATAATTGCTATTGCCTTGGTTTTTTATAAATTTATATCATTTCTTGTACCAAAAGTTAAGGATTGAGTTTAAAAAAAGAGCATTGCTTAATGCAATCTATTGAATATTTTGCTATTCATATTCTGGTTTTTTTCAACTATGGCATCATCTTGTATTTGTGTGGATCGAATTTGTATTATGTTTTTATTGAACATTCTTAGATTCTGTAGTACAGGTAGAAGTAGTCATTTTTTTTTTTTTTTTTTTTTGTCATGAAAATGCGAGTCCAAATTGCTGCAAAATACTTTATCGAAAGATATTTTTGAGAGATGTGTAATTTTCATTCAAGGATATAATTGCATTTGGTAAATCTAATATTCGATAAGCTGCCACAAAATTTAGAAACTCGAACTCATGTATGTACGAAGTATTAAAAATTGGATCTGAAAATTTAAAATAATTATGTGAACATAATTACGATTCTTTATTGATAAATTTAGAAGTTATTGTATCCATTACTTCGTGCTTTATTCGTCTGTATAGAATTTCTTGTTGGTTTGGGGACTTATGGGTAGCCTGTCCGCTTAGTAAACCTGAGGTTGCGGCTTTGATTCCTGCTTGAGTCGATACATTTTCTGAATGCAAAAATCGTAGGCTCGCATGTAATATGATTACGTGGCATATAAAAGATTCCTTGAGTATTAATTTGTCTTTGGTACTCTCGGCAATATTTAGCATCCGACGAGAGAGCTTGAATTAAAGCGTCCAAATTTGGTAGCGATAGCCGTCATTAGTTGGTGCCACCAGGAAATGGCTTTCACATTATGGGATTTGCCGTCTATGCAAAGACTTAGTTGACATTATGTACCCATTAGAAAATATATATATAATTTTCTTGTAAAAAATTCATTGATAATTCATCACTTTAAATATGTACAAATTGTCTAACTTATTAGTATTTCTCCATATAATATTTAAATTTGTGTCACATTAATATTCCAAAGATTTATAAAATTTTACTTATGCAGATTAACAGTTATATATTTTTAGCATCCTTTCTAAAATGGCACATACTTCCGAATAATCTTTCATCATTATGCATGAATATATCGTATAAAAATTTAAAAATTAATTAATTATATATATGTGTGTGTGCATTGAATGTTGTTTGTTGTATCAAAGTTTAAGGAGCTGAGATTGTTTATTTTTTTAAAAAAGGCATAGCATTTGTTTTTAGAATAATTTTTACATTGTGAAAAATTTCTTCAGCAAGTATATTTGAGATAATAAAGAAACAAAAATAAAAGAAATATAAAAGTTGTAAAAACCATTAACGTCATTTAAATAAGCAAGAAATTTATTTATAAGCAAAGTACTTCAATATATTTATATTTTTTGTTACATCAGTTAAATTGCTGCCTTTTTTTTTTATTTCGTTACATGTTCAATTTTGTCATCTTGAAGTAAAAGTCAATTTATATATATATATATATATTAAATTTCAGAATGAGATTTTAGTTTTAAAAATTTTAATATAAAGTCAATATTTTTGTAATTCACCTCTACATATGAAACATAGTGAAAAATATAAGTTTATTATCAGTAGCAACGTTTGTGCAATATTTATCAATCTGAGTAATTTTAAATTGGTTTTAAAATTAAAAATTATGGTAAAGTAAGTACCACAGTTTTGTTGAAAAGAAAAATATGTATTTCTCTTTTTAATATATTTCTGAGTTCGAAATCGTGTGCACAAGTATCGGAAACACAAGTGTCGAATCTAGAATTTATTATTTTAAGAATTGATCTGAAGAAAGCTTATATAATATTCATAAGACAAAAGATGAAATTAAGTATACTAGAACTAAAACATTTAAGACTTAGTAAAAATATAATTCAAAAATTGTTTCCAAATACTGTTGTACTCCGATTTTTTAAAAAAATCCATATTCGCCTGTAAATTAAGAGGATAATCATTTATATATCTCTTTAATATTTTTATTTATGTTTTACTATTTTACTCTTATGACATTGTTTAACGATTGCAATTATGTTTTGAGTTGTTTACATTGAAGCATATTTAGTTTTCTTACAATCTTAACAGAAGTTGAATATATATTAATTATTTTAGTGAAAATTTAACTCAGTAAATTCTTTTTACACTTTTTACTTGTTTTTGTTTTATACATCATCATATCGTACAATTTGTACTTATTTTTGTATTTTGAATATATTATCATCATATTACAAATTTTACTAAGTTTTTTATTTTGTTTACATCATTATCATACAATTCTTATTTATTTTTGTACTTTTTGTGTATTCATCATCATACAAATTTTATTTATTTTTCTATTTTGTGTACATCATCACATCATCATCGTACAAGTTTTACATATTTTTGTATACATGATACTTTTACAACATTAGACTTACAGTATATCAAGGTTTAAAACAAAAGAAATTTCTTTAACTTTTATTTTTACGTTAATTTATTTTTGTATTTTGTGTACATCATCACATCGTCATCGTACAAGCTTTACATATTTTTGTATACATGATACTTTTACATCATTATACTTGTAGTATATCAAGGTTTAAAACAAAAGAATTTTCATTTACTTTTATTTTTACGTTTCATTACGTTTTCATTTACATTTACGTTAATTTCATTTATTTTTGTATTTTGTGTACATCATGACATCGTCATCGTACAAGTTTTACATATTTTTGTATACATGATTCTTTTACATCATAATACTTGTAGTATATCAAGGCTTAAAAAATGAGTTTTCATTTACCTTTATTTTTTTGCACAAAATAATAAAATACATTGGTAATGTATTTAAAAAAACTGAAATATTTAATTATTTTCAATAAAAAAATTATTATTATGGTCATCTAAGACGAACAGAGTATTTTATAAAATCTAATGAAGTACAAAGTTCTAAACAGAACTGAAACATAAGTTTAAGTGCGAGAAACTACTAACACAGTTTAAAAGTACATACAAAGAATGATGGAGGAGACCCGTTTCATTGTCGTCTCAAAGTCAAAACTTGCGACTTTCTTGATCCCCAGCCAGGCTCTTCGCCTTCCAACTTATTTAGATCGATTGGTATATTTAACGCGCAATTTTACGGACCTTTTTTTCCCGACCCTCTGCGCTTTGTCACCGTTTCAATACGCATATTTGATGGATGATCTGCTTGAGGAATTAAAATTACTCGCATAATTACGGGTCCTTCTTCCCTGCTAAAAGGACACTAGACAATTTGAAGTTTTTTTATTAACTAATATATGAACGCTTTTCTACTAAATATTTAAACTTTATAAATTCAATACTTTATGTATTTATATGAATAAAGCAATTTTTTTCATGAAAAACTGTATTTTCTCTTCGTAAAATTTCGATATTTACAATATTTTTTTTTCTCGCCAAAGTCAGTTTTCATCGCTAAGATACACTCACGGTGTATAAACGGTAAAATAGGTTAATGGTCACTATAAAGTTTTAACAGTGTTAACTGTAAAATTGATACCTTTTATCAACACACCAGCGTGATTTTACAATTATGTGGCAAAACGAGTTTTTTCTGAGGTCAGATATGTCAGATTTTGCAAAATGATCAATGATTTGGCTACGAAATTGGCTTTGGTGAAAACAGTTTGTGTGCATTAGAGTTCATCTAAAAATAATTTGCCAAATATTACCTTAATAGTATTATTTATTTTAGTACTTCAGTAATTATTAATTGCTTTAAGAATAAAGCAATTTGTTAATAATTCTTTATTTTCTGAGCCCCAAGAATAATTTCATACGATTTCAATTTATTTATTCAGGATCTATTTATTTATTTATTTTCCGCTTGTGACTTAAAATATTCGACTGATAGAGCCACAAATATGTTTTTAATATTTGAAACTACAGTTATAAGACAATGTTAGCATTTCAAAGTTCTTTTCATAGTTTTCTTCTTTACCGCGCCAAGGTGAAGACAAATTAGAAATCAGGCTTAATTATCTTATACGACAAACTTTTATTGAATTCACAAGATTCAAATGTTTTATTAATTTGAGAGATAATCAAAGCTATAGTAAGAATCTCTTTTCACACACAAATTTAATTTCTAATTAAATAAAATAATTCTTTTTTTAAATATAAAGCAAGATATTTTGGGGTCCAGATAAATTTCCTGAATAAACTTTGATTATTCTAAATTTGATCTCATTTTTACCTCGATCACAGAAGGAAAAAATCATTATTTCATTCATAATTACTCAAAGAAATCTTGTCATTCGAAAAACCAACAATATCATTATTTTAAAAAAATTTGCGATGTGATTTATGGAGAATCTACTGAAAAACACATAGGTAGATTAAAAAATTATTTTTGAAATAGTGGATTTTATGTATTTATTGATGATCTTGTAGGCATGTAGAATGGCATGTTCGAAATTAAAACTTCTTTGAAGAACTGAATGGAATAAATATTATTCTTATCAGTTAATAAGAATAACTTACTCTTGCGTCTTTAAGTGAGCTTTTTTTCTAATTTCTCTAGAACTGCAAAGAATTTTGAATATTGAGGTGGCAACTGAAATATCAATCTTTTTGATGACATCACTTCAAAGGCACGTTATGTAAAATACTTTTCTTACAAAGTGATCGTGACCTCTATTTGCTTCTAAATACAAATATTAATTCACTCTACAGTCTTACATTTTTAATATCAAATATAATTGATTTCAATATAATTTTTCATTGAAGCCTTCTCTGTACAATAAAGGACTAGAAGTCAATAATAAAAGGTTCCGAGCTTCCACAGTCTTTCTGGTGTATTAAATATGACGTAGTGTTCAGTGGCGCAACGGAGAACAGTTGGGCTGCCTGCGAAGTCAGGTTTCGGGTCCCAAGTTGAATTTTACAAAGGGTGAGTATTTTGTGGCAGTCAGGCTTTGAGCCCCCTAGAACCCTGCCCCCCCCCCCGCAATGTGGGGGTTTCGGGGGTGTATGTTACGCCACTGGTAGTGTTGTGATACTCCTTACTTTGGTATGTTGTAGATGTGAAGAATTAGGGAGGGTTTCAATTTTTCCACCTGACCGTGGCTTCAAATTAAGGAACTTTTGGCTATAGTAAACTCAAACTTGCAATATTTACGACCCAATTTTCAATCCTCCATACAATAACAATGTATTGAATGCAATGATAATGTACTTTAACGCGCTAAAACTACGATGAGACCTTTAATTATGGACCACACAAATTATCAAGATAAGTATTAAATTTTGTATGTGGTACTTTTCAGTAGTAGAGATATTTTTAGTAATAAAAGAAAAGTATTATGTTATTTTTCTTTTCAAATTTTTAAATTGGAACAGATTACAATAAAAGCTCAACGTGTATTTTTATTATGTCAGAATGTATTTTGTTTTTTGCTTCCTTAAGTAAATTTATAATTTTTTTTTAAAAATAATCTTTTATTTTACATTTTTTGACATGCTCCCACCCCCCACGTAGGGTTATCATGCCCCCCCAGGGGGGCACGTCCCATAGTTTGAGAAACACAGCTATAGTATGTTGATCTTCAAGTAAGACAGAAATAGTAGAACATATGCAGTATACGACTAAATCCTTTTTTGAGCAATCACCTTATTAGGCTTAAAAGCCGTACATTTTAAGAACATCCACAAAATCGCCAATGGCTAAAAATTAAGTTTAGTATGATATATTATGAAGTATGGAACGATACACAAATTGCAATTCCTACAATAGCAACTTGTTTTTTTTTTCCTTATCTTTTTCACCTTCCCATCTCTTTAACTGCAGCAAACGTTGCTAGCCTATCTATTTTTAATAGAACAGATCTCATACGGGCATTAGAAATAAAATAACTCGAGATACAAGATCTTGACACGGGCATGTGCAAATTTGTCGGAAACTCTTGCCCGCGCCAGGAGTGGGCAAATGCTTTCAGGGGTTAATTGATATTCCTGTAAATATTTAGAATCAAATTGCATTCGTTTGAAACACTTGAGAAAAGAGAGCGTGCTATATGGAAATATATAAATCATGTTTATTAATAAGTAAAATTAAAACTATGACACTTGAATTAAATTTTTGGTACTTTCCGGTTAGCCAGGCTCAGGCGATAAATCACCAAATGTCGGCACTGGCCACTGACGAAAGGTCGCCAACTGCAACTATTTCCCTATGTTCTACGCGTGGTTTTTTATTACTGATTCAGTAAAATTAATGACACAACTAATAGTAAATAGCTTTTATTTGCGTCTATTTTATGTACAGCATTAAGTATCCTCTTGGAAAGATTTGTGTCCGGACAACGGAATATTATTAAGTTTTCTAAATAACAACAAACAGAGCTTAAGACTGGACCATTTTTTTCTGATGAATATAAAAAGTTCAATTTTTATACAGTTAAAGCTTGCGCAATTGTCATGATTATTAGTTTCTTGGTTACTTGTTGGATTCTGACTCCAAAAAATGGATACATCGTACGGAATAGAAACTGAAACTCATTGTCCTAACAAAGTTGTGTGGAAGTTTGATGAGGAATTCCCCGACTCGTGTTCTGTTCACTTCACTTGAATATAGTTCAAAATTACAGTTTGCTCGCCAATAGTGACTGATTAAAATTTATTTTTAACCTACGACATTGTGAGACACTTACAAAAAATACAATTTCAAATTATAAATCCTTAAAATTATGAGGCATTACACGAATATATAAGATTTTTTTATTTATGGTTGTTTTCTGCCTGCCATTTTTAATTCAGTTATTAATAAAGTTAATCTTACTTCACTTCAAATCTATACTAAAAAATCGATTTTAATGCTTGAAATGGATCTTAATAATAATAATACAGGTTTCTCTACAGTTAATTTTTCTTTTGAATTTCGAAAACATGTTTGTATCTATTTTTTTTATTATTCATTTGCCAAGTTTCAAATCTTTAAAAAATGGTTAAAAATGCAAGTAAGTATCGGAGGAAACAATGCAATTTTTCAGAAAACTTCATTATTTTTTTTCTTGTTGAGTGGTACCGTATTTTCAAAATATAATATACTTTACGGCCAATATACTACTTTATCTCCAAACTAATATATACATTTATAGTCTTAACTAATAAATATTAAATATATTTGTAATGTATTTAGTACAAAAATAACTGTACAGATGAGATATATACGCACAATATAGCCAAAATGGCGATCTTGGCGATAAAATTAAATGCCATCAGATCTAATTTGGCTTAATCAGGTACGAACTGCGCAAGACATTCTAGAATTTTGGTTCCTGAGAAACGATCTAACGGCAAATATCTATTAAAATTCTTAAATTATAAAAAATCACAGTTGATGTTGATAAAAATCAACTGTACAAAATGTTCATAAATGATATTTTCTTGCACACGAAATCAATCGAATCTTATTATTGCATCGTCTGCAGTGTTCTATTTTTAACTCCATTTGATGGCGTGTCCCATGATTTCTTTTCTTGTGGAGGGGGGGGGGAGAATTAAGTGGAAGGGAATCTGTGTGAAAAGCCCTTTTGGAAAATTCGATTATAAGAAGAGAAGTTAAACAATAAAGAACTTTCTTTTTTATTAGTCTTAATGCGTGTAGAATTAAGTGAAATTGTTGTGTTTCTTACAAACTTAGTTAATAAATGTGAAGACTTTTTTGGGGGTATTTTTATAGTGTTAAACTTTGAAAGATAATTCTAATTTAGAAAAATTAATACAATAATTATTTAATATCCTATTTATAATAAATTCGGAGTATTTACTGAATCAATGGAATTACTTTAACCAGATTTTCTTTCTACGATACGAGAATTTTTTTAAGAGAAAAGTCAATTAATCCTTGCATTTAACTGTATTTGCAATATTAAAAAATTTCTCGGGCGATATTTTTTATTTAATGAAATTATTGTACGTTATTTATCCCACTGGACACTTCATTTAGCAAAACATGAAATAGTTCTGATGTAAAAAAGAGTGCATAAACTAGCCATTTTCAATGGAATGATTTTTAAGAGGGGAAAGACAAAATCTTTCTTCGAAAAAGATTTTGTTTTCAAGACAATACTATAAAAAGCAAAATCTTTTTGCTTTTTATAGTATTAGTGAGAACGTAATTATTAAACCATTGATAAATTATCCAAAAATATACCAATTATGTTTTAAATTTTATTTTTCAAATGAAATATATTTCAATTTCACTTTTAAACTAAACAATTAATCTATGTTGACAATGTTATATCACTAAGTCCTTAAAAATAATTTTAGAACCTACTTAGTTAAGGAGACACAGTACGATTCACTTGACACAAATCGGTCAAACATGCAAATAATATATTTTTAGTCAAAATTTTTTTTTCATTATACAATTTTCTAAAATCTCATAAAATTTTGAAAGTTCTAAGTTAAAAAAATGCATAATTAGGATAAATCATATATTCGTTTATATTCATAACCTAATGGCAAATAAAAACATTTTTTTTCAGTGGCGCAACAGCCCATGAGGGCCAAGGTCTACTGTGCCTATCTCAGTTTTCGTGGCCTTAAGCGCTGGGATGCATGTGCAAATGTTCCGGTCAAGGTGTCAGTTTGACACGGAACCCCCAGTGTTCAATTCCCAAGCAAGCTTGGTACTCATTTATCGACCCACTGGATGTATGAAAGATTGAGTTGACCTTGCCCAGCCCGGGATTTGAACCCCGGACATGTGGCGTAGAAGTGCAATACACTATCACTCAGCCACTGGGCTTCTGATAAATAAAAAATTAAACTGATTTATTTCAGAAAGAAAAATTAATTATAGTTCACCTTCATTTAAAATACTAAGGCTTTTTTTTTTAATTGTGCCTAATGTTTTGATATTTTTCTACCTGTTGCTATCAGTACATGTGACAAAAGCTGATATGCAATTTTAAATCAAAGCAATACTTATTTTTTTTAAAATTTTCTTATGCATAGTTTAATGTACTTTTAAATTAAATTTCATGAGTGTACGTCCATTATTGTAAGAAAAGTAGCATAAAATCCCTTGATAAATTTTTAAATTTTTTTTAAAAATATTGAATAGCTAGCTGTTTGTAGTATTTTGTGCACAAAATCTTTTTTACGTAATCAATGTACATAAATTACAAGCAAAAAAATTGTTCAAATCATTATATCAAAGATTTTATTATAAATCGCGTACCATGTCCCCTTAAATCAATTCTTGGCATTTCTTTTTTCAAATAGTAAAATTTATGTATCTTTATTTTTTCTTACACTTTAATATATTTCTTATTAACAAAACTTTTATTAATTTAAAAAGTTTGTTAATCTACTACACTTTAATAAAAATTTTAAAAAATTACTCATAGACATACATTGCACGCGAAAATGATACTTTGCGTATGTTACGTCTTTACATGTGCATTTGATATTTGTACAAAATTGGGCTATAAATTTGTGGAATTTTCGGCGAAAGCTTGGCTGAAAATTTTTCGAACTGATTCTTCCAGTAAAATACACAATCTGTACTTAGTCTCAGGGAAGGTCACATCTTAAAAGTCAAAGAAAATACGAAAATGCAGAATTTTTCTTCATATATTAGGTGAAAAAAAAGCTTAGTATCAGGAAAGAATGCAGTATTATTGCAATCGTCAATTATATATCCATCTTAACATACCGCATGTAATCCAGCTTATAACACGCACTTTTAACTCAAAAAATGTTCCAATTTGTAGGTGCATGCTATAGGTATAAAGCCTGAGAGCCTTAAAAATTTTTAAAAAATGTGCTAGAAAAAAAATCTAGACTTCTATACATACACCGAAATATGATTTATTTAAAAAAAGTGGCATCCCTTATGAACTTAAAGGGTTTCTTTATACTATTTTTTTCTAAAGTTTGGAATAATACCTAGAATGAATGACTTCAAAACGTAAGAGCATTGTGTTCGTACATTTCAGGTTTCTTTGTAAAAAAAAGAGGTTGCGGCGAGAAAGAAAAGAAAAACTGCTGCTTGAAAGAATAAGTATACCTTATACGAGTGGATTTTGCGGTACTTCTTTTCGTTAGGAATTATCTTACCTATGACATGACTTGTGCTATAATTGACATAAAAAATATTTTTACAATCATCAACCCGAAGATTTAAGGCTAGTTAGATTAAAGATTTGATACAAATTTCCCCGTTAGTGTGGTGTGGTAGTTAGGAGAGGGGGTGCCAGCTCAGGTGTCATCTTCGTCACTTGACCATGGTTCAAAATTACGAGGTTCGTCGCCAAAAGCCCTCGTGTTGCTGAACAGTGCGACGTTAATATTCACTCATTGATACGAATTTATAGTAATGATTCCTAGTAAAGTATTGTGTTCAGTTCATTGTAAAGTGTTTTGTATTAAGAATAATTTCTTTGTAAATCTGTGAATTGAATTCAAATAAAAACTCAGACAGAAAGTTAATCAAGAGATTTTTAACTATTAATTGATATTTTATTTTGATGTATATGTGAGCGAGAAAATAAAATGATGGGGAAAAAAGATCAGATTAAACATATTTTTGGTAACAATATAAGGACACTATTTTCGTCAGGTAGTTTCTTAAAGATTCGATGTATTTTTATCTTTTTAAGCTTGATTTTTTTTCTTATTGTGTTTAGAAGGCTAACTCCAACGTCGCCATGATGAAGTTTTTCAAAAGGACTTTTGTCAAAAATGCTCCTGAATTCAAAAAACATTAACTAAATAGGTTTAAAAAAATTTTAAAAATAATCCTCCTATGCGTGACTAATACAAGAAATGATTTTTAGAATTATAAATCTACTTGCGTTTCTATTTGCTCTTCTCTGTTCTTTGTCACGGGGTTCTTAAAAGATTTTTTTTTTCCTTGTTAAGCTTCATTTTTCAATTACTACATCAGTTCACTCTCACTCTTTCTTTCTCCATCTATCTATATATATATATATATATATATATATATATATAATATATATATATATATATATACATATATATCATGTTAAAATTTTCAATCGTTAATAAAAAATACTTTCTATTCATCCATTCATGTTCAAATACATTTTTTAAACAAGTAAAAGGAGGACACTTGATGTTAATACAGTTTTTTTCAAAAATTAACACATTAATTAAATTAAAAAAATGAATAACTAGTAACAAACACACACAAAAATAATAGTCCAACAGTATATAAAAAGAAAAATCGTTCGTTGTGTCCCTGTAGCGTACTGGATAGCGCATTGGACTTCTAATCCAAAGGTCGTGGGTTCTAAGCCCACCTGGGATAGCCTAATTTCTGAGAATGTGATTTCTTTTGGGTGTACAATTTTATTGGAATAATTAAATTTAATAAATGAATGAATGGTAACAATCAAAATAGTCCAACACCCTATATAGAAAGGAAAACGGAAAATAGCTTTCTATTTTTTGTCACTTAATATTGTGATTCTGTCATATGTATATACATATTTATAATAATTGTAATTATTTAATAAAAAGTATCTAAAATCAAATTTTTCTTTGTTGATCTAAGTAGAAATTGGCTTACAAAATTTTTATGTTACTTGTTTCTCTTCATTATACCTAGGAAAAGCAACAACTATGTTGCCTTGATGGAGATTTTCAAAAGGTTCTTTGTCAAAAATGTTCCCGAATTCAAACACCATTAACTAAACACATTGAAATGTTTTAAAAAAATCATCTGTATACACAATTACCGCAAGAAAGGATTTTTAAGACAATAAATCCACTTGCATTTCTTCCATCTTTTGTAAATATCTTTCCCGTTTCATTACGATATTTGTGCATGACTTAATATTTACTTGCTATACGCAATTTAAATTCCATTTTAGGCCTTTCATCCAACTCCAGAAATATTTTTCTTTGCACGCAACCAATGGTCAAGCACTGAAACGGCATTTCATTCAATTTCATCCAATCCTAATCCTGGATTTCTTGGTCCTGTGTCCTGATTGGAGCAGATAACAAGGGCCCGACCAAACAAAAGCCGAAATAATTCCGTCTGTCGTCATGTAATTCTCTGAATAATCGACCGCCGACAAGGATATGTGCCTTGGTCAAAGGACCGCCATCCTTTTTGAGCAGAGGGAGCGAGATGTGATCGATTCCGAGAAAAACCCCGGGGTTGAGTGAGGGGTGGAGTGCGTGACCTTGAAGAAAAGATGCGGTGCTTATCCTTTCTGCCTCCCCCGTTTCTACTGATGATACTTTGTCTCTTTGGGCAACTACTTAAGAGATTCCTTTAGACTTTGTCTTCTTTCTTGTCGAGCCATTTCTTTTATCTTAATGCTCGATTTGGATATGCTTTTTTAATATACAGGATTTATTTTGCAATGCATAGTTTCATGTAATATCGAATGTAATTGCACATTTTAGACAATATATGAACATGATATTAACTGGAAATATTTCACATTGTTTTAAAAACCTATTTGATTTTTATTGTTTTTATAAATTTCATAAATCATGCAAAATTTAATGGAATGGTGAAACGAACCTACTTCCCGTCTACCCTGTGTCCCAGCTAAAGATGTGGAAGGAAATGAAGGATGATTCGACATGATGATTTCCAATTATTTTATTTATGACTTTAATCGACTCAAACACAAATCAATGAAACACTATAAATAGGATGATCCAGTCAGACAACAGAGGGAAGCGATGAGAGTCGCATTTGAGGAGAATACATTTAATAACCACTTTGTAATAATGGTTATTCCTTAATATTACTTTACACGGTAGATATATACTTAATTTCCGCTTAACGACTAATACTTTAAATATCAACGTAATAGGGAGGTGACAGTACCTGAACTGTGGGCAGTCTTCTAATCAATTCAAATTATTTCTCACAAATTATAATCTTTTACAAGGACTTTTTAACCATTTATGGTAATCTTCACCTTGTATCTTTCTTGTCACTTCTAATTAACTTAACTTCTAACCTTCTATTACCTATTCTCTTCACTTCTAACTCACTAACTTTCTTAACTCGCGAACAAGAGCTATATATAATAAACTTAATTTGCATATCACGTTTCCTTCGTTGGAGAAGATTGGTGAATTTTGTCAGCCCCAAAGAATACCCAAGAAGATTATTAGTGGGAGGTCACGTATAGATCCGTCACAATGGACTTCTAAATTCGTGACGATCCCGTGATAAATTTGACCACGTGATCTACATTTAATTCAAAACTGACATTAACTTATACTTATACTTATTATCAAATTTGGTAATTGGATAAAGATATTCAAATAATAAGATTCTTCAAAAAGTTTTTCAATTTTTTTTTTAAAAAAAGTCCTTATATTACACGTGTACTTTTATATCAAGGGAATTTTTTTTTCACTTATTCGCATTATTATTGTTCACAAACGTGTAAATTTTAAAAGAGAGTTTCTGTAAAAAGCAAAAGGTGGCAACAGCGAAGTGCATGAGCTGATTTATTTTATCTATATTCTTATTTGTACTAAAAATGTAATTCTATCAAAATTTAGGTGATTACTAATAGTTTCATGCAAAACCGAAACAGAAAAGTACTAGTGAACATCAGTAGTGCACACAAAAAATTTTCAGGGGGGGGGGGGGTCCATGGTCGAAAATCCCCCACCCCCAACTCGTATCATTCCTCAAGACAACACCAATTGATTCTTCGATTTTGTCAAAAAAAACCCGTAAAAGATAAATTATTGAATTAATAATTAGTATTAATTAATAAAATAAATTGTTAATTACAAGTGGTCAATGCTGGGTCATTTTTCTGCGTGAATAAAACATTTCAATATTGTGGTTTCTATTTAATATCATGCCAAAAGACAGCCTAAAGACGAACCATATATCAAATCTTAACGAGAATTACTCAACACTCCTGTAAATCATGTAAAAATCTTAGAATATAAATTTTAGGCAAATTTGGAAGCACTAAATTGGAAAAGTATCGCAAAGAATATTTTAAATATTTGTTTCTTATTGTTATTCTTTTTTCAAATTATATATTCTTCAACCACGAATACCAAATTCGTATCCCGCTTCGTATAATTTTTTCCACTCCTTTAAAAGCTGTGAAGATTTAAATTTGAATTGGGCATGGATGTTTCCCGCTTTTTTCCATCGGATGTAAAATCGATCGACATATTTATGACCATGCATTAGAAGTGGACCTGAATTCTTCTACCATGCTACTGTGAAGCTACTTTAAAAAAAATGAACAATTTTAAAATGTATCTGTAGGTGTTTAACACTTCATAAACGAAAGTAAATAAGAAAACCACCAAATTGTGCCTTCTTCAAACTTAAATGAATCTTAATTTTTTAACTATGATAATATGATAAATTAAATACCCTCTGTTATTTTGTTTCCAGTAAATATTCTTTTGGTTCTTTGTAGATCTTTCAATTAAAAATGCATTATTCATGTGGAGAACTTTTTCTTCATCTTGTCTTGTCTATAAATTTAGTGAATTTCTATATTGGCCCAAAAACCCCAATAACAAGCGAGGTCAGGTCTGGAGCTTGAAGACAGTAAAGAATGTCCTATGGTGATGCATCAAGCTTAAAAAGAGATGCAATAATGTCCTTGCAGTCAAAAATATGGTCTGGTGTTAATTGGGTTTGAGGACAATTTCTGCAGATGGGGTAAGATCGGAAATTATATGGAGATGTTTTCATACCTTTCAAAATACCGTCTTGCTACTGTAGACAACAAATTTTTCTCGGGCAATTGAGCTCTGGGATAGTTGGTTTTACGAAACGCTGGTCAGAAATTTTACACTTGATGACCGCGTTTGCATCCTCCTGTGTGACAGTGAAAGGATGATCCAAGTCCCGAGACTTGTATTATTTGTTAAATAAAAAATAATGATTGTGTTCTGTTGTGTTGTTGCCGCTAATCCCCCAGGGTCGGGCGAAGTCAGACAAGATCAATTAAATCGTTGACTCTCAAAAAGTCCAGCACAAGAAAAGTCCAGCACAGTATGAGTAGATATCTTTGCTTGTGAGATACATACAACGTATTATGTGCTCCGGGGAAGCCTGGTGACCTTGACACCTTACACAGATGGAGAAGATCTTCTTGTTCGCTGAGAATGAACGGCATTCGATGTGACTACTAGCAAGATGAGAAAGTGTAATCTGGGAGCATCCGTCACACTTGAGGGCTAGGGCCAATCCGGGTCTATTACCCGCATAACAATGATGAATGGAAAGCTCCCTCCACTATGCAAAATTTTGAGATTTTTTTAACAAGTATTATTCCAGATAGGTAAGGGTGGATGTAGAAGGAGTTGGAAGATTACAGCCCTCCTTTGCTAGTTTGTCCACCATTTCATTGCCATAAAGTTCGATGGGAGGAAATGAATATCATGGTGTAGCGATATATGCTTCAGTTTGTGTAAAATGGAGACACTAGTTTTGTCACCAACAATAAACCATTTGTAAAGGTGTTGAAGTGAGCTACGGCTATCGGAGAGAATCCAAAGATCACCGTAATTCTTCTTGAATAGAATGGTCTTAAGTCATACGTCATTGGCTATTAGTTAATTTCTGAAAGCTGAGCAGAAATCTGGATTGCGATTTTTCAGGGACAATTCTTCCTGGGGCGTTTCGATGTAGATATTACTACAATCCTGGTTATATATTCTACTACCCTCAGAATACATTTTGATTGCATCATTGGGGATGCTGTTAATGATCTCCAGTGCTAAATGTCTGAGATAGATGACTAGAGGCAAAATTTTTCTTAATGACGGGTAAACTTAAGTTGAAGTGGAAATACACCCTGAGACTTTGTTCTAGTTAAAACCAGGGATTGGACAGATAGTGTGGATAAAGAAAATGGAAACTTAAAAAATCGTATATGTTACACTCTGGGTCGATGAATACTTTTTGTTAACCAGGAAAAAGTACTCATTAAATACAAATCTCGTATTTATAATTTGTATTGTAATATATAGCGTCTTCTATATCAAGCACTTCATTTGGCTTTTTTTAAGATCAACACACACACACTGATTTAACCAACAAAAGCATAATCAACATTTCTGAGTCGTCTATACTTTCTTACACTGATTTGGCTATTTTATTCGTTTTTACTTTCATACTTTTTACGCTTATTGTTTTTTATATTTACTCTTTTAAAAAACTTAGTATAATTTAGCTTTAAATGTTATAATTTAGATTGTATTAGCTAAGCTTTATATCATTTGATAATAAAACCACTACTTTTGTTTTCTTCAAATTCTTAATTACTTGTAATTTAATTCATTAGTTAAGTATTTGAGTTTTTATTTCGCGGCGATCTCAATTTCATTATTTCCGAATTGTTCTAAGAAGAAAAGAAATGGACAATGTGGGAGAATTCTTTGACATTTGCTTTGGTAATTTCTCCCCCAACCTTTTACATTAGAACTTTTAAGGGATAAAGTATTCAATTTGCGTGGTTCTTCATTATTCTATTGGGCCTTATTTTGATGTATAAAATCCAGATTCGCAACAAATTCGATTTCGACTTCAATAGTAACTTTTGATGCGACACTTGATTTGATAATAAACATGATTTGTTACAGAGAAGCTGCATTTTACTTTCGTCAATGACATAAAATCTTGCTTTTTTGTCATAGTTATTTTTTATGAATTATTTCTAATTTTGCGAATACGAATGCATGGACAAAAAACTGCAGGCTTGTGATTTTTCTCGCACTTATTATAAATTTGTGTTATTGCGTAGTTCGGCATGAGTTTTATAAAAACGTATGTATACATTATTAACTTAGATGTTTAAAAAATCTGAGATTTCTTGTATTACTCTACCTTGTATTCTTGTATTTAAAACACTGTTTTCCGACACGTTTTGTTCATGATTATTTCATAATTTGTAAGTCAGAATGCAGTGATGTAGTAACTGTGTAATAAATTCATCGATCTAAATATAATTGTTTTGAAACTTTGTGTGCAAATAATAGCATGAATTTGTTTTACTTTAATAGGGTACATAGTTATTACTTTTAAAATAATTTCTCTTCAATTTATTAAACGAAATCATAGCCAAGCAATATTTTGTGTATCACCAGTTACATTTTCTGTTATGAAATTGTCTTGCTTAACATAACATTTCCTCCAATTTTTTTTTTTAATTGATTTTTGAATAAATTTTCATTGTAATTTGTTTATTGTGAATTATAAGCACTAAGAGTGCTAAAAGGTTTTTTAAAATATTTTTTGAGAAACTGGGAGATTTGTTGTATATTTTGATGACATTTAATTTGAAACCATGCTTCTCATACTTTCTGTAATTGCGACCCGATTTTCAATCATACTTTTCATCGCCTCTCCCCCTTCCCTCCTCCATGCAATAACAATGTATTGAATTCAATAATGATATACTTTGACGCAAAACTACAATACGAATTTAATTATAAACCTTAAAAATTATCAAGATAAGTATTAAATTTTATTATAATTTTATGACATTCCCATAGAATCCCTGGTAATTATTAAACTTGCTGTTAACTTAGTACTGTTAAATTAATTATGGAACACATCGTGCAGTACTGATATATTTATAAGTGAATTATATCACTATAAATGTGTATATTATTTTAATTATGTAAGAATGTATTTTGTTTTTTGCTTCCTTTCTGTAAATTAATAATTTTTTAAATAATCTTTTGTTTTCAACTTTTCGATATACTCGATATACCCCTTATAGAGTTATCACGCCCCCGTGAGGGGGCACACCCCACAGTTTTAGAAACACTGATCTAAACAGTAATAATCTACTCAAAAATTCTTATCCGGAAAATCTGTTTCTCTTTGCATACAAGTTACAATATAGAATGATACAGGAATTCGACAAAAAGGTAAAAAAAATTTTAATGCAAATACGTTATGGCTGAAAATATGTGTAAATAGGCATTTTTCCCATTATTTCACAACTTAATTTTTCTTTTCATAAACACCTGTAAATTAAAAAAAAAGTATTAAATCAACAACAAAACTTTTACTTTATTTCATTGACCATGTTGTTGGAAACGTATGCTAAAAGTGTTATGTAAATATATTTATTAATTTTTGAAATAACATGTTAATATGGGAGAATGTTTTATTAGAAATAAAGTTCTAAGTAGTCTGACGACGATCGGAAGCATGATTTTGCAAAAGCACACGATTAAATAATTTTATTTAATATTTAGTGTCACTTGAGTTAGAATATACGTATAAAATTGTTTTAAGGATATTATTACTATATAAAATTATTCAAATGCATTTTTTTAACAAAAAATGAAGACAAAAGGACATGTTTTCAAAAAATGCTTCCCTTTATGACAAATGCTTCTATGAAAATAATATTTTGCTTATATAGAGCGAAAACAACATACAGAGCTTGTGAACTAGGATTTTTGAAATATATAATTTAAGAGTGGATTTATTCCTATTTTAATATATCGGAGTGCAGAAGGAGCAATAATAAACACCGGTTATTATTTAAAACGATCGCAACTATGACAATGATGTGAATTTTTAAAAATAAAGAAGTATAGAAGTTCTAGCTTGCATAGGTAAAATATTATAATAGAAGTATTTATTATAACAGGAAAACGTTTTGAAAATGTGTCATTTTTACTTCATTTTTTACTAAAAAATTGCATATAAATAATTTTTTATTGTAATAATATTCTTAAAACAATTTTTTGATTCTAAAAAGTATGCACTATTTCTTAAAGCTGAAATAGCCCATGCAATGCAAAGAAATTTCAAAAAAGAATATTTTACTGGAAGAGAAATCCCGTGCAACGCCGGGCCATGCAACTAGTTTGTCGTGAATCAAAGCCACCCTTCAGAGTACCATCTCCCCGTCAATCATTAAATATTTATGGACGTGTAGGCGGACTTAAAGGATCATGAGACATAATTGCAAATCACTATATTTATTGATTCTTATTAATCACAGAAGGATATAAACACACAATTCAAATTTAAGAAAAACAAAATAAAGTGGAGTGCGAAAAGGGGAATTACTACTAGCGGAACAACAGAATCGCAACTGAATCTATGAAAGCTTAAACACGCACAATTGCAGCTAAGCCACGTTCGAGTATTCACAATATTTTAAATCACTGACCTTATCTTTTATCATCGGCTGTTCCGTCGTGATGATATCTGCCTAGTTGACTGGATAGGAGAATGGAGAAGGATCCACACTCTGTAACAAGGAATTTTTACCAGCTTCAATCTACTTCTCCCAGCGTAGCTCCACATGTAACTGCTATCTACGAATGTCAACAACTGCGTGTTGACCTACCGATCTTCAATTCATTTAACTTCACTTTTCTATCTCTTCATTTTACTTAACCTTCTTAACTCGCGAAACTCGAACTTATATAATATATCTCATTTGCATAAATCACGCTTTGGCTCCCGGTGGAGATTGGTTGAAATAAATAAAATACTTTAAAGAATATAGAGAAGGTTAGTGGAAGACCGTATAGATCCGTCACAAGTTTTTTATTTTGATAATATTCCTAAAACAATTTTATATGCATATTCTCACTCTAAATATCGAACAAATTATTCATTTTCATGCTTTTACAAAATCATGGTTTAGAACTTTGTTAGGTATCTTACTTAAAACTCTTATTTAAAATTGATACTGTGACAAAGAGGACACGGCTAGATGGCATGCATTGATACTTATTTACAGACAATCACAACGGAGAAAAATGTACAAAAAGATATAGATTTCGATTGGCATGACTGTATCTAAACAACCTAGTGTTGCCAGCAATAGGATTAGGATAAGACTTGTGACGGATCTATACGCATCCTTCCACTAACCCTCTGGGGAATTCTTTTGGGCCAACATTTTCAACCAATCTTCTCCGAGAAGCAGAAAACGTTATATGCAAATTAAGTTTAATATATATATATATTCTTTATTCGCGAGTTTGAAAGTTGGTGAATTGTGAGTAGATTAGAAGTGAAATGAAGTGGCAGTGAAGTGTAGACGTAAAAAAAGTAAAGAAGCCAGAATTTAGATAATAAGAAAGTGATAAGTTAAGCTAACGAAGAAGCGTTAAAGTGTAATGGCAGTTGATTGGAGGACTGCCTAGGGTCAGGTATTGTGTCACTTCGTCTTAAGTTAATCATTAGAGCGTTATAGTGGGATGAGGACATTAAATATTTAAGCTCTGTGTAAAGTAATATTAGGGGAGAAAGCCTACGTTATTGAACATATTCTCCCTAAACGCGAATCTCGTCTCTCTCTCCTGTTCTATTACTGATTTCGGTTATCTTATTCTTAGTGTTATTTGTGTTTGAGTGTTTATAGTGATAAATAAAATAATTAGAATTCATGTCATATGATCATTTAGTTCCTTCTCCACCTTTAGCTGGGTCACATGGTAGAAGGGATGTAAATTCCTTATAGAATGGAATTCTTTCTCTGAGTCCGCTAGGAGGTGTTACAGTACAAGTTTATTCATAATTCCCTCCATAGTTTCAAATCGCTATGGTAAAATAACTAAGGCGAATACAACGAAAAAGAACATTTGTATGAATATAGAAACATTAAAAGTTTTGTTTACATACCTTACTGGTTTTCAGGTAAGTCTTAAGACATGGGCCAACTGGACCCGAGCCCAGGGCCTCGGTGACAATGGGGGCCTCGTCTCGTTCTCAACTCAGCCTAAAAAAGATCATGATCCGAATAACTTCAACGGTCAAATGTTTTTCTCTGTTGCATTCTCCAAAAAACTAGGTTTAAGGGGTATCCGACTACCCTAAAATTGTAAATTTTACCAAAAATTGACAAATTTTTTGGTGATTTTATTTTATAGGCAATCTTATTAGTATTATAGAAATATCAAGTTTATTATTTTCCGTTCACTAGAACAAAAACTACAAGTGTTTTAGTAAAAGCAGATGCCATTACTTTAAGCAAGATGTCATACTTTGAAAAGCGTTTTATTCGAAATGTGATTTTTTGAAAATATCAAACGAGAGGAAAGCGCGCGCGCGCGCGCGACTGCTAAAAATTTTTTTAAATAATTAACTGAAATATTTTTTGTAAGTTCTGTATAATAGTAGAATTGTTAACCTTCAGATTTATCAATCACTGTTTTATTACAAAATTTACAGTCCCTTATGTAAAAATAGTCACTGTTTTTTTAAGCAATTTCATAAAACAGCTAAGATAAAGTGCTCTAGTTTTCGTAAAAAATAAAAAATATCTCTTATCCTGAAGGTCATTTCAAAAATGAATAGCAAAACAAGGCAACAAAATTGAAAAATTGAAAATTTGTTTAAACTTTTGGTACAGAATGAACCCCGTTTAAGTAATTTTTTGTAAATTTTGACCAATTTTTCACATTTTAGTAAAATTAATTTCTTCTCTTCTTAATTTTGGCATATTTTTCTTAAAATATACTAAATAAATCAAAAACCATACAAAATCCCCATATCTCCATTTTTTTTTAAAAAAAGTTGTCGCAAGTAGTCGGATACCTTAATTATGTAACTAAACTACTAACGGCACCTGGTGGGGTGTTGATGAAAAGAAATGATTCCCTCTTCTGTTTTGTTGTTGCGTATGTTTGTGTGCGTGTTTGTGTGTACTATATCTTTTATGTATAAAATTCCTGCAATGTGTTGTATTCGTGGGCTGTGAGCGAAAGCATTAAAGTTTTTTAAAATAAACCTAGATAAAAGGTGTCTATCTTCATTTAAATGCATTACACACACGCATGCAACGTTAAAATTAAAATTTATCACACAAAAATTATAACTTCATCCCTAAAAAAAAATCTTCCGTAATTAATTCTTTTAATTTTAAAATCTCTTCTTTATAAATGATGTATGAGTTATTTTAAGACCAGATTCATTCATTTTTTTATCAACACATCCCGTTAACTCTCTCATCGCGCACTGTACCCATTCACGTAATCCCCACACCCTTACCTAGAATCCGTTTGTATCTCTCGATTTCTCCAGACACACATGGATATAGCATTGCATCCCCGCATCCAAAAGCCACTCTAGCCGGGTGATAGAATAAGTCGTGGGCTAAAGTGTCCCCCGTCCAAAATGATTAACGAGGACCAGCTCTGCCTGGAGATTGCCTTGGGAAAGCTTTGTTCGATGACCTACCACTTTGATGAAGACGCTTTTCTTCTTGCTGCAGCAGATTTCTTCCCTTTCTTCGCTCTCGCACGGGGGCTTACGTCACAGGCTCATATTTCCGTCCATTTTTCCATCACGACAATCTACGATTTATAAAGCTCGCCTTTTCATTCGCCCTAAAAGAAACTGATAGATTCGTGTCGAAGGACAATCCGTGTGCCACGCTTGAGTCTTAGGACAAGTGAAGTTTTTCCAGTATTAGTTTCTAGACCGTTTTTTTAAACATCCTTTATAAAACAGAGTCTCATGCCTTGGGACAGTATTGCAGTCGCGAAGTAAGTCTTTTAATATCAGTTTGCTGAGCCCCTGGCCTTATATAACAGTTCGCGTTGTAGAAAACTTAAAGTTCTGTGTGGAACATTTATATCTTTAATTATAAGCCTTGCTGAGCTTCTGACACAGTTTGTTTACTTTGGGTTCAATTATTTTTGCGTTTATAAAGGTACTATGTGTCAGCTAATTTGTTGTGACAGCGTCTTTATAATTCTTTAAAACATTCAAGAAATCTATTTATATTTAATATTCATTTGCTAAGCGAAAGTAAGGTTTTATAAAAACGCTTTTTGATTCATCTTATGCTGAAATCAATTAAAAATATCAGGTAAAATCAGTTAACTGATTGGTCGTACTGATGGGAAAGTTTTGACTTGTAAAAGGAGTCCGTGGACGTTTTGACTATTAAAAACGACCCGTCTATAAAAAGGGATTCACATGGATTTAAAAAGTTTGGAAACCACTGTTCTGTACCAAGGGTCGGCAACCTTAAAGATGGGGTGGGCCAAACCAATGAATTTATATGAAGCAGGATGCTAAGAAGTTAAAAGTACAATATTTTATGAAAGAGAAGAAAACATGTGAGGTTCAGAGAGGAGAGGCAGGGTGATTCAAATTTATCTGATATCTTTGCTGAGGGGTGTAGTATGTCCCTGAAAATTCTATCGCGGGCCAAATCTAGCACCTATCATGGATTTGAGTGAGTGTGTGTTTACTAACGTCATAAAGCAACACGAGGGCTATTACAGGGTTTTGAAAATCTTTTGATCACGATCTTTATTCGCATATTTCTTGTAACAAAATCTGTGAATTTTGCATTAAAAAAGTAAATGTTGAGTCAAATTCTTTAAATATTAACTGGTATAATATTTGAATTTTTGGTAAAAGTGGCTTATGAATTATTTTTAGGTTTAATCCTCTTCGATTATTATAATTTTTCCTCATTACAATAGATATGAGGAATTATTTTTCTCTTGATACAGTATACATAGTATTAATAATTAAAATCACAACTTTTTCAAAAAAAAATTGCCTTGCATTAGATAACAGCTTAAGACATTTTTTTCTTGGTAAAATTTCCTATAACTGAACCTGATTTTCATGTTTCTGCTTTATGGTATGTGTAATGTAAACAAAAACATTTACATAATAGTATCTAAAGCATGCTTGTCTAAAATGTGGCCTAAAAGCTTTTAAAATGCGGCCTTAACGCAAATTATGGAAATATTTCAATCTACACATTTTTATTTTTTAAAAAATAAATGTATGTACAAAATATGCTGCATTAATTTTCGATTTAATTGAACAGTTTGAAAGAAAATTTCAAGATTTTCGAAAAAACAAAGAGTATTTCAATACATTTATGACCCCGTTTTCTCTAGAAGTAAATAAATTTTCAAATCTTCAAATGAAATGCATTGAACTGCAAAGTGACATTCAAATGAAAGAAAATTTTGGGAATGTTTCTATACTGGAGTTCTATAAAGATTACCTACACCGCGATAAATATCCTCATTTTCACACTCGTGCTTTATTAATGTCCTCAGCTTTTAGCAGTACTTATATTTGTGAACAGTTATTTTCCAAGAATGAAGCATACAAAAAGCAAAAATAGAACAAAGATCACTGACAAACATCTTGAAAATGCATAAAGAATTGCAACTTCGTCTATTGAACCCGATATCAATTTGCTTGTTCAACACAAACGCAAATTCATTCATCTCATTAACTTGATTTTTTTTCATCTTAATGAAATCCAAACTAAATGAAACGAAACTTTTAAAAATTTTAAAGAAATGTGTACCTATTCATGTCTAATTCAAATTTTAAATAAAAATTACAGTAAAAATAAGTTAATTTATTTTAATAAAACTACATAGAGTTAATTTTTATTTCAATTTTTTTTTAAAAAAATATTGTATGTGCGGTTCAGAAAAAAAATTATTTTTGCAATGCGGTCCACAAGCGGTTATACTTTAGATATCCATAATCTAAAGAGCCAGGTTCTGATTCGCTTTTGACATAACGTAAACAAGAATTCTGGTTTATCGAAAGATTCTTCGTTACAGCAAAACTCAAGTACCGTGTTGGAATTCTGCTTAAGGTATCCGACTACGTTCGTAACCGTGATTTTTCAAAAATGCGTACAACCGAATATTTTTTTAATATTTAGGGTCACTTAGATTAGAATACTCGTATTAAATTGTTTTATGAATATTATTACAATTAAAAATGATTTAAATGCAATATTTTGGCAAAAAATAAACATAGAATTGTTTATTTTGCAAATATTCTACTTTTATGGAAAATGATTCTGTAATAATAATATTTTGCCTATATATAGCTCAGACCTTAGTACAGAGCTTGAACTAGGATTTGAAGTACATAATTTTGAAGTGGATTCATCCCTCTTTTAATACATCAGAGTGGAGAAATATTAACGGAAAAACACTGATAATTATTTCAATTGGTAATTACTCTGAAAATAATGCCAATTTTTCAAAAGTCGTAGATCAGACCCTCTGGAGAAATCTTAGCTATATGTGAGCAAAATATTATTATTATAGAAGCATTTTTCATAAAAGGAGAATGTTTTGAAAAAAGGTTATTCTAAGTTCATTTTTTGCCAAAATATGGCATTTAGACCCTTTTTATATTGTAATAATAATCTTAAAATAATTTTATAAGTGTATTATAATCTAAGTGACATTAAATATAAGAAAAAATATTTGTTTCTATGATTTTACAAAATCACAAATCAGAACGTATTCAGATATCTTAAGATAACTGACTACGCGCGTTGGGAACCGTACAAAGCATTTAATAGAATAATATTTTGATATTTAATGTCACTGGAATTAGAAAAGGCTTATAAAATTGTTTGAAGAATATTATTACAAGAAAAATTATTTAAATGTTATATTTTGGCAAAAAAAAGGAAGAATGAATGACATCCTATCAAACATCTTATTAAACAAGAGGCGCCACGTGAAGGCCACTGAAACCCCCCCCCCTTCCCATTCGTTAAAAATAGCATATCGTTCTATTATTATTAAATTGTTCCAGTCCTCTTTCTTCAGATGTTAGATTTTAAATTTAATTTACATTGATCATCATTTTTAGTACATTCATAATCATGACATTGCACTTAAAAGAAATTGAATTTGGGGAAAAAATGGATAAATTATAAAACAATTTAGCTGGATTATACTCACTCCAAAAAAACTAATCAATTAACCCTAAAACATACAGAAGTATGTACAGCACCTCAATGAAATCATGTTTTGTTTCAACCCTGTTCTCTAAGATTGAAAGTTAATTTTTCAACTCAAGAGATGAACTTATTTTAATATAGACTCTTATTTACTATTATATATATATATAGACTTATAATATTTAAAACAGTCTTGCTTAATTAAATTGTATGTGATTTAGTGTCTCCAGAGAGGAACATATTTGTACAATTGTACGATTCGTGCATGAAGAAGTCTTCTTTTAGCGTACAACATCAGTTCGAATCTTTAAATAATTATATGTAAAATCATTATTTTTTTAAAAATGGTTAATGATAATTCTGACTGATTGTTAACTTAAACAATTGCTAAATTTATTTACTGATTAGTTTGATGTGGAAGGATGTGATTGTATTGACAATTATACAGCAAAGTAACATGATACATATCTGAAAAATCCTAAGAAGAAATAAAATAAGCTAGCTTTTTAAAGGTACCTTCCAAATTAAATACAATCTAAAAAACTGCAAGAACAAGTTCACAAATGCTTTGTTTGGTTAAAGGTATGCGTGGGACAATATTAATTATGGTTTATTTTGTCACTATAGAATAGCGGTATTCAACCTGCGGCCCACCGAGCTTTTTCATGTGGCCCGGTCAGTGCCCATTGCTCTGAAAAATTCACTTATTTAAGAACAATGTATTAAAAATATGGTGTTAAGAAATCAAATATATCAATTTTCCTTTATGTTGTCAATGTCGTATGAGTGCGAATTGATATTCTTTTTCTATTTGTAACGGTTACGGTTAGTGATAGCAGACAACAGTGGAGAATAGTGCCAGTTTTATGGGTAGAACTAATTTGTAACTATCTTTAATATCTTGCAAGCGAAAAATATCCGAAGAAAATATATCGTTTCAAGATTATTAGGAAGTTGACTATTTTGTAGTGAATAAACGAACTAGTATCAGTAATTGTTTGATTTGTCACAAGTGTTGTATTTAAAAAATATCTATTAACAAGAATCATTGAATGACACTTTTTCTCGGAGATCTCTTTCAAGAGGTAATAAACAGGTTTTCTTGAATAATCTTTTCAACAGCAACAGATTGTTTTGTCAGTGGTAAATGTCCCAGTGATAGCAAAGACATTTTATGAAGTTTGATATAGTAATGGTAATAATATAAAACCGTTTACTGATGCAGAAATTGTGAAAGGGTGTTTCTTAAATGCTTCTAATTCAGTGTTACTGACAAGCATAAAAAATATAAAAAATGATAATTAGAAAAAGCAAAACAGGAGTTAAAATATTTTGATCAATTTTCCACATTTTAATCCTCTTTATCCTCATGATGCGGCCGGCGTGAAATTGCTAACATATGTATGTGGCCCAGTAGAAAGAAAGGTTGAGTACCCCTGCTATAGAAACTTAATGCGATGAAGTGTAAATTTACTTCATAGAGTACTAACCGATATCTTCCAGCTTTGTTGGATATTTCATGTTGTTATATGACTGTTATTCCTTTTTTAAGTTACTGATATCTAAACTCCAGCATGAAGCTTTCGTTTGTACAGAAAATTATTCGTACTGCCTTTGCCTCTTAATTTAACGAGGACGTGACTTGAATTACTAAAGCGAAAGTATGTATATCTTTTACGCCCTCGTAACCCCAGCTGCAATTGTAGATTTTTGTGAAATCCATTCTTAGCAGATCTCTACTCAACAAAAGAAACATGCCTGCCAATTTCAGGTCTGTGTGTTTAATAGTTCAAAAACAGGAATTTTTGTCTTAACGTACCCGTAACCTCCTTGGAAAGTGATTTCCACAAAACTCGTTCTCTTCGAACATCTGCTCAATAAAAGAAGCATGCTTGCCAAATTTCGGGTCTGTGAGTCTAATAGTCCGGGAGATCTCGTGATAAGTGAAGTGCATGCGTGAATGAGTCGTTTTTCTCCTATAAATATATAAATATACATTGGGAAAAATTCCTTATATTATTCATTTTTAGAACTTAATTAAATTACTGTTTACAAAATTTTGTTTGTATTGAATTAATTATTACATAAAAGTCTCCTAATATAATAAAATAATTCTCCTCTTTGAGCGATGCCGAACTAAAAGTTTGTAATTGCCTCTTCCCGCCTCCCCAAAGCTTATCACACTCCTAGGGTTCCATACTCGATATATTGTGAGTCGAATCTACCTTACAATAGGATAATTTTTCAAAAGGTGAATTGAAAATTTTCGTAACGCAAAGCATCAGGAAATAACTACAAACACGAATAATCCAATGAATGATTTTAGTAGACTAACTGTCCCGACTCAATTGTTACGAGAAAGTTCGACTCTTACTTAAGTCATCCAACATTCACTTGTCAGTCCCACAAAAGGACGAACCCTCCTCTGTTTACGATAGGTCCGTAAGACTTTTCGAGAACTTTCCGGAATGTATTTCACTCTCATAGCCAATAAGTTTCAGGCTACGAAATACTAATTAGTTGACGAATATTATTTCGAAACTGGAAGGGAAAATCTCTGCATTGCTCATTGCTAACTTCTCAACTAACAAGGTTAAAAGCTATCTATTTCCCCATTCATCTCTATCGCACACACTCAACTTTATATTTTAAAACATATCTCTATAATCAGTTTCTTTCATAAGAAGGTGGCAGTTAATCTTGAAGAATACCTCCCCCCTCCATGTTAGTTTTAAGTGGGAACCTCGCAAAAAAGTCCGCTGTAAATTTTTTTTTAAAAATAAATCGTTTAAATCTGTATGCTTTAAAGGAAGAACAAGATTTAATATTAAATCTAAAATCATAAAAGTCGTAAAGTTTTTTAAAAAGCATTTTTGTATTTATACTATATGTGGCATGTTTCTTTTTCAATTTAGAATACTCTAACGCTCTCATAAATATAATATATATATATCTGAAAATTAAAAGCCCATAAGAAAAAGAAAATTTTTTAAATAAATGTGCCTTTTACAAGAAAACTGTGTAAACAAAGCCCAAAATATTCTTTTTCCTATATGAATATTTTGGAATCAATCTATTATTTAAAAACAATTCAACCCCCGTAGAAATCATTTACACAAGGGCAATTTTATTATTTCATAGACTAAAATTTAACGGCAAAATTTGTAAGATGCTCAAAAAAAACGTTCCTTTTTCAAAACGATTTTACATTTTAAATTTAGAATTTAAACATTTAAGATTTAAATGTAAATATTAAAAATAAAGAGCTATAAATTCTGTGTTTCAAATCTGTTATTAAAAGATTAATTTATAAACTCTAAAAAGATTCATTATTTCTATAGTTTATATGCAGTCAGCCAAAAAAATAACGCGTTTTAAAGAATTTCTTAGCATAGATAATATACACACTGTAACTGACGACCGTAGAAGATTTTCTTCATTCATACAGGAGAAAATTTAATCAATTGATGATATAAGTCTATATTTATTTCTGTGATTTTTTCCACAATTTAGTAATCGCATCGAATATGCATTTTGTATCAAATATTCAAAATATTATGTTGCTATATCATGCATCTTATCTGTAAATTTAGCACTATACGTTTGTTGCAAATTAAAATGGCTTCTTTTGAGCACGTTTTTCACGTAGTGGAACAAAAGCGCTATTAGGACGCAAATTTCGTCTTCGTTCCATATTTTGTCGTACCTTTTTCTCAGCCAATAAGCAACCCATTGACCTCGGATTTTCCGCATTGGGTCGCATTTGTGCCCTAGATGAGCCAAATCATATTTAAATTTAATCATTTTTAATTTTTTTTAAGTACAGTACACTACTTTCTGTTAGTAAAAAGTTCATTAGTTGCATTATTGTAAAATACAACACGTGAAAAACGCGCTAAAATTACTTGGCCATGCCAATGATTGATATCTTGTTTCATTATTTTTCTCTCTATGTATAAAAAAAAAGTTTTTCGTGATGCATAAATTTGTAAAAAACTATGAATCTATTTGAATTTTTATTTATTTTCAGCTCTTTTTCTTGGAAAAATAAATGTATTCGTCTTTTAGTTACAAAAAAAGTTCTTAAATTAGCAAAAGAGAATATTTCTGTCCATTTTTGCAAAAAGTATGTACTTCATAATTTAGAAATGCATGAGTTTTAAAGTTTTATAATACGTATAGGAACTCATTCTATTTTCTCTGTCAGTTTTATCTATTTCAAAATCATTTTCTTTATGATCATAATTTCCCAATAAAATACAGGCACATTTTTTTTAATGAAACAATTGTTTTTTGTATAAAACAAAATTACCATTCCCTTTTACTCATAAATATGTATATTTCGCTGTTTCATGTTTTACGAATTATATTTTTATGTATGTGTTTATTAAAAAAAATTCATATGTTTTTCCAATATTTATCCATTTTTAAACGTTTTCCTCCGTAAAACAGAACGCAGAGGGGGGAGGGGGCTCTTCTTTTTTGTTGTTTGCTTTTGCAGGAATATTTTCCTAAGCGCGAAAAAGAAAAAAAAAGCAGCTGCCGTTGCCAGTAGCTCTTCGAAAAGTCATTTACCGAAGTGCAAGAAATAATCGTTTGGTGTTCAAAAGCACTCCTTGAAATAATAGACGAAAAGTGTGGGGGGAAGGGCTCGAAACTCATTCCATCTACAATTCTTAAGAATTCTCGAAAACAGATGCAAGAACAATTTAAAGAGAACGAACTCCAAAAGCGAGAAAAGAAACAGTGAGGGGGGAGAGAGAGAATTAAAAAAAATAATACACCAAACGTAAACCGTCCGCGTTCGCACGAACTATCGAAACAAACATAACGATAGTAAGCTTTTTTTCCTCCCCAAGACAGCATCGATCATGAAGCTAACTGCGGTTAGCGAGCCCGCTCTTTCTGCTCCTTAACTTCTCAGATGCACCCTCTCCACCCCCGGAAGCAGAAGAATGGATCCTTCCACACGCGCTTGCGCTCCCTAATACTATAACATCAACAAAAATGATCGTTGGCCGCGCGATAACGTCGCCAAATATGGATACCCTGTAGCGTTTTTTCAAATGTATTTTTTATTCGTATTATTATTTTTTTTATAAATATATGACTGCGCAGAAGATTCTTTTTTAAAAAAATAAACAAATTTCCCAATTGCGAAGGTAAATAGGGAAGCAGTTGGTGATATGCAAATGGTAGTGTCGTATTATCAAATAAAAATCGGGAAAGAGTGTGCCGGAAGGGATATATATGTGTATCCAGTTAATATGAGAATGAAAACATTCTATTTAGTTTATCTTAGTAGGTCAAGCATTTTTCCCGAAATGCAGGTGTGCTGAATTGGTTTCGTTTCATTTTTATTTTTTTGTTTGTTTTTTTTCGTCATAAAGGTTTAAGTTCACCCTTTTTTTTTAAAATTTGATTTGGTTTTCGAATTTTCCCTAAACTGCTATTTTGTGTATGGGTATAGATTACTATCTGGCTTACTCTATGGCAATGTTTTGCTGTTGTTCGGCATGAAGCTTATAGACTATATTATTGGTCGGTTGAAATCGGTATGGAAAACTTGAATTCAAAAATAATTTGAATCTTTGTTTTTCTTATTGAAACCTTTTCTTTACACGTTATTTGCAGTTTGTTTGTCTTTTTAAATGCTACACATTCCTTTATCGAGCCGTTATTAATTTTTACCATCATGTATCACATGGAGATTTGGTTATTTTTCTTAATTTAGAATTTAGCTTCGTATGCGAGCTTCACATTCGTTCATATTTTTTATTCAAATTTAAATTTCAGTTATGTTTATGAGTATTAAATTATAACACGGCATATGTGTTTTGACTGGAGAGACTAGTCCCAATTAAAAATTTTAGAATCGGTTCTAATAACCGTTCGATTCTACTTTAGAACTTTTTCTTGGTATAGCCAGGTTGTTAAATAAGGGAATCTCAGCGTTTTTTAAAATTACTATTCAAAAGCTTCATGAAAAAGATTTTTTTCGTCTCTTTATCTTAATTGCCATCCACAAAATACTGGTAAAATCGGGATTATAAGATGCAACTATGTTGTGGGTATCCATTTTATTGCATCTGTTCTTGCGCTACAGATAAGATTTTGAATAAATATTTATGAGTTCTGTTTCATGAAATTTTCGGTTATTTTAACCCTACTGAGAAATCAGGTGAATTTCGAGAATTTACTTTTAAACTTTCGAAATTCTTTGAAACGTGTGTGTGCGAAATGTTCGAATTCTTGTGTTGCATATTTTTATCGCTAGATGTTTCTTGTGTACTTTCTTTCTCTCTTTCTCTGTTTTTTTCCGGAAATTTTCACTAATAAAAATTAATGTACTCAGAGTTCTGATTACTGAGTCTTTCATTACGTCATCCCGAAGATTTTCAGTCACTTTTATTGAGTGGAATTCACCAAGATATTCTCCATTTTTGTATAAATTCTATGTTTTGTGATTCTATTTTTAGGCTTAGGGAATTCGGGCTTTATATGTTTAATTGTTTGTGTAATTTTGGCTTTCATTAGTTATATTTTGGATATTTCTCCATTTTTTGTTACTGTATCATTTATGTACTTTACAAAAACGTTATCTTCCGTACTAAGTACTTTAAATAATTTTTCTTCTAATTCTAAATCAATAAATGCAGAAAGGTTAAGAGGGACACATTGCCATTGTTATGTGCAAATAAAATTTGTTTTCATTTTTTTATACTTTTTCAAACATTTTTCAATGTAGGCTGCGAACAAGATTAAAGAATTTCTTTACCTTTATCCTAATTTATCCCGTAACTTTGATTGAAATATCTGTTTCGCCGATCAGCTTCCGTCATATAAATATCCGTTATTTTGTCTATTTTGGATTAAAAAACCTTTTTGCTCTAAAAAAAAGTTTTTGAAATACTAAACAAACATAAATGAAATAGACAGTGGGCTTATTTGAATCTAGATGTAGGTTAAATTTTGAATTATTGTCTTAATTCTGTTAAATATAATTAATATATCCTTTTCACTTAAAGTAAAGCCTGTCTTTTGTTATTACTGTATAACTGAAAATTATAAATGTTTATGTTTGATTAATAAAACCGTCTTATATGTCCCTTTTTGAACTTAGGCATATTAAAAAAAAGTTAATAATTCACAAGCTCTAAAATATTATATCTAAATTTTTTATCTGATTTCTTGTGGATGGGGTAGAGGTTAATAATTGTATGGTATATAACATGGAAAAATATAACATAGAAACCCATTGCGATTATGCTTCTATTGTAAGGTTACCATCCTGGCTACTTGAGCAAATAATTTTCGCCAAGTCTGCTGTTCTTATCGAAATTTTTAAGTTAAAAAAATCGTTTGACCGAAAAAATATGCTAAGAAAAACATCTCAGCTTCATAACTGTCGCAAAATACGTAATAATTTGGTTTTAATTTAATTATTTCTTGGAATGCTTGATTACGTATAAATTAATGTAATACATCAATCAAACAATAAAATATTGTTTACTTTACTCTAAAAGTTTTGCGTTAATCCAATACGAATAATAAAAGAAATATATTACTGTTCTAAGATATTTTTGAAAATTAGGTACATTATTGGTGAAAGAAGGTATTTGAAAAGCAATCGGTCACAATTTATTTTTGATAGCTAAAATTATATCTCTTTGATAGATTATAAATGTTCATTCTATTTACGATATGATTTCGTGTTATGGCTTAAACATGTTTAAATAATATAAAAAACTTGTAATGCAGGGATCACACATTCATATTACTTGAATATTACGAAATATTTTCTAACAAAAATTTATATTACTCGCATCATAAAAAACTTGTGTCGGAACAAAATGTAAATCATTTTCATAGAAACGTATTTTACAATGAGAAGGTAAAATTTAGTTAGTAAAGTAGAAATTTAAATCGAACGAATATTCGACATTTTGTGTGCTATAGATATATTTTATTTTTTACTACATCGCCAACGATAGCACCAAAGTAATATCGTGAATAAATTATTATCTGTTGAATCAAAATAAAATCTAAAAAATAATATCCAGAAATTTGGGGTGTTGGGCCCCATGAATAACCCATGCCGGGTTCTTCCTATCCTTCGCCCCACCTCCTCAAGGTTCTTGAATTTAGCCTACTCTCTATTAGCATTTTAAAATAATTTCCGTTAGAAAACGTCTTAAATTTCAATTAAATTAGTCTGTAAAAATAGTACATATGCTGTTAGATTTATTTGAAAATTCTTTGCAAATAAATCAGTAACCCGGTCAAGAGCGCAAATATTTTTTTTATCTAAGTCCACACGAATTATTTTTATAATCAAAATCTCTGAATCTGAATTTCATTGACTGAGATGAATGTGTATTTCCCATTCCAATCCAAAAACATATCCAGAATTTAGAAAGGCTGGCTGTGTTTCAAAAAAAAGGAAGATATAATTCTTTTTTGTTTTTATTGTTGACTATTTAGTTTGTTTTTATCTTTGAATTTCATTTTTTTTCCTTCCGAATCTTTTGGTGACAGTCTAAAATAAATCCCTTCATGGATAAAATAGAAAATATTGAAAAACCGTTATGAAAGAAACCTACTTCCATTTTTTCACAGAACATGGAAAATAAATGGCATAATCCCAATCCACAGCTTCCAAAGGGATTTTTTAAATTACTCTCCACTTCGCTTGATTTATTCCAAGAAACAGTGATGTAAAAACTTGAAGTGTTCTATTTCAAAACAATGACAGCTTCATCTGTCTCAATTCTTATTATACCACAGAACGCTAAGTGTTTTTGTTGTACTTAATCTGTATACTTATATTCTTACTTAACAAATTAAAACAGTATGAAAAGTAATAATAATAACTTTTCGATACTTTTCTGTTTCGCCGACCCAGGTGATAAATTCGCCAAAATTGATACAACCGGCGCCAAACTGAATATCCCCGCTAATAACCTTTTACCACCACACTTTCAAAGCAAGTCGGGATCTTTTCTTATCAGTAAAGTCTTTTTCAAAAATGGATGCAAAACCAATGAGAACTGACATTTATAAACATTTTTAAGTGTGTATTGTGTGTTGTTGCTAACCAAGCTGGCTTGGCGAGATTTGTAAGGCCGCGGTGGCCGAGTGGTCTAGGCATCGGATCATGGCTAGTTTGTCATGGGTTCGATCCTAGTACCACTAAAGATCCGCCGTGTAGGGGCGCAATGCACGTTAAATCTGTCGAGAGCTCAAACGTCCTCCCGTTGGTGTGGTGTGGTAGTTAGGAGAGGGGGGTGCCAGCTCAGGTGTCGTCCGCGTCACTTGACCATGGTTCAAAATTACGCGGACCGTCCCCAAAAAGCCCTCGTGTAGCTGAACAGTGGGACGTTAATATTCACTCACTCACTCACTTGGCGAGATTTGCGCTGCCAAAACGGAAAAGTGCTAAATTTTCTAACATCAATTTAAAAAGTACAACTTCAACTGCCTTTTTCATGTCTTGCTTCACATCTGTATGACGTATTTTTGTTTGCATTAAAAAAATTTAAACTATATGCAGTAAAATACAAACATTTAATCCCTTATAAGGCAATAGGAAGTATACTTCATTTCAACATCACTAATTTTTGAACGTCAATGGGGGTACTTACGTATTATCGCAACAATCGCCAACTCTATTAATAAAGACCGTATCACACGTACATTTTTCGTTCAACTTTTTGGCCAAACTTTTCGCCAAATTTGAGGGTAAAGGGTTGCTGTAAGCAAAACGACATGCTCTGACGTCAGCCGCGCTCTTTCTCCACATTGAAGCATTACTCGCCAATTTTTCTGCTTCAAAAACGACCATCCAATAGTATTTCTTTTATTTCGCTCGCGCTTTTGTTGATGGGCGTAAGCAGAAATGGAGCACCATGCTGTTAAAAATATTATACGCTGTTAAAATACTATACACCATTAAAATATTACACACCATATCTGATGCGTTTGATGCAACCGAAGCTACCATCTTTACCGCCATCTTGTTTATGATGTAGGGTGCCGATGAACCCCATTGGCTGGAAATCCAAGTAACATTTGGAGCAACTTTTTCAGCTTACTGGCGAAAAGTTGTTCGGAGCCGTTGCTATGGCAACTAGTAGAAATTGTTCGGAATTGGATGGAAAATTGCTCCAAATGTGTACGTGTGATAAGGCTTTAACTCGCCAAGTTGGCAATCCCAATTTTGCATATGTTGTATGCGCAGACTTGGTGTTCATGTGCTTCATTTCATATAATGTCGCCAATAGGTTGCGATAGTGAAAGTACCAATTTCTTTTTATAAGGCAATTTCAATCCCAAAAATATTTAACATAACATTACAAGGGGATCAAAATCAGTGGTGACCAACACCCGGACCGCGTACTGGTATTGGATAATGGATCAAATAGTACCGGACAGCCGAAGGAACATTAAATTATTTCCATTTTATTTACTGTGGTGCATTTCATACTCGAGTTTACGCGACTTTCCAAAGAAATCACTTCATATTCCATGTTAATTTACTTTATAATCATATTTTTGTGTAATTTTTTTCTGCATGGGTATACAATTAAATTAAAATTATTCAATCAAAATAACTCAAAATATAAACAATGAACGTCCCCCTATTCTTTTAGTGGGCCTCGGTAAAATTATCAAAGGGGGCGATGAAAAGGTTGGGAAGCGCTGCTTTAAAAGTTAAATAAAAAGGAAGTTCGATTATAAAAGGGAAACCCAGTGGCTGAGTGGTAGTGTATAGCGCTTCCACACTACAGGTTCGAGGTTCAAATCCTTGCCTGGGCAAGCTCAACTTATCCTTTCATCTCTTCAGTGGGTCGTTAAAATGAGTACCAAGCTTGCTTAGGAACTGGGGGGTTCACGTCAGACTGACCACTTGATCGAAACATCTGCACACGCACCCCAGCGCCTAAGGTCACGAAAGCTGAGATAGTCACAGCAGGCCTTGGCCCTGATGGGCTGTTGCGCCACTAAGTTAAATTCAGTTCGATTGTAAAAGATGTCAAATGAGTCAAAATATCTAGTTTCAACTGTTATTTTGTGAAAGAAAGTCTTTTATAAAAATATTACTTAATGAAATTCCCGTTATTGTATGTGGGACAAGAAACAACATCGTTTTTCCATACATAAAGTTGACAAAGTATTATAGCGTATCTTTCTGTAGAATCTACGGCCCATAACTTACTTGTTAAACCTTCCCTTCATGTGTATAAGAGGACTTAATTCCTCATCATAGTGTATGATATATTCGAGACTGTATTCCACTAACAGCTAGCGAAGTTTGTAGACTCCTCCACCAGAAGGATAAGGAATCAAGTCCTCACACAGAACGAAGTGAAGGTTTGAAGAGTGAGATACCATTTCATTTTCGTCATTTAATCGTAGTTAAAAGTCATCAAGTCCATCCTCGGCAACTCTCTTCGTCATTATTAAAAGTCACCAATCAAACAAATAAATAATTACTTCTGAAGCGTTAATTTTTCAATTATTTACTGCATTTTATTTAATTTTTGAAACTGGTTTTAGAATTACAGTGAAAATTGCTTAACACGAAACTGAAGGGACTGAAATATATTTTCGCGTTAAAGGATATTGCATAAAAAAAACCATATATCAACAAAATTAAATTTATCAAAGTTCATTTTATTTACATAGGTATGTATATATGCTTATATTTACTAAAAATCAATAGAACAAAAACATTCACAAGAGCTTAAAGAAATTTAATACAAAATTTTCAATTTTTTAAAAAAACAAAACGTTTATTGAGTTTTGGGAAAAGAATCTGATATTTTTCTTTGCATTGTTCATTTTAGAATTAAATTGATAAGAAATTCTTCGATAACGTTCATTTTGTTATTTACTTCACTATTGGAATGTGCGTCTAAATAACTGCGCATACTTTTCATGATGTTCCTCATTTCGGATGATGTGGAAACAGGAGTTGCATTATCCGTTTCATTTTTTGTCATCGGAATTTGTATCGATATTTTTTAGCTTGGAACAAACTCCAAAATGTTTATGTTTTCCATAAACAAAATTAGAGCTGTACACACATTATCATCACCTACTGCAATGAATTCTTCCGATAATACAATAGGACCGTTCAACTGGCTGGTGTTTTCAGTATTTTGCTCATTTCCAGAACTCATTTTTGCTCATTTTGTCTTTTCGTGCTCAGCGATTTTCGTTTTGAGTTGAAAGAAAAAATATTCATGAAAATACATAGTAGTTCATCGGGACCGTTGTATTATTTTATTTTAACCGATATTTTTTCTTAAGCGTTTTTCACTGTATTAATCATTTGCTTACTCTACTTAAAATATTAACCCATATACGTTTAAAATAATTTTCCTAATAAAAAAAAATTAATGCACCATGTTTTTATAACCATTTTCCTGCATTGTCATCCACTTCTGAGCTATAGTCCAAATTTCAAGTCTCTAGCTCATCGGGAAGTTAGTTTAAAATCAATTACAAAATTCCATCTGGACAGACATACAAGAAAAAGCGAGTTTATAAAAACAGAAAACCTGGGGTCTCCTGTTTGACTCCAGAGCCACGAAATTGAATACGTAGACGCAACCCGACCCGTGCTATCGACAAGTGGTCTTTGTTTGAGTAAATTCATGTAAGCTCTGGAGTTACGGGGCCCCAGTCGAAATCGGGACCCGCCTCTCAGGGGGCTCGGGTTTGAAAATAGAACTCTATCTTTCCCATTTTCATGCATTGTCATCTACGTCTGAGGTATGGTCCAAATTTCAAGTCTCTAGCTCATCGGGAAGTTAGTTTAGAACCAATTATAAAATTCCACCCGGATAGACATACTTGAAAGCGAGTTAATAAAAAATATGATAACCTGAAGGCCTCTCTCTAACCCCAGAGCCACAAAATAGTATTCGTAGACGCAAATTGACCCGTGCTAGCTACAGGTGGTCTTTGTCTATTTAAATTCGTATAAGTTCCGGAGTTATGGGGCCCTTTGTCGAAATAGGGCCCCACCTCTTCGGGGGCCCGAGTTCGAGACTAGAACTTATTTTTTCACATTTCCATGCATTATTATCCACTTCTGAGCAATTTTCCGAATTTCGAGACTCTAGCTCATCGGGAAGTTAGTTTAAAATCAATTACAAAATTCCACCACAAGAAAGCGAGTTAATAAAAACATGGTATTTAGATATCTTTTACTCTTCCTATTTATGGGACCAAAGTAGCCGAGTAACCACGATTGCGTGCTTTAATACCTGAAACATTTAATTCTAATCGTGACGCTTACTAAAAACTGTCATGAAAAATATAGAGGGTGCCTTACAGAGTTAATAGAACTTACATGTGCCAATTTCCTTAGGCGTAGTGTGGAAATGTGGAGAAGAATCTTGGTGAAACCGTGCAGTGGATCTTGTGCAAGTTAAATGTATTGAGATTCGGAAGCTCTCATGTGGGCAAGGCGAGGAAGCTTGCAGAGTGCAGTGTCATCTTAGATATTTTCCTCGTTATCTGATTGTGGCCAAAAATTACGAGATTTTTCTCCGATAGCAGGCCTTGTTTTGTTCTCGACTCAGCCTTAATAAGATCCTAATTTAAAAAATTTCAACGGTCAAAAAAATGTTATTTCCAGTTGTATTCTCCGAAAAACTGGGAATTTTAGGTGATATGTCAACTGGCTACATGTGATGACCATCGCCCATGTATAAGCCTCGGCCTACCACCATACACCATCATTACTTAGTCAGCTAAAAGACAATTGTTGGTCCAGCCGGTTCGTGTGATTGTAAGTCATGCACATTTATTTGTTTCGGGTGATTGTTCGTACGAGTATTTGAAAACGTATGCTATGTACTGTCTAATTTGAACGGTCATAGGGGAGGCCTACATTTGTGTAGGGGCCCAGGGCCTCAAGAAGTCTTAAGACCTCCCTGCCCATGTTATTGAAGAGTGGTACTTGCTTAAACTAGCAAATTGTGCTAGTAAAATCAACTGACCAGTCTAATCAACCAACCTTCAACTTAATGCTTTTATTATAACACTAAAATCTTTCATCTGGTATCTGTGATATTGTTTACTCTTACACTTTCTGGTATCCGTGTTTGAGCTCTTGATTACAATAGGATTTATCTCGTAGCGAAACCGATACACATTAAGTTTATAGACGCTCGCAGTCTTTCCATTGACATGCAGGGGCGGATTAATGTAGTTGGAGGCCCCTGGCGGTAAAAGGTTTGGGGCCCATGGGCTTAAGAGTCGAAAACCTAAAATAGTGAAAAGAGTTATTTACTTTAAATTCTCAAAATAAAATGTAGTGATATAATAAAGCTCATCGGCTAAAGAAAAATCTTATCTGTATATATAAAAAAATATTAAAAACCTTACTTAAGAGCTTACAGTTTTGTTATACAGTTTGATTTCTCTTTGGCAAATTCATCAATTATTTTCACCATATCTATTTGGTCCAAAACATTTTATTTTGTATATAATATGGTTATGTTGTTCAGTTTGTCTTTTCTCCCATAGTACCTGTTAAATTATTTTTAACACGTTTTAAAACTAAAAAAGATCATTCACCTGATGCATTTGATATCGGTATTGTTAAAAATATTTCAAAAGTTTTTCTACATTAGGATTTCTCTTGCATGCCGATAAATTTCTAGCGGGGGTTTCATTGTAACTTTGTTTTCTTTTCATTTTTTGTTCCAAGGTGGCGTGGTTGGTTTGTTGCTGGCCTTTGCACTCATCAAGCTTGGGGCCCCTACCAAGACTGGGGGCTCCTGGCAGCCGCCAGGTCCGACACCCACTTAATCCGCCACTGTTGTCATGATGTGTAAGTTAGGAAACTGGGGTACTAAAGCTCAGAAGTTGTCCTCGTTAATTGACCGTAATTTAAAATTAGGGAATCGGTTCTCGCCCTTGTTGTTGTGCTTCAGAGTTACACATTCATGAACCATTTATGATAGTATTTGTGATCACATTCATTCTCTTACTTTTTGATTAATGAGATATTTTAATTACTCTTCCATCTCTATAGAGTGGCTAGGGCTACAAAGTCTTGACTGACATTATTGATGTGTAACATCTGTTCTCTCGGTTGCTGAATATTAGTAGGAGTGATTTCGTGAAAGGGGACGGAAATGTGTAACAGGAAGTCGGGGAAGAGCGCACCATTTGATTTGACCAATCAGCGCACTTCATGGTGTCTCTTCGCTACCCTCGCATAGGGGTCCAACTTTAGTAGCCATCAAGATGCCAGCCTTTTTTATATTGTTAAATTTAGCATTTCAAAAGATTCGAACTCAAAAACTTGGTTTCATTTTCTTGACTCTAAATCCACTTTGCATATACCATCAAGTCTTATTAGACTTCATCCAGGATAAACTTGCGATTCTTACGCTCAACTGTCAAAGTCTCAAGGCTCGTTGTGTATGAAATCTGAGGACAGTGATTTCGGTTGTTGTATACATTTTTCCGAATCAAAAGGTTCAAAATATTAAAGATTCCCTACATTTTGTACTTTTATCATATACCGAAAGTGGTTCTGCTCTTTAAAAAAAAACTATCACTCGCTTCCCATGATTTTGAGGGGTAATTTTAACGTTAACTTCAATTTTCCAGAAGCTGAGCCAACATAGCTTTTTTGAATGATGAACTCAAGCTCGAAATGAACACAAATCGAAATGTTTCGACAGCTAACAGTGGTATTGTTATTGACGCTGTTTTTCAACGGTTTTTAAATACTTAGAAATCACAAGTATATACATCATATTTTAGTTATAATCCTATTGTCTCCACTCTTTCCCAAATTGAACAAGAATAATTATTTTTGATAAAAGATAGCATTACTCCTTGAGTTAATTAAACAAAATTTTCATTAAAGATATAATAATTCAATAGAAAATTATTTCCAATCCTACCAGATTCAGTTTTTTCAGGATTTAAGTTACTATTGCGTATTTACCACGATAACATGTCAGATGCTAGACATCATATGTGATTACTGTAAGACTCTTTCAATTTTTTTGTCAAGTTAATGGCTCAAGACCTGGTGCCCTTAAAGATTATGCGTGTAAAATGTACGTTAAATCTGTCGAGACGTTGGTGTGATATGAAAGTGAGTGGAGAAGCTACTCAAATGACATCTTCGTCAGTTACAAGAGGTTCAAAAATACGGTATCCGTCACCACTTACCATCATGTTGGCTTACCATGGGACGGTAATAAACATTCAATTATTTCATCTTTATGGTATTTGTATCATTTGCAAGTTTTTCTGGCATCTGCAACATTTTTGTCCTTGTTTGTCGAATATTTTTGAATAAAGTTATTTACGTTTACTTTATTTATATTTAACTGCTATATATGATGCATACGTTTTATACCTTCCACCCATTTCGTCAAATTAAAAGACTCGCCAATTGCCGCGATACTTAGCCAATTTTGGAAATTGTTCTCGCACATGTTCGAACACAATAATAACGACGATGACAGCATTTGGCGATATTTTTTTGAATTGGTGACGTTTCTGATTTCACGAAAAGGATCAATGATATAATAAATAAGCACTCAATTTATTTACATACTAGCTGATATAACCGTTCTTCGCATGGATGAATTCAAAAATTAAACAATACAGATTGAAGGATAGAGAAATTTTTAATGAGTTAATTTTACGTGAATTGCAAATGTAACAAAAAAAAAATTTTTTTGCATATTGCTGAACAAAAATAAAACATATTTGTTTAATTTTAAGTCTGTAGATCTAAGAGCTGATAAAAAGGATTTTTTTTTTATTTATAACGAGACTAACTCTCTTGTGGATCAATTTTTTGAAAACACCTTCCTAAGCTGATCTCTGATCAGCAAAAGTAACACATTGTTACAAATTTGGTGTAATGAACACTTAAAATAGTGTCAAACATTTATATCTGGATGTGTAATACGTTAATATTACTTTCTGTTGTATTTATTTTATATTCCTTCTATTATAATGGCGTTCCTTACATTATAATGGTGATTCAATGGAAACATAAAATGTTGGTGATAGAGCCAAGTTGGCATCCTTTTTGGCGACCATGCTGGCAACTTGACGATGGATTGAACGATGCAGAAGGTGCTATTGTGCCACCTGGTGGGGAACTACAACAAAAAGGATTGCACAAAAACCTTTTCCAAAAAAGAATACATGTATTTGCCAATTTTCAGTGATCGGTTAATAATAAAATCATAAAAAAAAACGTGCATTGAAATAAATTAACAATTTTTATTGTATTTATGGTTCACTATTTTGGCGATAATGGCTTACACATAAAAGATAGATATATGCTGTCGCGAGCTTTTTTGTGTATGTGATTATATATGTATAATTCTAACGATTTTCACAGCGCACGCCAGAATAGCTTGCAGATGGCAGAATTTTTTTCTACTCTTTTACTTGACATTTATCGTTATATTTTAGACATTTCACACAATATCTTAATAAATTATAGCCTATGTGTTATTCTGATGTATAAAATATATTATTGTAAAGTTTCATTGAAATCCATTCAGTTGCTTTTGCGTGAAAGAGTAACAAACATCCATACATCCAAACTTTCGCGTTTTTAAAATTAGTAAGAATATATTTAACTGTTTTAACCACAATCAATATGTTATACTTCTCTTCCTTTTATAAAACAATTTTATTGTGGCTTTATAACTAAGTTTGTTCACAACTATTCCTTAAGATACAAAAAATTTCTCGTGATTTATCTCTAATTCAAATTCATATCCACCATTTTATTATAGTATATCACTTTGCCATTTTAAAACCATTCACTCGTTGTCAATACTCGTATGATGTGTCTTTCAAGTCATCATTTTCATACTACATTTGAATTTCAAATGCGCTCTCATGGATTTTTTATCCATTTCACACACATACACACACACACCGGAATAAAATTTTAGAATTAATACTGTTTCTTTTTCAAATTTAATCTCCATCATCTAATCCATTAACGCTGTTATTTCGGGTCAAACGATTTTTGATTACTTTCCTGGCATAAGGTAGTGGAGATTTCTCCGTTTTCATTACAGAAGGTCCATCTACTGCTGGGTTTAAATCGTGTTAACATCTTTTCCACTTATTTGGCGAAGAACGTTGTTTCATTTTCTGGATATAGTTTTTCATTAAAATACCATGTATTATAAAAACTGGAATTGAAAATTAGAATTTGAGTATTTAAAAACTCAAATGTTGTGTTATTTAATTATCTCTCACAATATAAAAAAAAGTTTTTCGTGATGCTGAAATAAATTTATTTATACATAAGGTCTAGTTAGTAAAAGTGGGTCGTAAGAATCTGAATTTAAGTGAAGAGGAGCATCAAGAACGATTTGCTTTGCGTCCACTTACGTCATAGATCGGGATGTTATAGATTTCTTCAATAATTTCCAGAAGCATTTATATGGTCTACAAGTCGCCAAAAATAATGCCAACTTGGCTGTATTGCCAATATTTTGCCAAGTTTCCATTGAAACTCGATTATAGTGTAAAAGACAGCACTGCTTGCGAATATTACAATTTAAAAAGGCGAAGATGAAGACTTTAAATTTATTTATTTTTTTCCTTCTTACAATATATTGAAAAAAAAATAGAACTACATAATATATATAAAAAACAGTTTTACAATTTGACCAATGAGAATGCACAGTTGTATACTGTGTACGAGGAAGGTTGTTTGCCGTAAGATGGACAGAGCGTACCCTCCCCCTCCCAAGTATTCTTTAAATATAAGTGAATAAAATAATATTTTACTTTAAATTGATTAATATTCAAGCATTAAGTAGGATCACAGAAGGTTGGATATTTTAAAAGCTTAGAGATATGATCTCAAGCTGATGATTTTTTCGTTTTGACGACTAATTAATATTTATTAATTTAAATGATGTTTTCCTCGTTTGATCTACATCAAATTAATAGTAAACATTAAATTTATCTATCAATATTGGTATTAACTTTGTAACTTGTTTTTTTTTTGTTTTTTGTAAATATCCATGTTTGTTAAATATAATGTATCTTGCTGTGTCAAAAGTAACAGAATTTACAATAATATTTTGTTTCATTAAAATCACATCAACTAAATTTTTTTCCTTTCACAGTATTCTTCAGAGCTAAATGTCGTAGATTTGGCTTATTCTCCTATAAGGCGTCTCAGGGGTGTTAATTTTGTTTCGAGGGGTGAAAATATAAACAATTTTCAAAAAGGTATACTTCTTTTAAATTTAAATCAAATAAATCGAATTTTTTACACATTATTTATAAAGGATTATGGTTTAAAAAACACAAAATGTTTGAAATATAATCATAATTTTAAAAATTATAAGCATATGCAAATAAGAAATAATTTCATAATAAATATTAAGTTATTTTTGCGTTGCGCATTCTATTTCTAAAATAGTAGCCTTTGACGCATAATACTTTATAGAATTATAAAATGTATCATGCTCTTTAAACCCTAGTAATTTAAGAATAATATATATTTTGTGTTTCTCAAAATATTTGAAAAATATTGAAATTTTTTAAGACAATTTTGAAAAAATATATATATTTTTTATTTAAAAAAAAGAATTTATTATTCTATTTATTTAAAATTATTACGGTGTAATAAGGATACATTTAACTTTATAAATCAACTTATTGCTATTAAAAGTATAAAGCTACTACTTTAGAAAATAGCATGCACAACGTAAAACATATAATTAATAATTCTTACAGAAATATTTCTTATTTTCATATGTTTATAGTTTTTAAAATTATCATTATATTTTAAACATTTTACACTTTTCTGAAACCCCATTCTTTTATAAAAAACGTGTAAAAGATTCGAATTATTTAATTTTAATTTCAAAGAGTTATATGTATTTGAATATTGTTTATATTTTCAGCCCTCTAGAGAAAGTTAACAACCCTGAGACCCATAAATAATTATTTATATTCCTTTTTCTATTTTATCCTAAAAATTGGAGGTTTCAACAATATTGTGGAGATGGGCCAAATTCAGGTCTGCCACAGGATTAATGCAGCCACGTGTTCTCTATTAAAATCAAAAATGGCATTAGGCTCGTATTATCGCAACTGTATTGGTGACAGTATATGAAACGACGCACATGGTTGCCAATTCAGTGTTTACGACACATGAGAAATCAGGGTGCCAACTTGGAGAGTTATCTCGAAAGTTGGCATTAATGGGATTGTAAGTAAGTACTGAGAAAAAATTCCTGCAAAAAACAAAAGTTGGCAATAGCGAAATGCATTAATGGGCTCAATTCATGATGGTCACATGATAAGTTACCAATGATAATATCAAATAAAAAATACGTAAGAAAAATAATCACAATAATTTTATCTATAAATATAAAAATGGATGTTTGTATATATGAAATCGCTTCACTCTAACACCATTCAATCGATCACTATGAAATTTGTCATGTATATATATATTTTTTGGAGAAGGGTTTTGTGATATCCTCTTTGTTGCAGCTCCCCACCAGGTGGCTCTACAGCAAAGCAACTTCTAAACTGTTCAATCAATCGCCAAAAATGATGCCAACTTGGCTCTATGGCAAACATTTCGCTATATTTCCATTCAACCGACATTATAATGTAAGGAACGACGTTTCTTACGGATATTATAATTTTAACTTAAAATAAATACAACAGAAAGTAGAATTAACGTATTACACATAAAAATATAAATTAATTACACTATTTTAAACTCCCATTATACAAAATTTGTAACAATGTGTTTCTTTTGCTGAGCAGAGATCAGCTTAGGCAGGTGTTTTCTAAAATCGACACACAAGAGAGTTACGGGGCGTTATTAATAAAATAAAAAATCCTTTTTATCAGCGATTATACCTTCAGACTTAAAATTTAACAAATATGGGTTTTTTGTCCTGCTGAAATATGCGAAAAGCTTTTTGTTTGTTTAATTTGCAATTGAAGTAAAATTAACTCATTAAAAACTTCTTTAACCTTCAATCTGTATTGTTTAATTTTTCAATTCACCCATGTGAAGAACGGGTGTACCAGTTAGCATTATATATACATATATGTGTATGTTTGATAGTGCGATCTAAATGTGAAGATTATGCATCGTTAATTTTCAAACAAATTGTAAGGTACAGAAGAATGTTTAATTTCACTTTTCCATGTTACTAGACGTGCAAATATATAGTTGTTATTATTACAATTTTTCTACATTTTATTGTATTTTGTTCATTCGTAATAATAATTGTATCATTGTGTTGTATAATTATTTATTAAACAAAATGATTTTTTTAAAAATATCATTACTTCTCAATTCTCGATTGGAAAGACATTATTTTTCCGTCATAAATAACCGAATTAAACGAAGTTTGAATCGATATTTGCGTTTGTTGATTTTCATACAAGCAAAGCTTTGCTCACGAATATATGTTTATCCAAATATAGAGAACTTTTTCTTTCTATTTGATCGTCTTGGTGAACCTACCAAGAATATTTATTTACATGAAAAAATTCCATATCCTTTTAATTTTTCTATATGTCTTAGCACATATGGAAATTTTTTTTAACGCATCCACAAAAAATATTACTTTTCTATAAATATCTAATATTGAAACAAACGTTAATGAAATATAAGGCAAATGCGAAAGTGGAAAGAGAGAAATTACGCTTAATATTGGCGTTTTTCCCTAAAATTTTCCTTCATAATCACAAAACCCGCTATTTAGAGTGTTCGTTGTTCCGTAGCCTGTACATGAGTTTCCCTGCATAATTGGTGCAAAACCACTGAAGCATCCCTTGCTTATTAGAATGTAGGTCTTTGTTAATAGATGTAGAACTTGCCGGGAGCTGGCCAACGAGTTACATAAATACATTTCTAAAAAGAAGGTATTGCTGATGAAGGGGTCGCTAATAGCTCTCTTGTAGCGTTAAATAAAGTTAGAAATTAAATAATTAATTATAATATAATGAATTAATATTTAAATTTATACATTAAATAATTTTTTAAATGTAATAGAATTTTAGACATTATATGGACAGTAATACAGACATTATATGGATTTCCCAGTTAGGATCCACCATATAGTAGACTATACAAACCCATATAGGTCAACGGATGTATATCCATATAACGTATACATTCTATATGGGTTTTATATAATGGACTAAATACATATCTGTCACATGACAAATGCAATCATGTGTTCTTCATTGATTTCGAAGCTGCCGTTATTCTTGTACTTGTTGTTCTAATTGTAAAATTCAGATACAATTTCAGATGAGATAGTTTAGTAAAGATGTTCTAGTATTAAGAGTCTTCACAGAAACCTTCTTACAATTAAACAAGAAAGAAAAAAAAATTTAAGTCAATTCCTACTTAGATTAACAAAAAAGAAATTATTTTAGTTACTTTTATTAAATAGTTATAATGAATATAAATATGTACATACATATGACAGAATCACAACATTAAGTGGCAATTCATTTTTATTAATTATCATTAAAGTATCGTACTGTCATCCAAAACAATCGTGTACATAAAATTTCAGTTCAACTGAATGCTTTGAAACGTGAGGGGAAAATTTTTTTTTAAAGTTTTGACTCAAGTCGCTAAAAATGAAGCCAACGTGGCTGTATCTGTAATTCTTTAAATAATTAGTTTCAGTCAACTAATTTTAATTACTTATAATTAAATTATAGTATTGAAACCCAAAACAATAATGTATAGAAAATTTCAGCTCAAATGAGCGCTTTAAAATGTGAGAAAAAACCTTTTCAAGTTTTGACACAAATCGCCAAAAGGGTCGCTAGGTCGCCAAAAATGCCAACGTGGCTGTATTTGTAATTCCTTAAATAATTAGTTTTAATCAATTAATTTTTATTAATTATAATTAAATTACTGTATTGTCATCTAAAATAATCGTGCATATAAAATTTCGGCTCAATTGAGTGCTTTAAAATGCATTTTATTAACGATTGAAAAATTTAACAAGATAAATATATAATAAAATAAAAATATATAGAGAGAGTGAACTAATAGTAAGAATTGAAAAACAAACTCTTATTACAATATATGTATTTTTAAATCAAATGCGTTTTATTTACCGACGTATTTTAGTATTGTTATCAAGCATGTACTTTTTAAAAAGAAAATTTCTGTAAAAATTAGTACTTGTCAACGACGAAGTGTATCAGCTCATTGGCTAGAAACACGTGATTTCATTTATCATGTGACTTTGACGTCATATTAATTTATGAACTGATTGGTTAGAACACGTGATTACAATCATCATGTGACTCTGACGTCACATAAATTTCGATCTTTGTTCATCGTCAGACGACAATTATATTTCCATAAAAGCTATTTTTTATAAGACTGATAAATATGAGTTTGTAAAAAAATTTATTTATTCGCCATTTGTATTTTGATGTGGACATATTTATCTGCCTAAAAATAAAATATATTTATGCAGAATATCACATATTTTAATATTTCAAACTATTAAAAAATACTTGAAAGGTGAAAAAGAAATTTTAACTCTATTTTGCATAAAACTTAAGAGATAATAAAATCGTTTTTATTATTACTGTTCTTTCCCTGACAAATATCACAATTAATAAACAGTTTTGTGATAAATGAATTGTTAATACGTGATTATATTCATGAAAGATCTTCACATAAAGGGATTTAATTTGCTGCGTAAATCAAATACTATCTTTTGATAGGATACTTTTTAAGAAAACTTTAAATTATGGTGACTGATTACATTCAAAACCAACCATGATTTTGCAAAAGCGCTCAGATGAATAATTTTTTATATTTAGTGTGAGTTGAATTAGAATATACATATAAAATTGTTTAAAGAGTATTATTACAAGAAAGAATTATTTAAATGCAATCTTTTATCAAAAAAATGAAGGAAAAATGACGTATTCAAAACATTCTTTTACGAAAAATGCTTCTATAATAATAATATTTTACCAATATATAGAACCAGGACTTCTATATAGGAAATGAACTAGTATTTTTGAAAAATTCACATTATTTTCAGGTTCACTATCAATTTCAATAGTAACGGGTGTTCTTTTGTTTAAATTTCTCTATTATCTAATTTATTAAAATATGAATCAATCCTTTTCTAAATTATATATTTCAAAGTTCTAATCCAGTGCCTATGCAGAAGTCCTAGCTATATATATAGGCGAAATATTATTATCATAGAAGTATTATTCATGAAAAGAGAATGTTTTGAAAAATTGTCATTCTCTCTTCATTTCATGCCAAAAAATTCCATTTAAATATTTTTTTTTGAATAATATTCTTAAAACAATTTTATATATATATTCTAATTGAATTGACACTAAATGCAAAAAAGTTATCCATTTATATGCTTTTTAAAACTCACGGTTCCCAATGTAGTCCTTAGAATACTCATTAACTATAGTTGATTATATTCTAAAATAACTTTACAATTTTCAAACCAAAATTGTTTCAATCTTTTTCAATCTGCCCAAAAAATTACTAAATTAAACTTTGATTTCAATTCTAAAGATTCTGCTCGAGAAATGTTCAAATATTCCATTCAAAACCATTTAATGAGTGAACCAATCCACCTTTTGCCTCTGGATTTCTTCATCAAAGTAGCAGGGAATTATGGGAACGGACTTGTCGCGTAGCAAGCTGAGTCGACAGCTGTGAGTTATGTCACAATCTGTTCATTGGACGAGGGCGGTGGGACTTGAATATGTCACGGCTAATTAATCAATCAGGGAGTTAATCAGAGGAAATTTCTCTTCCAATCCCACAGAACCTCGTTACTACTCAACCAATCGATTACTGGAGGAGTGGTCAGTAATCTCGTTTACAGGCCTGCTTACAGTGACCTGGAACTTTTTGGATTATTGAGCTTCCTATTTCGGAATCTAGTGTTTAATAATGTTACCGATTTTATATCGATGCAAAAATTTGAATGCAATCGATTACCGTCTTGATCTTTTGCCAGAATTTCTTTGTGTGGAAGTGGGGGCTCTGTTAATTAAAGATCACGTTAATTATTCTAATTTTTATCTGCTTTTTTTGTTGAGCGTGATAAAAGAGAAACAGGTGCTGGTAATTACTGAAATGTTCATCGATATTTTAAAGAGGACCAGGGGATGGCTTAAAAGTGTAATTATAATAAAATATGTTAATAAATAAAGACTTTATTATCATTGCCAGAAGTATGTTGATTACGATATTTTAAAAAAATTAAATTCGTATTTTTTAAACGTGATTTTAATGGGCTGATGACCTCATAGTCACATGATATATACAATCACGTCATGTGCTTCACAGTTGCCAACTTTTAATTTTTCGAGATATTTTCTTTTAAAATAATAAACGTATGATATGAATATAATAATTATAATTATTAATAATTTTTTAATATAAATTTTAACATTGAAAACTTTTTGAAGAAACTTCATATATGCACATCATTAACCAATTATCTAATACGAAATTTTGTCTGAATTTTAGGAGTTGAACAACAAGTACAGGTCTAATGTCAGTTTTGAATTCTGGGGAACACGTGATTTTGATCATGTGACCGTCATGAATATAGTCCATTAAGTATTTTTCTTCATAGTTATCGCTCTATATCTGCTGCTATGCTGAAGAGTTAACGTAACATACATTACTTATTGCAAAATTTAAAAAAATCAGAAAAATCTGTTTTATATTTTAATAAGCTGTTTTTTTATCACTGTTAAAGAATATTTCCTTTTAATTTATACGGTTTCGAAAATTATTTTATTATCTTCCAAGAAGTTGTTGTTTTTACTTCCAATGAATTGAACCTGGCCACTTTTCAAATGTCTGCTTTCACCAATAGTGAAATTAATTTTCAAAAATATTTCATAACAGTGATAAATTGCTCTTGTAGTTTGTATTAATTTAAAGTAAGACTCATACAAAAAAAAATAAGTATTATGGTACTTACGTATTATCGCAACAATCGCCAACTCTATTAATAACTCGCCAAGTTGGCAACCACGATTTCTTGCGTGTCGTACGCACTGAATCGGCAACCATGAGCTTCAGCAATCACGTGAGAAAATCATTAATGAAGAGTTATTTCTAACGTAATTATTTATCATATGAAAAAATAATCATTAAAGATTGAGAGAGAATTTCAGACAGAGTAAAACAGAATCACAGAAGTTATTTTAAAAGTAGAGATCTATGAAATTCTACGTGAGATCGAAATAGAATGTTCCAAACATTAAACCAGTGTTATTTTGTGGGTGAAATACGTCGAATGGGAGAAATGCGTTACCAGCTGCTTTCTCCTGTAATTAATTATGTAAATATGTATATCTGTGAAGTTTTGTATCTAATATTATGAAATACTAGCCGTTACCCGCCCGCTTCACTGGGTATTTCATGATGTTTTATATTTTTTACTGCTTATATAGATATGTATAAATTATTGATATCTAAGTCCTGCATTAAGAATTCGATTGTATTGAAAAATATACTTATACCTGTAACTGTCACCTGTTGATAAAAAAAAAAAGGGCAGAACTCATCTAATTTGTATTTTCTAAAAATCTCTAAAATTGAAGTATAGAATGATGTTTGCTCTTTCGTAACCCAAAAACCAAGTGGATTCCCACAAAACTAATTTTCGGTGGATCTCTACTCCGTAAATTGAATATGCAAGCCAAATTTCAAGTCTAAATCTAACAGAAAAAAACAAAAGTTTTACTATCAATATCCCCGTAATCCCGTTGAGAGCCGTTTTCAAAATAACCGGTCTTAGCGGATTTCAATTCAGCAAAAGAAAAATGCAAACCAAATTTCATTATTATAGTTCTTGTAGCTCGAAAAAAGGAATTTTTTTGTCAATACGTCCCATTAATCCCCTGCACTCCCCCCCCCAGAACTTCATTTGCTTAAAATACATTCTTAGTGGATCCCTATTCAACAAAAGAAACATGCTTAACAAATTTCAAGTATATGGGTCTAACAATTAAAAACAGGAATTTTTTTCTGTAACTCCTCTTGACCCCTCGCAACCATCCTTGGGGGTCAATTTTTGTTTTACTCTTTGTTAGAGGAACTCTATTCCATGAAAGGAACATGGCTACCAATTTTCAAGCAGGATGATCAAATAGTTTAAAAATGGAAATATTTGTCGATTACGCCTCTTAATCTCCCGAAATCAAACTTGGTAGTTGATTTTCGTGAAACCCATTTTGTAGCGGTTCTCTACTTTACGAAAGGAATCTCCTTATCAAATTTCAGGACTGTAAGTCTAATAGTTTAAAAATGGGGATAATTATCTATAACGCCACTTGAGCCCCCGCAACGCCACTTCGGGGTCTGTTTTCACAAAACCCATTTTGTAGGGGAATTCTACTCTATGAAAGGAATCTGCTTAGCAAAATTTGAAGTCTGTGCTTTCAATAAATTAAAAATGCAAAAAAACAAATTATCAATAATGCCCCTTGAACCCCCGCAACGCCACCTGGTGTCGATTTTCACAAAACACATTTTGTAGTGTATCTCTATCCTATGAGAGAAATCTTCTTACCAAATTTCAAGACTGTGCGTCTAATAGTTTAAAAATAGAAATTATTATTTATATCTGCCCTTAACCCCCCGCAACACCCCTTGGGGTCGATTTTCCCCAAACCCGTTTTGTAGTGGATATTTACACCATGAAAGAAACATTCCTACCAATTTTCAAGCAGATAGGTCAAGTAGTTTAAAAACGAAAATATTTATCTCTTACGCCACTTAATCCCCCGCAACGCCACTTAGAGGACTGTTTTCACAAAACCTTCTTATAGCTGATCTCTACTCTATGAAAGAAATCTATTTATCAAATATAAAGACTGTGCACCTAATAGTTTAAAAATGGAAATAATTATCTATAACGCCCCTTAAGTCCCGCAACGCCACTTGGGGGCAATTTTCACGAAACCCATTTTGTAGAGTATCTCTTTCCTATGAGAGGAATCTGCTTACTAAGTTTCAAGACTGTGCGTCTAATAACTTAAAAATATGAATTTATAACGCCCCTTAAACCCTCCCCTGCAACACCCCTTGGGGGTCAATTTTCCCAAAACCTATTTTGTAGCGGATATTTTACTCCATGAAAGAAACTTACCTACCAATTTTCAAGCAGGTAGGTGAAGTATTTTAAAAACGGATATATTTATCTATTACGCCCCTTAATCCCCCACAACGCCACTTAGAAGTCTGTTTTCACAAAACCCGTTTTTAACTTATGATCATTCTACAAAAGGAATCTATTTATCAAATTTAAAGACAGTGCGTCAAATAGTTTAAAAATGGAAATAATTATCTATAACGCCACCTAAGCCCCTACAACGCCACTTGGGGGTCAATTTTCACCAAACTCATTTTGTAGCGGATCTCTACTGTAGGAAAGGAATCTGCTTACCTAATTTCAAAATTGCACATTGAGTAGTTTAAACATGGAAACAATTATTTATAACGCCCCTTAACCCCCCGTAACGCCCCTTGCGTTTCGAATTTTGGAAAAAATCCGTTCTTAGCTTATGTCTACTCTATGAAAGGAACATGTCTACCAAATTTCAAGTCTGTAGGTTGAATAGTTCCAGAGATATCGTGATTAGTCAGTCAGTCAGTGAGTCGCTTTTCTCCTTTATATATATAGATGACCTTAATTTTAATAGCTAACTTAAGCAGAGATTCAAAGGAATAATAAATAATGGCCCAGGTGCCTGCATGATATAGATTAAACAACTAATTAAAAAGATTAATGAAATAAAAGGTAATTTAGTTAAATAATTTACAAGCTCTTCTTTTGAGAGATATTGCAAAGATAAGTTTCAATTTGTACTTAATTTTCGTTAAAAAAAATAATAAATAATAGTACGAAAATTCTAGTTGCAGTGCTAAGAACTTGCGATGTAAGATTAACATTTTCTAAGTTTGAAATATATTTTGCTAATTTGCGTGAGCTACAATAGTGGTTATCAATACTTTCCCTGAAGGTAGAAATACATTTCAATATAATTATCTTTGGTTAACACTTCATTCTCTCGCATTCACGTCATCATTGTTTATTATTCACATAATCATTCTTTCTTATTCACATCATCATTTTTTCTTATTTACTTTATTATTATTTTGTATTCACGCCATCATTATTTTTTATTTACATCATCATTCTTTCGTATTCACAAAATCATTCTTTGCTATTTACATCATTCTTTTTTATTCAGAACATCTATTGGTCCTATTCGCAACTCCTATCTCTCACCTTCATTGCATCTAAGAACATCGTTATATATAAAAATAGAAAAACCAATTCACTTCCTTCATAAACTTCTAAATCTGTGCATCTTAGCAAATTTGCATTAAAATTCTGGAAAATAATTATTCACTCACTTGAAGAAATATATGAAGTGAAATGACTAAAATAGAAGAAAACATCACAATATACGAACAGTAAATCAAATGTAGTTCAATTTAGTTTATTAAATATTTATGTTTAAATTATTTATACAAATGTTTTTTAATTCATTTCACTCTTTACAGTAATTTTTGAATTTATTTCTCCAATTTAATCCTGGAAAAAATAAGTTAAGTAAATTTTTTCATTTGCATACACGAATATTTTATTTTAAAACCAAGAAATATATATACATTTTATGCGTAATGTCCTTAAAAATATTTGACCTTTCCAACATTTCCACATCACTATATCAAACCAGTAACATTTTTAAAGTAACGAAATTCCAATTCTGCTATTTTGAGAATGTAGCGAATGTCTAAAAATATTCTTCGAATTTAAGCCTCAAAATCTACTTTGTCCAGCTGCGCTGTCCGACCACAAATACAGCCAAAGCTTACACGATCATAAGCTGTCAAGATATCTTGACAGGAGATAGACACCGGCGAAACCAAACAAACAAAGAATGTTGAATTCTTCTCCTATTTTGACGCGGCTTTTGAATTCTTGAAAGATATTTGCGTGAAAGATTTTAGAACGGAATATATAAGAATTCTCTCTCCTTATACGTTTCGATACTGGAAGAATTTGAATAAAAGAACTGTTCTGGTTTTTGATAAAGATGGCACCGGTTTTAACATGGAGCGTCTTGTCCTTGAGAGAACCCCACAACCAGATGTGGAACTTTTCGCAGAATTTTACTTTTAAAACAACATTTTTTTCTAAATATTTTGTTGTAAATTCCTTTTACATTAAAACTAGATGTTTTTCTTATTCATTAGACTAATATTTTCTTTAAATTAAACCAGTGGTAAAACTTTGTCGATTCACGGAATTCTTGAAACAATAAGGTGTTTTCAGCGAACCAAAAGAACCCAAAAAGAAATCATGAATGAAGTCGGATCCCGATTTTGAGAATTCATTGGGACCGAGCAAAGTATTTGTTAAATGGGGGATGTTCGTAATATCGGGGTCGAAAAATACAATTTTTTTGCATTTACCTTTTGAAAATTCCATAAGTAACTACGCAAAAAATATCCGTTGTTGGAAATTATACACTTTTTATTCCGCAGCTAAAAATACTATTAGCGAATTATTACCCACTAGTTAATTGGAAATTTTTAAATCTTGACGAATATATGTTTGAAAACTTTTGATTTCTGACTCAAACTAATTCTTTTTCGGCTTTACACAGAGAAGAAAATACTGCGTCTTTTTTACATCTTGCCACATGAGGTATGTTTTCACAGTTTCCAAACAAGATAAAGAATTAGAAAATGTAGTAGTTTTGATAGGAGCTTCATTATCGTTTTCTGCATAAAAATCGCTACGCATTTAGTTTCGACAGTCTGAAATGCTTAATAATATTTCAAAAACAAAATTTTCTACAAAACCTCACATACGTTAAACCCCTCTTCTTTCAAAAAAGAGAAAAAAGGGTAAAATTTTTTAAAATATCCCCTTCGTTATGGAGTAAGATGAGATAAAGAAATTTCCAGTCCTATTTAAAATTCCCATAGTAAATTACACTCAAGAGACTCATCAATACCTGTTAAGTCTAATAATGGGCTACACCCTTTGCTTTTGAAATTTGCTACTTACTAGAAAAATCATATTCTGTTCCGGGCAAAAAGGATATCATTTGAAAAGTCACACATATTTTTCCTAGTCCAAATTAATAAAAAAATTTCTGTTGTTGAAATAATTCGTTAATTCGAGGTAAACGAAATTTATTAAATAGGGATTCGTTAAATCGGGGTCTAACTGTATTTTAAGTACGAGGGCAATTCGGAAAGTAACCTCCGAATCGCTGTAGAAAAATAATTAGGGCAGAGGGCAGCTTATTTACATATCATAGATACAACTCTCCTCTATTTTTCAACATAGTCTCCCCATTATTCAAGCACTTGTCGTACCGTTTTACCAATTTACCAATTCCTTCTGTATAAACAGTGGGCGCCTGCAATAAAAACCAATGTGTCACAGCGTTTTTAAATCCCTCTTCGTCAGTGAAATGTAGCCCCCCAAGCCACTTCTTCATTGCAGTGATTGGATGGTAATCGGATGAGATCAGCACTCACTACAGACAGCGTTCCACTTCGTGATTCCTCACGGATGTTTGTTCTTCCGTCCTTGAAAAAGCGTATCCATTGACGCACCACGCCTTTGCTCAAAATGTTTGGCCCGTATACGGCACCCAATTCACAATGGATATCCACTGCTGACAGTTTTTTTCTTCTTTTGACCCCCAAAGAAATCTTATCACTCCTCGCACCTCACATTTCGCGGGATTTTCTAAGACGGCACACATTTTGTCGCGTTAAAACTAGCAAACTCTTGGCCCTAAGACACTCTCATTCGCCGACTTGAAGCTTACTGAATCAGAGATTGCTCGTGCATTCGATTGAGGGCGCTCCGAACCGTACTTCCAGCGCCACGCCCAAACGGTGGTAAGTTTCCTAATAGCCCTCGTAGATCAACATGTTATGGGTACTTTAAATGTCTGTTGAGACAAATATTATTCAACTCATTGCCAACTAATGGCCACTCAAGCCAAGTGAGTTAATAAACAAACAGAAATTTATTAAAATTATAGAACATTATAATTTGTAAAATAATTAGTTTTTAAAATGAATTTTATAACTTTATATTTATGCATTTGTAATATTAGGAATTTGTATTTTATGTAAACTAATATTTATATTTATACTGTGTATTTAGATTGTAAATCTGGAAGCAATTTCCTTGTAACATTCTTCAGTTTACCGGATTGGCAACAGTCCATATTTTGGCATCTAACTAGTTGCAATGTTTTGATGTTGGCTCCGCTAAGCCTAACGGAATAAAAATTTATTCTTCGAATTTTTTGCATCAAATTTTAAAACTTTAACGTTATAGAGCAAAACGTTCCATAACATGTCAATTAAAAAATACTGCATTTTTTATTTAAAATGTTAAACTTAATATTAAGGTAGTTAACTCATCAATTCCTGCACCAGGTGTCGTCTATCAGTGTATTGTATTTAAAAATTGGATTATGCGCTTTAATTTTTTTTTTCTTTTTTACATATACTATCACAGTCTAAGTATATCGAAGCTATCTGCAGTTGCATTTCATATTCTGCGTTAATTTGCTTTTATGTTTTGTTTTTGTTGCCACATACGTTCAGAAATATTTTTTGAATACATTGTTCAGAATGGCATTAAAATGGTCATAACTGCGTGAAAAATTGCGTATTCTGTAAATTTGCAACCTGAAATTTAAAAGCTGTTCTTGCTTAAATTTAGACTTTATCATCGAATTGATATGTTGATAAGTTGTTCTGTCTCCTTCATTGGCCAGTCCAATTTATTCAGTCATTCTTTAAACACGCGATTTTTACGAAATTTAAGATTTTATTTTATCCATAAAATATTTATTCACATTTATTTTTACAAATAGAAAAAATTGCCCCTAAAAATTAAAATTTTACTAAAAATTTGGCGCTTTTATTAAGCAAATAGTTGTCACTTACGGAACCTGGGATGAAAACCGCTGATTTATACGATTTATTGAATCTGAAACATGACCGAAAATAAAATCGAATGATACAGATTTTAGAACAATTTTGCGATCACCATTTTCGTCTCGTGTCTTCCAGCTAATTTGTTTTTAACTCCATTTAATTTTTGGCATGATTACTAGATAAAAAGTTGCCAAATGGTTTTTGATATTGACGTAAATTTATATTGAATGTCATTTAATTAATTATAATTATTCTTTAGCATCAGTGCAATTTTTGTATTATATTAAATTTTTCGGAGTCTGCTCTACTTCCGATATTTCAGTTCATATTCTAGAATTTGTATTCAGAATGCGTTTGTGTGTGTAAAACGTTAAATTAATATATAACACTCAGTAAGAATGTTTTTATCCTGCTTTATACAGAAAAATCCATATAAAACGAAAAAACACATAAAATTATGTTTTTATATATGCCGTGTTTCCTAAGCTTAACTCTATATACATTTTTTCGTAGTTGGTCTGAGCTTTATGTATAAAATATAATTTTAGTATTAGACTTCATTTCGTCACAACCATACCGGTTGGCTTGGCACGGTTGAAACGGAAAAAGGCTTATTCTAAACAACAATTAACATTAAGCTGCATTTAAAAATTAAAATTATTCTCCTACTAATTCTAAATTCTTCTACTATTGATATTATATTGGTGCGTTTAAAATATCATTATTTTAGTTAAATATACAAAATCGCATATATTTTTTTCAAAAGTTGTTTATTCAAGTAAAATATGCTTTATTTGTGCTCCAATACATTCTTTTCCAACGAGATCTTGTATAGATGGTAAAAAAAATTTTAACCTATGGATTCCTTTGGAGGAGGAGGGCTTTAATGAAATATAAGTAAAAATGATCCCATTGATAACTTATTTAAAAGTTTCGAAATATTACAAATGTTGGGAACTCTTTAGGTTGGAATCCCTGTATCACTGATACGGTGGTTGTATGCTCATATGAAAAAAATTACCCAAACATAAGCTGAAACACACATACATATCCTTACAAAACATATTACAATACAGAACACTTTTGTGAAACGCTTTATTGAAATGTGACTCTTGCAAAGAACAATAAGACTATCAACGAGGTTATGCCTAAAACAAAAGCAGTGGCGTAACGTACACTCCCATAATCCCCACATCGCGGTGAGGGGGCAAGACTTTAGGGGACCCAAAGCCTGATTGACGCCAAGTACACAATTCTTTGTAAGATCTGGCTTGGGACTCATAAACTTGACTTTGCAGAGGGGCCCTAATATTCTCGGTTACGTCACTGAACAAAAACATATCGAAAACAGGGGAACAAATGCACCAACCTTGAAATTACCACCAGATTTATTACAGTACTAGCTAATATACCCATTCTTCGCATGGGTAAATCGAAATATTAAACAATACAGATTGAAGGGTAAAGAAGGAGTTAATTTAACATAAATTGTGCAAATTAAACACAAAAAAAAGCTTTTTGCAAATCTGAGCTTAACAAAAAAAAACCATATTTGTTAAATTTTAAACCTGTAGATCTAACAGCTGATAAAAATAATTTTTTTTATATAACGCTCTGTAACTCTCTTGTGAGTCGATTTTGGAAACACCTTCCTAAGCTAATCCCTGCTCATCAAAAGAAACACATTGTTACAAATTTTGTATAATGAACGCTTAAAACAGTGTAAATAATTTATATTTCGATGTGTAATACGTTAATATTAACTTCTGTTGTATTTATTTTGTGTTAAAATTGTAATATTCACAAGCAGGCCGTTCCTTACTTTTTAATGGCGATTCAATGGAAACATAGCGAAATGTTGGCGATAGAGCCCAAGTTAGCATCATTTTTGACGACCATGTTGGCAACTGGCGGTTGATTGAACGGTGCAGAACTTGATATACTGTAGCGCCCCCTGGTGGGGAGCTGCAACAAAGCGGATAGCACATAAACCTTCTCCCCCCCCCCCCAAAAAATACATATACATGCCAATTTTTATAGTGATTGATTGAACGGTGTTGGAGTGAAGCGAGATCATATATATATATAAACATACATTTTTGTATATATAGATTACTTTTTTTTTACTCATTTATTTACCTTTCTTCATTCATAAGACCTTAATATAAATTGTGTGTTAACCAGTAGCGATGTATGAAATGTAATACAGCTTTATGGACTACAAAGAGTTTCTGTTGTTTCGTTTTGCTTATAGCTCCTGAAACTGATATTCAGCTTTATCTCAAGCGAATAAGAATGACTAGGGGTTTTGCGCGAAATTAATCTTAGCAACAACGAACGGCTTGTTACTAATTACAAAGTTATGTCTAACTTGTTGGCAGCGCTCTAACAGGTATCTGTTCATCCGTCGCTGTCTGCTTATGTTTTGTATTTTTTATTCACATCACTTCACTTCCTTGTATTAAAATAGCTTTATTAATCGCCTGTCTTGCGTTATGCAACTTAGGTTTCTCACTGCTGATTCTAACTCCTCTTTCAAATCATTCTTTTGGGAACTTAAATTCGTTTTTTGCAAAGAAAACTCCGCAGTTTTTTCGAATTAGATTCATTTTTTTAAAAGTTAGTTTTATTTTTTTTAATAAATCGAGCTCAATATTTTGCGAGTTACATTTCGCGTTTTATGAAACACGTGTAAACTTTTTCAAATCGAATTCGGCTTTTCACGAATTAAATTCCATCTTTCACTCATAATATTCAATTAATTATAAATCAAATTTGACTTATTATTAATTAAATTTTGCCCATTACAAATTGATTCCGGCCAATTTTTATATTTGTATTTTTACTTACTAATAAAATCCATTTTTTCGGCTAAAGGTGGTTTTGAAAACATTTCTACAAATTATTTTCTATTGTTTTCTAAAATTATTAATCATATCAAATATCAACAATTGACCAAGAAATCTTGCCATTTGTATATTTTTTCAGCTTTTTTTTTAAACATTTTTTTCTAAATTAATAAGAATTGTTTTGTAAAAGTATAATAATTCCAGAAAGAAATAAAAACCTGCACTATTTTAACACCAATTTAAGTTTGTTAACTTGACTAGTTTGATTGTAAAGGATGTAGGCCCTTGATTGTATTGTTGTTTGATTGAAAATTCATCTATGGTTATTCAATTTATGGTTTATTCACATGTTACACATTGTCTTATCTCCTATTTTTCATTATAAACTGAAATAGGCGTATTTTCAATAAAAGGGCTGGCTTATTTAAATTTTAGCTATGCATTCATCAGTTACTACAAGCACGTGCAATAAAATAAATGAAAATCAAATAATTTAAAATCATATATCTTAGTTTCCATTCAAATTTTAAGTTAGATTGGAAAGACACGCATCTTATAATGTAATTAAAATAATTTTTGTGAGAAAATTTTATTGTTATGTTGCAGGTTGGGAGTTTTCTTCACTTGATTTTGTTATAAGAACTATAAAAATTGTCTATTTTGCCTTGTTTTAGAGGGGGGGGGGGAGGATTTATGCTTAAGAAAGTAATATTGATTTAAAATGATACTGTGTATACGTTATTCCAATGAGTTCTAGTAATAAATAATTTAGTACCACTGACTAGAGTGGTATTAAACTATATTTATTACCGTTGATGTGTCCTCGCGGTTTAATTTTAGGATGCGTTCTACGTTTGGATATTTTTAAAAAAGGATTTTTTACTGAAATACATCTAGGGGTTTAAGTCCTCGGCAATTAAACTGGCAATGAATGGGATGAATTTCCTCTCCTTTTTGTGCTAAAATCAGTGACATTAAATCCTGTTTGAGTTAAACGTGTAAAAAAAAAAAATTATTTTTTCCTAAGGAAGTATATCACGTAAGAAATATACCACATAAAAAAGTTGTGGATGTTACCTTGTTTGTGTCTGAAAAGCCTGACGTAAATTAGGTATATATAGTAATAAAAAATAGGCCTATTTTTTTCAAGTCGACAGGTTGAGTGTAGTCTACTGGACACCAAATTTAGAAACATTATATATATTTTTTTATTTCTGATAACTGTGGATTGTTGTTTTACCATTACAGACTAGTACATTGTCTGTTCTCGTCTACTAGTACATTAGTTTATGGAAGCTGGTATCTGTTCTTAGTGCGGCACCATATAGGCGTATACCAATCGCCGCAAGTAATTTTAATGCCCAGTTTCCTCCACAGAGAGAGGCACCTGAGCTCTGACGATGCGAACCTGCACTAGGATTTAATTTTGCTAAGGAGCACCCAAGCCAAACAGACATTCGAGGGATATTTTACATGCCACATAATCATACGACATGGCCGCTGTCGGTTTTCTGAATCATGAAAATCCATCGGCTTGGTCCGGGGTCGGACCCACATTTTGGGTGCAGAAGGCCAGCGTCAAACCAACTTCGCCACCCAACCAACGGACACCAAACTTAGGAACATTATATTGCATTTATAAAACTTTTGTTTAAGTAAGACTTTCTATTCTATTAAGAGTAAACATATTACTCTATTTAACTTGACTTGTTTCAAGTGTTTGTATAAAGCTATATATATTATGGATAACAATTCTTCGTAATTTCAAAAATATATCTTTCCTTTGGAGAAAAAAGTTTTATAGCCGTCTTTTTTTTTTATTAATATTCGCTTAAAATCTTCATCTTGAAAAAAAATATGCATAGCTTTAGTCATTGAAGAATTTGAATCAATTATAAAATAATAATTTATCTAAATAGTATAACTATCCTAAAATTGATTTTTATATTTTGATTAAAAGGGGAATTTTCTGCCGTTTATTTAAGTGCCCTATTATTTAAAAACTGGTTTTAAACAATAATTGTAAAATATACTATTAATGACACATATCCAAGTTGTTTTTTTAATTATTTGAATATAAACCTTGTCAACAATACTAAAAAATCTGCATGAACCCGAAAAAAAATATCGTTGCATTTTTACATTCGACATGTCTGTTTTACCCAAAAATTGCTATTACAGTTGAGGCTTTAGTAGCCTAGTGGTCAAGGACACGAACTCGTGGCCAACAAGCCCTAGTACCACTGAAGACCCGCTGTTTCGAGGGGCTGATGCAAGTTTAATCCAGCGAGGCTCAAATTCCTCAGGGTGGCATGGCGTGGAAATTTGAAAATGGGATGCCCACTCAGGTGTCGTTCTCGTCCCTTGACCGAGGGTCAAAATTACGAGGGCCGTCGCCACTTGTCCTAGTGTTGCTTTATAGTGCGACGTTAATAAGCACTTTTAACTTAACTCAGTGGCGCAACAGTCCATGAGGGTCAAGGCCAACTGTGCCCAACTCAGTATACGTGACCTTGAACTCTGAGGTGCATGAGCAGATGTTCCGGTCAGGTGGTCATTCTGAGACGAACCCCCCAGAGTTAACTTCTCAAGAAAGCTTGATACTCATTTATCGACCCACTGAAGGAATGAAAGGTTGAGTCTACCTTGCCCACACACAGCCCCGGGTTTGAACCTCGGACCTGTGGTGTGGAAACGCGATGCACTAACCCCTCAGCCATTGGGCTCAATAAACACTTATTCACACTATAAAAGGTGAGAGCCAAAATTTCCTATTGGATGCTTAAATCAAACAAATTATGTAAAATTATAGTTTAAAAAAACTAAGAAAAGCACCCTTTTATAGTTAATCGAACTAAGTTGTAACTTAATCTTTTAGTCGCCAAATCTGGAAATGGGATCAGAAATGAGCCGCTAGATGCCGGATGGGATCTGAAAATGGGAAATATTTAATCCTTATGATCCTGATCAGGACAATGGAACAGAATTATTAAATTATTGTATCGTCATCGGTCCTGGAGAAGTGAGTAAAATTTCGAATGAATCTGATTTTTTAAAGTAGGTAGGTAAAAATTGAGTTCAAAGATTCCGTTACATACAAATGAAGCTTATAAAAGGGTGTTAGTGACAATCTTTGAATACGAATTTGAACAATCCAGTAATAAGGCTTTTGTAATCAAATTATAACTTATCTGATCAAAAATTTTTTTTAAAAATTGTGCTCATTTATAAGATGATTGAGGAAACCGTATATTTTCCGTAAGGTCATTCGTTCTTTACTCTCTGGTCCCAAAGATATTCTTTGTTTATAACAACTCACTTTGTTATTCCGTGTTCTTGAAATGTTATTTCAACGTAGAGACGAGAGATGGTTATAACTGGCGTCATGTCTCTGACTCAGTTTTGTTCCCATTCCTCATTTTCTTCTATCTGCTGTTCCTTCTTAGGGTTAAAAATACCAAACATATTATGTGTATTATTTGGGAAAATAAGTAATCTAATTATTTTAAGAAATAAAGAGTTTATTACACTAATAGTTAATAGATCAGGGGTGGGTATTACTTCGATCGCGATCGTCCAATGCACCAACACGATATTTTGGGATGATCACCTGAAGATTAGCATTTAGTAATTATACACGGAATTTTATTCAAGTTTGGCTGACTGTATGCATACTAAGTCTTCAACTGACTATAGCTACGAGAACTAACTTTAGATAAAAATGTTTTACTTTTTAAAGTATTTTGAATTGTTTGCTAATAAATGCATGATTTGATATTATTATATTTACATCGAGCGTTTTACTTTAAACACGATTCTAAAAGTGTGAATTTTTTTTATTTTAGATATGTAGGTAACCACACACACACACGCATTTATTATTAAGTTATAATAAAAATCGTAGAATTTTCGTTACCATTCTACACCTAAAACACTGGGCAGTGGCACACACAAGAATTTTTCAATCAGAAGGGGGTTGGGGGGCTCAAGTTCGAAAGTCTACCATTCTCATATCATGGCTCAATGCGCAGCCAAACATATTATTTTTGATTTTGAATATTGTCGGGAAAAGAAAACAGTAAAAAAATAAATTATTGAATAAATAATTAGCATTAATTAATAAAAAATATTAACAACAAATACTTAATTAAATTTTTGTGTACTAAATACATTGGATTATAATCAATCGGGGGGGGGATCAAGAGCTATGGGGAGTTCCGGACCCGTGGATACCCCCCCCCTTGTGTGCACCAATGCCGCTAGGTAGACCGCAACACCTTGAAAAAATTAGAAGTAGCCCGTAACCTGGAAAAGTTTGCCCACCCCTGATAGATCGTTTGTGGTAAATTTAATGTCATATTGCAGAATTTAATGATTCAGAGATTCATAGATTGCAGCACATGGCCGTGATCATCAGTGCTATAACGTACGACCCCGCATTAGGGGGGCCCAAAGCCTGACTGATGGCAAGTACGTATGTACGAATTTGAGCTTGGGGCCCAAAACCTGACTTTGCAGGGAGGGGGGCTATATTCTCGTTAAACCACTGACTGGTGTAGCTAATTCTTAGTGGGCTCTGTATTAAAATTTCTTCACGTACTCTTTTTGGAGGCTCCTTAACATTGTACCCTTTTCTTACATGTGTTGGGGCCCCTGTAGCTTGGGGGCCCCGTATCATTGAAAGGGCTGATACGGTGATAGCTACACCCCTGATAATCATAGCTCGTATGATCATAATTGCTCTAAAGAATCTATCTTGTAGAACAGGGGTGACCAACCCATGGCACGGAGGAGTTGTAAAAGTGACACGCGAAGACTTATAGAAAAATTTGAAAAAATAATATTAAATAAAAAAAATTTTCACTATTTTATTCAAATGCGGTTATTTTAGACAAAGCCTCAAAATTTGGATTAATATGTTTGTGAATAAATATTTTTACTAGGAATATATAAAAACAAAATATCTCTCTAAATTAGATGATATGTACGAAAAACAACTTAATTCTGCTAGCATCTTCAAGAGCTAATCCTAATACACATGATTGGGGGGGGGGGGAGCTTACAATTTCAAAAGCCACATTAATTAAATACTGACGATTTAATAATTAGTTAGAATTAATTGTTTTAAATTACTTGTTTTTATTTTATGCCTACTTTTAACTGATTGTACCTGTAAAGAGATTTTTAACAATAGAACCTAAGTAGTGTTTTTGTCTTTTTAATGATATAATTTTTAAATTTCCAATGCATAGACTTGCATTAATAAATGAGCTATTTGCGTGAAAATCCCATAATAAACTAATAAGTAACAATTATTTCGCTTCTTTTTTAATATTTAAAAATATTGGAAGTGGCACGTATAACTTTTTTTTTATTAGATAGTGGCACTTTTCTCAAAAAGGTAGCCCCCCCCCCCGTTGTAGAATAAGGAGTACTGCAGGACCCCGACTGCAGTGCCATTGGACCTGCGTTCGAATTCCGAAAAAGTCTTGGATTTTTCTAAATGTATAGTGCTTTTGAGGTAGGGGAGTACTCTAAATAGCCATCAAGTCGTAAGTTCTCTCGTGAGATTGGTGGAAGGGGAAAAGAGGTGAGAGGCCTCTGCCCCCTCCCCCAGGATGCTCTTCCTTAAAATTGGGATGGGACCGAACTAAATCGTACTGTCACCTATTGGAGCTCAAATCTAGGTCAACGACAGGCGTACATCTAATTTTTTGCCCCGATGAGTTTCATGGGGCTCGTCACTGAGACCGTCAGACAGGAGGCATTAGCAACAAAAACAACATCAATATGAGGTTCAAAAAGTATCGACTGTTAGACAATGGAATTTGAGAGAATTAAAATTATAGATCCAATTCGATCCAATTCCTTTTCTCTTTCGTGACACATTAGTTAAAACTAATACTGAATTACGATGAAATATTGCTTAAAAACAAAATACACTATCACATCAATTGTAAATTATTATTCGTGTGGCTATTGATCGACATCAGCTACTGATTAGCATCTTTGATGTGTGCAACTGTAGTAATTGACACAAGAGATTTCATTATACTGATGTTTATATACCTATATGAATGTAGATTCAAACTGCATCCCATATATAGGTATTGCTTTAGGACTGGCCGCGGTAGCCTAGTGATTACGGCACGAGCTCGTGACCTACGTGTCATGAGTTCGAACCCTAGTGCCACTGAAAGCCCGTGAGTGCACATTAAATCTACTGAGGCCCAAAGTCCTCTCATTTGCATAGTGCAGTGGTCTTCAAACATTTCAAATAACAGAACCCCTAGAACTAGAGTGAGAGAGTGAATATTGACGTCGCACTATTTCAGCTACACAAGAACTTTTGGCGACGGACCTCGTAATTTTGAACCATGGTCAAGAGACGAGAACTACACCTGAGCTTGTGAACCCCCTCTTCTAACTATTACACCACTTCAACGGGAGGACATTTGAGCTCTCGACAGATTTAACGTGCATCGCTCCCCTACATGGCGGGTCTTCAGTGGTGCTGGACTCGAACTCATGACAAGCCAGCCACGAGCCCCTTACCTTGACCACTAGACTACTGCGGCCTCCCCTTCTAGAACTAGAAGGTATTTTCGTGGAAACTTTAGAGCTAGAAAGTGTTTTCATGGAATCCCCATTCCACAAACACACTTTGAAAAAAATATCTCTTTAAATAATATTTAAAATATATCTCCAACAAATCATGTAAAAGCGATTATAAAAAGTATTACATTTATTATTTAAAAAATGTAATCTACTTTTAATATAATTTACTTATTAATAATACTAATCTGCGATCCAAGTGTCACCTGCCTATGCAGTATGTTTAGTAACTGGTATATGTGCTTGCTTTTTTTCACACAGACTGTTGAAGTCAAGGTTTACTGAGAATCACTGCATTGCATTGAATATTCCGAGTTTCATTTGTTTTATACTTTGTTTTTGTAGCCACTCAAGTTGAGAAATATTTTTCACTTGTACACATTGTCCTGAATGGATTAAAATGTTTATAGCTGTGTGAGAAATACTGTGTATTTTGAATGAATTCGCAACATAAAACTTAGAACCTGTTTTTTCTTAAATTTAGATTTTTACCTTCGAATCTGTTGATATGTTGCAGGTGTTTTTCCACTAACATAAAAAGAAGCATTTTCAATTAGAAAACTATTTAGTTTTGCAAGACATTGTACTAACGAGTATAAAATTATCTCGTGGAGCTCAGGATACTAAACAACAAAATATTCATAATCTAGTAAGTAATATATATATATAACGTTTTAATATTATGTTATATTATAATAATAAAAAAAGTTACGAGTATTACAAAATAAAGTTAAATAATGTATGAATAAAATTTTTAGCTTCTTAATGAAAGGGACGAGCTTTAATTTCTTGTGGTATACTAATATTTTAGAGACCGTGAATCCATTTTGCATACATCCATAAGCTTCTTTTTGGTTTTTTTTATTGTAACTCGTGGAGCCTTTCATGGAACACAGTTTGGAGACCACTGGCGTAGTGTAATAGTTTGGAGAGGGGGTTCCATCTCAGGTGTCCTCCTCATCATTTGAACTTAATTCAAAATGACGAGGTCCGACACCAATAGCCCTTGTGTTGCTTAGGAGTTCTGTGTTTAATAAACCCTCACTCACTCACAAAATACACTACAATTAATTGACTATAAAAATCAACTATTCTCAGTTGACGGGGAGGTCATTTTTTAGCTTATATCTCCTTTCAACTTCCACATACTTTCATGTTCAGGGCTGGGGGTTTAAAAAATATTTGCACTTGAATTTATTGTACATCATCCCCAAATGAAATTAGGGAGATCATGATAAAAATAAAATTCATTAAGTTAATGTTGTATTCAGCCATCTCGCGAGATTTTCTTCTCTGAGCAAACTTAGGGTCATTTTCTTTAAAGATTTATTGAAAGCATAACTGCCATCTTTTAATGTGGCCGCGGTAGCCTACGGGTCAATGTATCGGATCGTGTCTGGCATTCATGAGTTCGAGGCCAGTACCGCTAAAGACCCACCGTGTAGGGGAGTGATGCACGTTCAATCTGTCGAGAGCTCAAACGTCCTCCCGTTGGTGTGGTGTGGTAGTTCGGAGAGGAGGTGCCAACTCAGGTGTCGTCCTCGTCACTTGACCATGATTCAAAATGATGATGTCCGTCGCCAAAAACCCTCGTGTAGCTGAACAGAGCGACGTTTATGTTCACTCATTCGCCTTTTAACAAAGAAAACGTGATATGTCGATACATTGTAGTAAATTAAGTGAGATACAAGAGCCTGTAAGAAAGTTAAAAGCATTTCCTCTGCCAGAATGAGATAACCATTATTCTATAAGTTGGATAACGATTCCTTGTCTCCTGTTAAAATAAATCTCACTTTAAGACAGTCAGATCTGGTTTCAATTTTTGATTCGGATTCAACACAACTGTCAGAACCCTCCTCAGTGTTGGTTGGAAAATCAGTGTCGGAGGTGCAGTCGTTCTTCTGGTGATTACAGATAAGTGTATTTTGATCATTTAAAATCGGATAAGTAAATTGAGCTTCCCCTCATTCGTTGAGTTCTAGAAAATTATTAAATAATTATTTGTGTCTGTGATTGATTTTGTGTGTCATGTCGACTTCTATGTTGGATTCGAGTCATTAGCTTACAAGTCCAGAGTTATCTGGTTAGATTTCGGATAAATGGCATAATTTTCACGTTCTTGCATTGTGTTGCTCTGTGTTTATTGTATAAAACAAGAGTCAGCAACCTGTACCACGTGGTATTATTCTCAGTGACACTCAACACTACCTCTACAAGTTGATCTATTTTCGAATCGATGCAAGTTGATAAATTTGTAATGGACTTTATTTGACAAACATCTTCAGAATCCTGGACGAGTACGGAATTACGAAAAAATTTGAAAGATAGCTGTAAATTTATCTTTAGAGTTAGTTATTTTGTAAATTATTGAATGCCATGGATGAAGAGCTTTAATTGTTTGAATAGGGAAACTTGCATGTACCCTGCTTTCCGTTTTTCGTTCTACATATCGAAGTAAAAAAACTTTCCTCTTAAGAAAAATATTTCGAATCCGAAAAGAAACTGCTTAACAACTGAATGTTCAGAATCGTGTCTAATGGAAAATCCCAAATTATACTCCTGATGTTGCGTTATGCAAGTAAATCGATGCGAGCATTAGGGTTCGCATTAAAATTATTATTTATATCTTGACAATTTAAAATTTGTTGTTGTTGTTCAAGAAATAGTCATATTTTATGCTGTTTATTTTTATGTTAAGAAATATCTTTAAAAGAGGCAAAATTAATACAAAGTAAAAATTGTAAATATATATATTGTTGGCCTATATTCTCTAACTCATCAAGCATTATCGCGGGAATATAATTGTTTCCAATTGACCTATTGTGTGTAGACGCGGAATCCTATTGGTAGATTAGCTTGCACGCCACAGCTAAAAGGTTGCCGACCCCTGGTATAAAAGATTACCTCGCGAGTTCGATATTTTTTAGGATTAGTTCAACAGATTCGGTAACGATAATTTACAAAATTATTCGAATCCGTAGATTAACATTGATTTATGGGAGATTTCATATTCCACAGATTTTGTTTATCTATAGATACGGGGGAAAAAACTGAATGCATCCTTCTTTAAAATTCCAAACAATACTGATTTTGCCTAAAATGTATGAGAAACTGAGGCATTAATTTGTAGGATAAAATATTTATCAGAGTCAAAAAGTGTAAAAAGTATTATCTTCAACCATTATAATGATAAAAAATATATTTAAACTTCCGGGTTGGAAAAAAGGCTTAATTTTTTTATTCAATTTAATTATTTATTTCGTAGGATTTTTAAACAGTTTGCCTGTACTTTACTGTTTTCTCTGTTTTCATTCTATACAATAGAAGTCCTGTATGAAGGTTGCCATTTTCAATTTTCGATGCTTAATTCCCTTAAAAATATTTAAAAATTTCGTTTAGGTAAAATTTTCATAGAAATTTTTTTTAATTAAAATTTTATTGAAGTAATGATACCTTTAGAGAAACCATACCCAGGAAATGTTATTCTTTTATAGTTTTCTTCAATAAAATGTCAAATTCATAACTCCTTCGTATGAAGGTATTATTTATCGTCATAGTAATATCTTCATTTGTGAGTTTAATTTTTAATCATCTCGTCATTCATAAATTTCAGGATCCATATTTTCATAATTTTTCAGGGAAGCTTATTAATTCTTAAGAATAAAAAAAACTAAGCCCTCGTAGATATTTTTTTCTTGTGAAATCTTTCATTTTTTTTTATGTGCTTCATATAAATAAGCTTTGATTACATTTTTTATTTAAAAATATATTACTTTTTTTTTTTAATATTACCATCAGTGACTTCATTTTGTATCTTAGGTGAGCGAGATATTTAAAAACTTTTCAACGATACCGGAATTTGTTGTTTAAATACCATTTTACCGTAGATTCTAAATCATTTTTTAATTTAATATTTAGACTGTTTGATTTATCTTCAAAACAAAATTAAAATAGATATTTAATCTTATTTAGAAACTGATTGATAGTTAAAATATTACTTGATCAGGAAATTTTGCAAACGAAATATATTTCTTTACCCTTTACATGAAAATGAATTTTTAAACATTTTCAAACACCCAAAATTTTACAACTACGTTTTTCAAATATTTATACAGGCATAAAACTGCGCTTGAATTTTTGGACTGATTGGGATTTTACAATGCCATAAAATGAAAACGAGGCCGGCTTTTAAATCAGATTTGAGTTTTTCAGCTAATCGAATGACCACAGATCTCAATAAAGTGCAATATTATCAAGATAATTGTCTATTTCCTTGAGCAAATTATTATCTATATTATTTGATTCACAAAATGTATATTCATTTATAAGTTAACCTAACTTCTTCGATTTATATATAAATTGTTCTATTGCGGGAAAAAATGTGATACACTCATGTCCATAAATTAAGGATAATTCAGAATCACACAGAAATTGAACTCTAAAATAAAATTTTCACCAGTAGAATTATCTTGAAGAAGACGTATCTTGAAGAAGAATATGCAAATTACAGGAAACCACCAGAGGACGCGGACAGTACGTCATAATGACGAGAGTGTAAGAGAGGGGTATATAAGAAATGGTGGCAAAGAAGTAAAATTGTTCACAAGCACTTTAAAAGCCTTTCAGTGCAATAACCGTACCGTTATGGTACAAAGGAAGCTTTTGGATGATTTTTTACGTGGTAGAATTATCGGACGACCGGAATGTGGACGTACCCAGCTAGAAGTATCCGAGGAACTTGGAATCGCACAGAGTGTCATCTCCAGGCTTTGGCAACGATTCCAAGATGATGGTAATGTGAGTAGATGTTACAGCACAGGTCACCCCCGAGTTTCAACGCCGAATGAGGACCGGTATTTGGCAGTTACTGCCAAAAGAAACAGACGGAGCACATCATCAGACCTGCCTCGTCAGCTCTCTTCAGCTACCGGTACGATAGTTTCAAGGCAGACCGTGTACAGATGCCTAGGGCACATTGGTCTATATGCCCGTAGGCCTGTCAGATGTGTTCCCCTTACCGCAACTCACTGTCGCCTGCTATTAACCTGGAGTAGAGAGCATGTATCGTGGACACCGCAACAGTGGTCTTGTGTGATGTTTTCCGACAAGTCCAGGTTTAGTTTGCAGTCTGATTCTCGCTGGACTTTCATATGGAGAGCGCCAGGTACCCGTTACCACCAAGAGAACACCATTGAACGACACCGTTACGGTTGTGCAGGAGGGCTCGTTTGGGGAGGAATTATTCTTGGTCCCAGAACTGACCTGCATGTTCAGAGTGTAACGATGACAGGCCACATCTATCGGGATGTTATTCTGGGACAACATGTACGTTTGTTTCGGGGCGCCATGGGTGCTGAATTTCTGTTTATGGATGACAACGCCCGTCCTCACCGTGCAAACATTGTAGACGAATGCCTTCAATCGGAGGATATCACCTGTATGGATTGGCCAGCATACTCGCCGGACTTGAATCCAATAGAGCATGTGTGGGATATGCTTGGTCGACGTATTGCAGCCCGTCAACCCCCTCCCACCTGTCTACCGGGACTTCGGAGGGCATTGATGAGATGTGCAATATTCCCCATGATCAGATTGATAATTTGCTACTCAGCATGCGTAGGCGTTGTAAGGCCTGTATTGCATCGTCCGGGAGACATACTCCGTATTAACCATCATACTAACCATGTTATACTGTTTTTTGTAAATAGGTTCTTTTTGAAATTTACTCCAGGGAGTGAAAATCGCAATTTTTATTAATTATGTCAAACATATAGCATCTTTTTTGCTCTTTACCTTTTGTTTAATAGACTTTACAAATAAGTCAAATTTGTTTGGCTTCTCTTTCTTTGCCTGAACTTCATTATCCTTAATTTATGGACATGAGTGTACAACAAAACGTTTTTACAGTATTTTTTTCCTTCGTCTTAGTCTCGCCAAATCATGAAACATGTATTTGAAGTCAAAATTTAAATGATTTAAAAAATTTCCGCGGTAATAATACTGATACTTTAAAAATCTTAATCCATAACTTCTCACTGAAGATGGTAGTGAGTAATGACTTTTTAGATGTCCTTTGTCAATCAATTCTAATGTCTCCAGTGCCACAAAATATTTCTTTACGTGTGTCTCATATTTTATTTACTTCTGATTTGTAACAGAAAATATGAACCTTTGAACAAACTTTAATACCGTAAAATCCGGCGTATAAAGCGCACTTTTAACTCCTAATATAAGATCGAAATGTACGGATGCGCATGATTCGCCAGGTATAAAAAAAATGATAGCATCAAAAATTTTAAAGAAAGAAACGAGCATAAGAAAATTAGACTTCTATATGCATCGAAATACTTTTCATTTAAAAGAAATAACATACCCTTATGAAAGATTGTAGTTCTAGCAGTATACTATTTTTTTGAAAGCCCGGAATTATATCTTGAATAAAGGATTTCAAAACAGAAGAACGTCGCACTCGTACATTTTAGGTTTCTCCGTAAAAAAGAGGGTTGGTGTGGTAGTTAGGAGCGGGGGGATGCCATTATGAGGTGTCATCCTCGTCACTTGACCATGGTTCAAAATTAGGAGGTTCATCGCCCAAAGCCCTCGTGTAGCTGAACAGTACGACGTTGATATTCACTCACACATTCGTAAAAAACGGGGGGGGGGGTGCGTTATACGGTGAATACATCTAAAAATTAAAGACAGTTTGAAAGTGTAGGTGCATGTTATACACCGTATTTTTACGGTACATTTTTTCCTCCCATATGTGTAACCCCTGTAATAAGTTTTATTATAGCATCATTAATAAAACTGTATCATAATTCATAACTTGAGAATAAGATTGTATTTAGTATTAATAACATTCTTTTTTTTAATAATTATCTTCCATAATTTGTTGATAATTTCTAATAAATTCTGTCACTAAATTTTCCAGCAAAATTCATTGTCATTTTTTGGTTCATTGTCGTCATAATTGACGCTATTTTATTGAACAGAAAGGCATTTCATATTTTACTGTATGATAATGAAAAGAATATGAATGATTTTTGTTTTATTTAAGTAAATGATTATTGATAACTTTTATAAAGGTATATTTGGAATATTTTGAAAATTTCTTAGATCGATTCAACTCCTTTTTTTTTAATTCAAGTATTTCCTTTTTCTTGACTGTGCGTTTGAAAATCTTTGAATACTTGAAATTTTGATTCATCTCTCTGTATATGAAAAAAGTTTTTCGTGATGTAATAAATTTATTTATGTACCTCATACATGAGAATATTAAAAAGGTAGTAAGTCCTATTCAATATTATGGTTGCAAATTGGTAATAAGGGGCGCAATTTTCAGTTCAATCAACAACTTCAAGCTCAAAGATTAACACATAACATCATAAATGCGTATCAGAAAATTGAAGGAGCTCGTTTTTATTATATGCGATTGAACCAAGCACCATTGAAAAAAGAATATATGCAAGAATTTTGATAAACCACGCACACAACTACATGTAAAATCATGTCTTTCCCTGGAAAATTTGCACTTGCTATGACTATTAATAAATCACAGGAGCAGAGTTTTGAATAAGTTGATTTATGTATAGCATCGATGAAAACAATACTTATTCATTGGCAATTGTATGTGGCTCCGTCAAGGTGCAGAAGCAAAGACGGGATTAAAATACAGTGCAATTTAGAGGAAGAGGGGATTAAGAACATTGTTTTTCAAGAGACAATAAATTGAAATAGAAAATTAAAATGCGGAAAAACATTTGAAATTCATTTTTTTCCTGCTTATAATATATTGGGAAAAAATGATACAAGTAGTTAACAGTTTGAGCAATGAATATGAACCGTTGTGTAATTTGTGCAATGAGGGTAGGTCCGCCATGAGATGGGTACCAGCCTCTTCCTCCTAGTTTATCCTATAATAATTAAAATTCTTACTCAACTGACTAACTATCAATCTATTTCATATGTAGATTTAAAATGTAAAGAACCACGTAACTTGTTTAAGTACTTCTAACCATCCCTCGTTGATAATTCAAAATAACCCTATCAAAACGTAAATAAGCCAGAATGAAACCGTGGCGAATGAATTAAAATGCAGGAAAAAATATAAACTTATCGTGTTTTCATTGTGATTGCATCAAGAATTAGCGCCCATTCAATTCTAAATTCGAAACTCGTAATTATTTCCATCGTTGCTTCCTGTAAACTCTCCAGAAAATCCGTTATCTCCGCTTCCGTTCGACTTGACGAGTCACTGCAGTAAACAAGGGTTGCCATAAAAACATCGAACTCGCCTCGCGCTGGAATCGAGCCAAGTTTGGCCGCCAGTGAAAATGCTTTCAGCCATTCCGATATAAAATGATAAAAATGTCATCCATCAAAAGTCTGATGAAACAGCTCCCAGAAACTAATTAGGAAGATTCAAGCATTGCTTGTTCTCAAGAGTTGTAACTGTAACTGTAGTAACTGTCCAATTTTTCATTTCTTTTTGTTCCATTTGCGTAGAGTTTTGTCTCTTTTTTTTTCAAAATTGTTTCTTAATTTGTTTTTTCTTTAAATTTCAAGCAACGAAATTTTAAAATAGAACCTGAAACATTAAAATAGAACCGTTATGCGGCGAATGTAACGTACACATATATACTTAGTGTAGGCACAGTGGCGTAACGGAGAACTTTAGGGCCCCCTGCAAACTCAGATTTTGGGCCCCAAGCCTAAATATGTAAGTGTCAATCAAGCTTTGGGCCCCTAGAGTCCCTGGCCCCCCTCGCAATGTGGGGGTGTACATGAAGCCACTGTACCAGGGGTAGGCAATTGTTTTAACTCAAAAACCACATAGTGGAAGCTGAGTAGTGGTGAATATTAGCCCCTCCCCTACAAATCAGTTTTTGCCTTTAATATTTTATTAATTGGTTAAACACGTACTTGGCTTCAGGCTTTGGTCACCCTAGAATCCTGGCCTCCCATGATGATGAGGTTGTGGGGGTATACGTTACGCCTTTTTAAAATCATTACATTTATTAGTTAACTTTTCATCTCAGAAAGGGTGTAAATCGTGTTATAACAAACTGAGTAAATAAATATAAGTTAAATAAAATAATGGCAATTTCATTCAGTTTATTTATTGTCGGGGGCGTAGCTACAGCTGTATCAGCCGTATCAATGATACGGGGCTCTTAAGCTACAGGGGCCTCAACATTGATAGTTGAAGTACCACTAACAGGGCTTTATTTCTAATAAAGGGCTACGAAAGAGTTTTGATACGGGGCCCACTCAGAACAAGCTACGCCAGTGTTTATTGTGCTAATTTCATATTGTATATAGCTGCACAAGCATATTTAATTTTAGAATCAGTTAAATGAGATAATAGACAAAATACATTCTGACATAATAAAAAATAAAATACACATTTACACTGATAATACTTATAAGTGTATCAGTATTGTACAATGTATTTGACAATTAATGTGTAACAATACTAAGTTAAGAATAAGTTAAATAATTACCAGTGACCCCCCCCCATGGGCTTGTCATACATAAAATTTGCATACAAAATTTATTACTTATCTTGATAATTTGTTCGATTTATAATTAAAGTCGTATTGTAGCTTTATTGTCTAAGTATATATTACTGATTTCAATGCATTGTTATTATATGGAAGGAGGTGGGGGGCGATGAGAGAGAGAAAGAGAGAGAGAAAATAATGATTGACAATTGGGTCGTAAACATTGAAAGTTTGAGAATCACTGATATATGTAACAGAAGAGACCCACAAGAATGGAATTTATCGTAAAAGAGGTCCATGGACTTCATGTTACTTACAAAGGGTCCAGACAGCGAAAATGGTTAAGAAACCCTGTTTAAATCTAATAAAATAACAGATACATAACCCAATAGGTAGTTATTGGAAGGAAACACACACATATATATAGGTGACTCTTAATTTATGTTCATAATTATTCAACATCCACTTCCTGAGGAGGGTTCTATAATTAAACTGAAACGTTTGGGAAAACAGATTCCAGCACAAATGATCGAATATCGATGAGACGTGAGCATCTGTTTCTTAAAATCGAACTCCGCAGTAGTTATGTAGCATAGGAAACGTAAATCAGTTGCACTATGTGTACGAATGCGAATATTTTATTAAATATATCTTTAAGTCTCTCTCTTTTAATCAGGTGGTGTCCCTTTGCTTAATTTACGTTACACTTGAACTACACAATAGCCCAGTGCTTCTCAAACTTTCAATATTTGTGACCCAATATTCCATCACAATTTTCATCACCCTCCCCCCCCCCTCCAAACAAATAACAAGACATTGAATTCAATAATACTATACTTTGACACTAAACCTACAATACGACTTTAACCTCTTGCCACCGGCGTATTTATACGTCTCTCTCAACCGGTGCTTTAAATTCCCCGGACGTATATATGCGTCTCCGAAATACAATCTTTTCTCTGTACTGCTATCCGTACAATTATTCCGCAGGCTTTGAAATGCAATAAAAGGACCTTGACAGTGTTTGTAAGGGATTTACTTATATCAGAGGATTTCTTAATTTTTTCCTTTTCTCCCCCCCCCCTTATACTTAGAATCCCCCCTACGTAGAAAATGGAGGCCTTGAGGAGCGAATCGCGTAACTTTTAATCAGCAGTGAAAGGATTATTTATAAATCGTATAAATTATCAAGATAAGTGTTAATTTTTGTATATAATTTTTACTTTACAAATTCAGGGAGACCCTGGTAATTTTTAAATTTGTTTTAACTCAGTATTTTTTAATTAATTATAAAAAACATTGTGCAGTAATGATATATTTATAAGTGTATTATATCAGTTTAAATGTTAACTTTATTTTTTATTGTGTCAGAATGTAATTTGTTTACTCATTATTAATTTCATTGAATTAATAATTTTTTTAAATCTTTTTTTTTGACTTTTTAATATGCTCGAGGCCCCTCCTAGGGAAGCGCACCCAACAGTTTGAGAAACTCTGCAATGAGCTATTGGCTCATGAATTCCATTTCGATGCCACGTGTGTCAATCTTTAGTGTACAGGGTGAGTATAAATGATGTACCCGATTTTTAAAATTCATATTATCGATACACTTATTGCAAAAGTAATACATGAATGTAAAGAGAAATATACTAAGTTTTTTTTCTGTTACAAATTTTCATTGTGTGACCTTGTCTCCCAAAATACGTTCAATCTGTAATCCAGTTCGTTCCATACATTTTGCAGCATCAATGGTTCGTAATGCTAAACAAATACTTACTTGTCACCCTCTGTTATTGTTATCTGCTGTGTCGATTACAAATTACATGGTTTGAAATTTAGTCTTTTCATAAAACTTTCCATACCACTTTCTATGGCATTCCAAGTTCACTGGTGACAACTCTCATAGACATCCACGGACTTCGAACCTTGGAATTCCGCCTGATCCTCTCCATTGCTTCTTCCGAGACGCTTACCCGCGCGCTGCTTTTCTTTTTACACAAGCAACTTGTTTCTCAAAAATGAAGATACGATTTTTGGAGTCGGTACCCCAAATGGTAACTTTCGCAATGTATCACTTTGCAGTTGTTTTTTATAAAAAATATAATATCGTTAAGAAAAACCCCTTTTTGATGTTCTCACTTAAAAATTCCTTCCTATCGAAAAAATACAAATTTTTAATCTTCGAAGATATCTATGAAATTATATTTTAAGTACAAAATGAAAAGGGGGGGGGAGAAGACATGGTTTATTATATTTAATCATAGTAAAGCGATGTTAAAAATGACCCTTTAAATAAATAAATAAATAAATTTAAAATTATTCAGTATTTACCAAAACAACACCACCACCATCTTGCTATTTTGCTGGCAACCGGTCATTCAATGTTTATATTTGTTTATGTTTAGTATCGATATTAATATAATTTTCATTCTGCTACATTTTTAAATAATTTAACTGATTAAATACAGTACTAATTATAGAAAATCTGCACACAGAATAGAAAAAAAAACACAATTTTTACACCTATCTCGAACTTAGAGATTCTCTCAAAGAAATCATCGTGACATCGCTTAAGTATTATGATTATTTATAATGCAGTTGTTAATTTTCAAGCTTGTACGACATTCAAATGTTAATATTAACTAATTTTTGATTAAATTTAATTTCTACATTGTTTATCGCTTAGATGAGAGATGGCAAACTCCCCCTCGCCTTGAGATTATTTCTACGACACCATAGGTTTTAAATTCAATTGTTTGGAAATTTTCATTTGAAATTTTAAAAGAAAAATCATTTAAGGAGCGAATGTCATTTTGGCATGTACGGAAACTTGAATATGGAAAATATAGCTGTAGGAATTTATATGAAAATTCATCGAAAAAATTTTGCATGTTCGAAAAAAAAATGGTATCCGTCTTAAGGAATAAACTTGAAACTATTAAATTATGTTAATTTGCCTTTATATTTAAGTCTAAAGAATTGGGGGGGGGGCAAATAATATCATGTAACAAACAGAGAATCATAACTTTATTCATTTCATTTAGTAATAAAAATAAATAATGTTTTATAATAAATTAAATTGGCTTGCCAATTTTTTTGGCCCGCACCTAAAATATTTTGTCATCATTGGCTTAGGATTCTGAAAATTTCTCGTTCCACAGATCTTACTCAAATTAGCTTAGAGTTCATACGCCTCTTTCTCAGAAGGATAATTCTATTTACTGACTCTTTCTCTTATATTTACACTACAAACCTTTATAAATTAATTTTTAAAGAGATAAAGTCTTACACTGTGTGTGTAGAGTTGCATACCTACATTTTTCTACGTTAATGAAATAATAATATAAAAATAATTAATATTTTATGTTCTAATATGTCTTTCCCTATTATATCTTTTTAAAAAATATATTATAGTTGGTCCTCCATTTAACGAAGTTGCTAAATCCCGAAACAAAAGCTCATTATGTAGAAAATTCGTTAAATAAAGGTTAATCTTTTATGTGGTTTCTAAAGTACAAGGGGTGATCAAATGAAAAGGTACGAAACGACATAAAAATGAAACAGTTAAATATTTGCATATTCCACCAAGGGAGAATGTAGCGAGACATCTCGGGATGCCATTGGAGACTCTGACTGGGATCGGATTATGCGCGGATGCCCGCATGCGCAGGAGAGAGCAAAGGCTCTTATAAAAAGCGGCGTCCAAATGATGCGAGCACAGAATGACTCGAGCACAGAAAAAGCATTAACTCCAATGTGTACTGTGAGACACTCCGACGCCTACGCAGGTCCATCAAGAACAAAAGACCGGGGCTGTTCACGGAGGGTGTGGTTCTGCTCCATGATAACGCGCGTCCACACGTCTCCAGAGTTACACAAATGGAACTGGACAAGTTCCAGTGGGAGACGTTGGACCATCCGTCCTACAGTCCGGACATGTCACCCTGCGATTTCCATGTGTTTGGTCCACTGAAGAAACACCTGAAAGGAAAGCGCTTCTACTCGGACGACGTACTCAAGGACACTGTGAAGGACTGGGTCTCGTCACAGCCACAGGAATTCTAGGAACAAGGAATCCCGCTGCTTGTTCATCAGTGCTCGTTGTGCTCAGGCCTATGGTGTATATTTTGAATAAAGTCTATATTTGTACCCACCGTGTCGTTTCGTACCTTTTCATTTGATCACCCCTTGTATATTAAAGCAATTTTTAACTTCTTAAACACTAGATATTCCTTTAAAAAAATAGTTACTCATACTTTTTTGTAAATTAATATATACTTATTGAACAAATCTTACCCATAAAAAAAAAACACTGCCAGGAAAACAAAAAAGAAAAAATAATTGTTCAAGAATTTATTGTATTTTCAATTTTAAAAAATAATTTTATATTAGAAAATGTCATCAAAATTAATTCTAATTTAAAGCATACGAGTAATTTTAAACATACATTATTTTACAACCAGTAATTTTAAGCATGCATTACCCCATGTGTTCTGAAATTTAATTACTGATAAAATCAATTTTTTAAGGGTTTTTTTATTTGAAAAATTACGGCAATTTTATTGTTCTAGGTGAGTTAGGCACCTGGTAAAAACTAGAACATTGATCCCCGAATAATGTGTTAAAAGAGAGAAAATTTCAAGTATCAAGAAATATTTTTAAAGGGTGAGAAAAAAAAATTTGAATCACAAGAAAAAATTCGGTTAAATAGAAAATTATTTATGAAGTCCTTGTTTCACTGTTCCAACTAGTTTCTAGGAATTTAGTTTCAGAAAATTGAACTTTGACAGAAAATTGTTTGGGATGATGACAGAAAATTTAACATTTTTGGCCCCGACTGGTGTATAATAGTTTGTAAAGGAAAAAATGAGGAACTTAATCCCATGAATTTATGTGGAACAAGAACGCTTCCACCCCCATGCTTCAGCATGGAGGTGGAGGTGTTCTGACGTGGGGGTTTAAATCGGCTTCAGTATTAGCTAATTTGGTATTTTTTAATATTATGATCATGAGCTCTATTTAAATATTTTAAAGATCAATTTAAAATTATCCGCACAAAAATTGGATATTGGAGACGACTTCATTCTTAACACGGTAATGACGTCAAGCACACTGCTCTAAATGTACACCTCTGGTGCCCCTATAATTGTCCCCAAATTCTGAAAAACATCCTAAATCACTTGATTTAAAATAAGTAGAGCATATTTGACGATAATTTGATTTTAAAAGAAAACATGACGTATAAAAACAAAATGTGAAATAAAAACAATGATTACAGAAAAAAGGGAGGAATATCGATGCTGAAATTACAAAAAAACTTATTAAATCTATAGCAAGATGTTTAAAAGCTGTTGAACATTGATAATCCTACTAAGTAAACTTTATAAACTTTTTTATCCTACTAAGTAAAAAATCAAGAAACAAATACAATATTTGAAGCTATGTTGAGATTTTTTTTTAAACGTACAAAGACTTTTGTGGGGTAATTTTTAGTATTTTTATTTTTAATTTTTCAAAATAATAGTTGTACTATTTTTTAAAAATAATTACGTTATTCCATTAAGAACAAGTAGGTATGATAAAAAAAAATTACAATTACGATACATTAATTTTTATCTGTCGGAAAGATAAAATTTAATGCAAAATTGCAGGTGCACGAACACTTTTGTGGTTCCACTGTATATACATACACTAGCTGGTGTACCCACGTTGTTTGCACGAATGAATTGAAAAATTGAACAATACAGACTGAAGGGTAAAGAAGTTTTTAATGAGTTAGTTTTACGTGAATTGCAAATTAAACAAAGAAAAAGCTTTTTGCATATCTCAGCTGAACAAAAAAAAAACATATTTGTTAAATTTAAATTCTGAAAGTCTAATAGCTGATAAAAAAGTTTTTTTTATAATGCTTCGTAATTCTCTTGTGGGTCGATTTTTGAAAACACCTTCCTAAGCTGATCTCTGCTTAGTAAAAGTAACACATTGTTACAAGTTTTGCGTAATGAATGCTTAAAATAGTGAAAATAATTCATACTTGAATGTGTAATACTTTAATATTGCTTTCTGTTGTATTTATTTTATGTTAAAATTGTAATATTCGCAAACAACGCTGTTTCTTACATTATAATGGCAATTCAATGGAAACATAGCGAAATATTGGTGATAGAGCCAGATTGGCATCATCTTTGATGATTACGTAGACAACTTGATGATTGATCGCACGGTGAAGAAGTTGCTTTGCTGTAGCGCCGCATAGTGGTTAGTTGCAACGAAGAGGAAAGCACAAAAACCTTCTTCACAAAAAATACATATACATGCCAATTTTCATAGTGATCGGTTGAACGGTGTTACAGTGAAGTGATTTAAAAAAAACACACATCCATTTATAACTATATGCTTTCGAATCCAGAACATTTTGTTTCCTTTGAACAGTGAAGAGCATGAACTGATTAGCGGAGAACACATTTTTGTATAAATCGTCAGACTGTGACGTCACATGAATTTATGAACTGATTGGCTGGAAGCTAGTGATTGTCGTTAACATGTGACTATGACGTAACATATAAATTTAGCCCATTCTATTGTCATTAGTAAGTTGCTATTGACAAAAATTATAGGGGGTTAATATTTCACTCATTCAAGCTTATTGACCTTGGTTTGGATCTTTGCTTCAAACTTATATAAATGCCTTCTCTAATTGTCAGCTATTTAGTTTTTTATGAAAATGTGATTTTCTTTTACTTATATAATCTTCAAGATCTTACGGGCTCTGCGGATTTTATCTTTTGGTGATACTTCTTAATTTTGAAGCAATCTTTACGGGGCCCTAAAAATCCACCGTCTGATAAAACTTTAATGTAAAAGGTTCTTAAAATTCGTTATTTGGATAAAAAGCGGTAATTTTCTGCACAAATAAGCACTAACATTATAGTGTCGTTGTGATCATGTGTGTAAGGACCACAAAATTGTCAACCATTTCGAAATTACCTCTAAGAAATAATTGATGAGAAGGTTTGTATGAGAAATACTGAAAAAATTAGAATAAATTCAACAAGACTTAATAACGCATTAAATTCGAGATTTTTTTATGGTATATATAGTACTGCTTTAAATAAATCTCTGTAGATAAAGTAAAATTAAAATAAAAAAAGCTATTCACTTCTGCACCATTATATAAAAACTGCAATAATTTGTTTTTTGTGTCAAGTAACGAATAAAATTTGTCATGTGGAGTGGAATTTCCTAAAATTTTTCTGGAAAATTCGGAAATTTGCATAATTTTTCTGCCTAATTTATTATTTATTTTTTTGTTTTAATATAGATTTTATATTTTACTTTATACAAATTTATTAGATTAATTGCATTAGCAGAATACATTGTTATAAGTACGGAAAGATTATCTACGTAGAAATCATTATAAAAAGTCTTTGTTTTTAATGTCGTATTTAAGCCACACAATGAGATATTATTGATGAATTAATTTTATCAACTATTAATGGGGTGCAGATAACTATAAATTTAATATCTCGCACTCCAGTATTTCACTGACAGTGCATTAAAACTTTTGGAGAATAGTTAGATTTAAAAGCAACAGTTTTCATTCAATACATTTGTAGAAATTTGGTCCCGAACTTGCAACTCGGTGTGTATGTAATTTTTTAAAAATTTTAAAGACTCGTCTCCTTTTGTGTCCTTATTAAATAGGTGGTAGTTTTCATTATAACTATACTATGGATTTTTACATCATCTTGGTACTGCATATTTGTATAATCATCTTGGTACTGCTTATTGTTACTATCCTCTGTACAGAGAGATATGATGCATATTAATCTCTCGAGGCTCAAACATCCTCCCGTTGGTGTGGTTTAGAAGTTGGGAGTAGGAGGTGTTAGCTCAGGTGTCCACCTCGTCGCTTGACCATGGTTCAAAATGACGAGGTCCGTTGGCAATAACCCTCGTGTTTCTTTCGAGAGAGTGTGACGTTAATAAAACATTCACTCACTCTTGGCAAAATACTCATATGTTCCATGAGAATATGGTTTCAGAAATTTCAACCAACCTACCTAGTCAATAAATAATTCCTCGTGGAAATTGTTGCAAGAATTTATAAAAACCAACCAAGCTTTTCGCTTTAAAAATCATTCAATTTTGAAATTTGAATCATTCATTACAAGACCCTACTCAGTTTGCTACCTTTATAAGCTGTAACCGTTCTTGTCATAATAACTGTAACTGACTGCACAAAGCAGCCAAGGCTCTCTCGTATCTTCAGTACAGGGAACATAAAAACGGTTCTTGCCCATTACTTTTGCTTATGTCTTTGTGTAACCTAACTTAAATTAATAAATAATTGTTACACTAATAAACACTTCCTTCCCTAACTATACAACTTTAGTTTAATCTTGAACCTCTTAACTAGTTTGCCATTATACCATAAGAGCTACCGAAGGTTGGCCGCACAACCGGTTTGCGCATGCGCTGTACGCACACAGATATTTTATCTTTCTATCTTTGATTTGTACATAGTTTTAATTCTTATAGTGAGATTATTAGTGCTAATGTGTATTTTTAAGAGCTGCAATTTGTCCATGGTACTGAAATATTTTTTTTTTCGGGATTTTCTTTGGGGTGGAGGAGGTAATTTTTCATTGGGAAGGCAGGAATTTAGATTCTTGAAAATATTCGATAAGAACAAGGATTTTCAAGGCAATGTGCTGTTTGTTGCTTAAGAAGAAATGAAAATGGAAAGATAATGCAAAAAAGTCGATATTATCTCTGTCCCTTTTGCAATGTAAGAATTAGTATTATAACATGCTTCCAATTGCGTGTGCATATATATATATATGCACACACGCACAAAATCCTCAACCGTTTAAGAAAGAGGCACGAGTATGAAATCTTTTTGTAAGTAGGAGAGAAATTCTTTTAAGATAGATGAAACATTCTTCATAGCATGCAGAGTATACTTATAAGAAAACAAACATTAAGGGGTTTTTTGTGTTGCGCAATTATAAAATAAAAAATAGTGAGAAAACTTTAAAATTGAAAACTAAAATAAAATTCGTCAATTTTCCATTCTGTGTGTTTTTATTCTTAGCAGGGGCGTAGCAGCCACTGTATCAATGATACGAGGTCCGAAGCTACAGGGGCCCCAAATTGTGTAACTACAGTTCCACTAACGAGACTCTCATATATAACAAGTAATAAAAAAAATTTTAAGTCAATTCCTACTTTGAATGGATGAATGTAAAGTGTTTTATTAACGACTGGAAATTTAAATAAGATAGATATATACATACAGAGAGAGAGAGAGTGTGAACTAATAGTAGGAATTGAAAAAGAGCATGATTTGGTCTGCATTTTTGTAACAATGTACACCCGGTTTGGCTAGTTTGGCTGAAAAGCCGGTTTTCGACGCCAACATTTGTCATTGTTTTATCAGTTACATTGTTACAACTATAGAGACGAATCTAAGTTGGCGTCGTAAACCGAAATTAATTTAAATTAATTAACCGGTAATTAATGAATTAATATTTGAAAAAACTACATTAACTTCAAGTGTTATCCACTACAAGTTTAAACAAAATATCAATCATTGGCATGGCCAAGTAATTTTAGTGCGTTTTTCACATGTTAAAAAAGTAAAATCAGAGCCTTTTATACTTGTTTTCTGAACTTTTTTTGTGAAGATTTCCTCATTTTTGTGAAAATTTCCTCCAAAATGCAGGCAGATTTTTTTTAAAAAAACTTTTTCTAACAATAAATTTACTAGGTAAATTTTGAGAAAATTTTGTTATAAACTAGCGAAATTCAGGAAAATTTGTAGGAAAACTCGGGAAAACTATGGGAAAATTTAAATATGATTCGGCTCATCTAGGGCACAAATGCGACCCAATGCCGAAAACCCGAGGTCAATGGGTTGCTTATTGGCTGAGAAAAAGGTACGACAAAATATGGAACGAAGAAGACGAAATTTGCGTCCTAATAGCGCTTTTGTTCCACTACGTGAAAAACTCGCTAAAAATTTATTTGAACTTAATCGGATGAATAGAAAGTATTTTATCAATGACTGAAAGTTTGGACATGATAAATATATTTATATATATAAATAAATATGGAGAGAGAGTGAACTAATAGAGTAGGAATTTAAAAACGGGTCCGAAGGAATTTTGATCCAGGGTCGACACAGAACTAGCTGAGTCAGTGATGCTTAGTTACCATAAAATAAAAGAATGCCTTTTTTTTTTCTTGAACACTTTGGACAAAAAAAAATTGACCGCATTCAAGGGAGTAACGTCCAACGCTCTATAAACTTACATTTTAATCCTTATGTTTATCAAACTACGAATACTTTCATTAACTCCACCACCAGCATTTCGAAGAATGTATCCAATCTTAATTGCCCCTCTAATAAGCGAAATGGTAGGTGGAAAAAAGACATGGCTTTTGTCTCTGCCATTTGCATACCTTTCTTTTGTGAAAAGCGGTCATATTTTTTGCGCATTGGGCAGATGAGTGGGAAAGGCGTAACATCGCGTATAATTAACCACCCCTTAATGAAATGCATGTTTCGATATCGATCAAAAGGTGAGGCCGTCCCTTCCAAATGGGCCGTACGTGATCCTACGACAATTAGTTGGTTCACAGCCAAAATATCCCATTGATTTCTTCACATTAACAGGTTCTCATTGCGCCTAAAGGGGAAAGGTGATTAAAACCTCATGCATTTCTGTGTCTTCGCTAAGCCTTAATGTTTTTAATTAGGGTGCGCTCTTGATTTCTCGATTCGCATTTGTTTCAAATTTGCATTAGGTCTTTTAATTGCAACACATTGCATTTACATCAGAACCAATAAAAGAAATTCTAAGTAGAGGAGAATGTTGAGGATTCGAGTTCTCTGAAGATTTAGTGTTGAATTTTGGGAAGTAACGAATAAGTTAAGTTGTCGACACCTTGATTGGTTAGGACTATCGTAAATATCCAATCATGTAACACTGATACAAAATAAATTTATAAACAGTGGCCCACAAAAGTGTTCGTTCACAAGCGTTCAAATTTTTCTTCAGATTTTGAGTATTTTATATCACAAAACTTATTGTAGAAAGTTCTGCAACATCATCACGAGAACTCGTAAAATTTATTATTTTTTATATTTATTTATTTAATCTTACTTCCTGCATTACTAATTCATTTTTATTTTTGTTGCGTCTCAATAAGGATTTTAGATTTTCAGATGCTTTAAATTTTCAATATTCTAAAACCGATCACTTAGTTTTTTCATAAAACTTTGCTAAAAATTATTTTAAATATTCCTTTGTACATATGTTTGTCACAATTGATTTTTCATTGACGAAAGAAGTAAGATGTAGGGAGGAGAGATTTTAAAGTTTAAATCTTCCCCTCTTATTGAAAATTTAGTTGTACAACACCAATCGTTCTTGAAATAAATAAAAAAATCTACAGCCTATCAGTTTCTTAGCGAACAAAAATGCGATCTTAGCTATATTTCATAAAACATCATAACAGGGATTATTGCACTTTAAATCGAAATGACTCAGAAAATTCCATAAAAAGGATTATCGTTGAAATTCGAAGAGTGCTTTGAACGACAGATCTCGAAATTTGGAATTATAGTCAAGTGACGAGGACAACACCTGAGCAAAACCTTTCTTTCTCCAAACTTCCACATACCACCAACGTGAAGATTTTAAACCTAGATAAAGGCAATATGTACCTTTCCACTATGTGAGGAATCTTAAGTGACATCAGGACTCAAACCCACGGTAAGGTTACAATAACGCCAGACATGCATTCGGAACTCTACTACCTGATAACAGTATGGAAGTTCGGAGCTGAGGATTTATTTGATAGTGATTCATATTTTAAGATACACTACTTCCAAAGTAATAGATAAAACAATCTTTCAGCTTTCTTAGGCTTGGCCACGGTAGCCTAATGGTTACGATCACAGACTCGTAGCCAGCGTATCATGGGTTCGAGCCTTAAAGCACTCAAGACCCACCACGTAGAGGGTCTGATGCACGTTAAATCTGTCGTGACCTAAAATCTTCATATTGGTCTGGTGTAAAGTTTAGAGAGTGGTATTCCAGCTCAAGTGTCGTCCTCGTCACTTGACCATGGTCAGAACTACGGTTCCATCGCCAATAGCCCTCGTGTTGCGTTACAGGGCGACGTTAATAAACTCTCCCCATCTCAGCTTTCCTAAATTTAGACAAAACATAACGAGTTGTCTTAGAAAAGAGTTTCCTGATGTCACAACTTTAGAAAAAATTCTTATTATTATTACTAGGAGGAGTACTCCCTATATGCCTAACGGGACCATCCCCCATCAAACAAATAATACAACTGTTCGTACTCGTAGCTCAAATTGTAAAACTGTAATTTACATGTATTATATAGTTCTATTTTTTTCAATATATTGTAAGTAGAAAGAATATAAATTTCAAGTCTACATCTCTGCGTTTTAATGTGTACAATTAGTGCATCACCTTTTAGTAATCACCTTTTCCTTTAACTTACACTGAAGTTGAAATGGCGTAACAGATAATACTGGGTCCTTCAGTCAAGTCAAAGTTTGTCTTTAATATTTAATAAATTGGTTAAATACGTAATTGGTATCAATCAGGCTATGAACCCCTATAGTCCTGGGTCTCCCCGAAATGTGGGGGTTGCGAGGGTTCACGTTACGCCACTGTGAAGTTGGCATCTTTTTTGGCGACCAAATTTGGTGACTTGGTGACCGTATGGATGCTTCTGGAAATTACTGGAGAAATCTATTACATCACGATCTATGACGTAAGCGGATTTTTCGAGAAACCGCTGGAAGGTCGAAGGGGTGGGAAGTGTTTGGCAAATCGTTCTTGGTGCTCCTCTTCAGTTCAATTCAACTTTTACGACACATTTTTACTAATTATACCTTTTGTGTCAATTTATCACAGCATCACGAAAAACTTTTTATATAGCTTAAATAATTAATATTGAAAGAGCTGACAAGCATTGGAAAATAAATTACTCTATTTAAACTTAAAGGTATTATTTTCAGTAGTTCCTATTTTTTTCTAACATTTACAGAATGCGTGAAATTTAATTGATTGTAAAAACTATTTTGTAAATCGAGCTAAATTCGCCGAGTATGTATTTCTGCAAACCAATGTTAAGTAAATTTCATTCTAAATGCATTTACAAAATCTATGACTTTCATTGATGTAAAATAGAATAAAATAAAAACTGGACAGTTTCTGCTTTTTAGAACTGAGAAGGTCGAACTGTCAGGTTTCGAAGTCTGCGTAGCGTTTTATGTCGGTGGGGTTGAAAGGTTTTGCTCGTAAAAATGTGTTTTATTGTTTAACTTACTCGTAAAAGCCGCCTGTTTTGTGTACAGACGAATAATTTCGCGATATGGCACAAGTTTCCTACGAAAAAAAATCACCTTTTTTTTTTCTCAGAGAATCAAAATCAACTTTCTCGCTCTTTCTAGAATTATAATTATGCAGATATTAGATACATAAAGTGATATCTTAGTTTAAAGTCAAAATTCTAAATCATTCTTTTTTTAAATATCTATAACTAAAATATCAAAGTAATAAAAAGAACTGAATTCTATTTTTCAATTCCTACTATTAGTTCACTCCCCTCTCACTATATATATATATGTATATACTCTCTCTCTATATATATGTATATACTTATATATATATATATTATATACTGTATATGTATATGTATATACTCTCTCTCTATATATATGTATATACTCTCTCTATATATATTCTCTATATATATTATCTCTATATATATTATCTCTCTATATATATTAATCTCTGTCTATATATATATCTTGTTCTTATTTTCAATCGTTCATAAAATACTTTTTATTCATCCATTCAAGTTCAAATACATTTTTTAAACTTGTAGTTGGAAGGACATTTGATATTAACACAGTTTTTTCAAATATTAATTCATTAATTAAATTTAAAAAATGAATAAATAGTAACGAACAAAATAATGGTCCAACAGCATATATAGAAAGGAAATACCAAAATGGATAGTGGGTTGGACTTCTAATCCGAAGGTCATGGGTTTGAATTCCACCAGGGATGGCATAATTTCGGAGAACGTGATTTCTTTTTTTACTGTATTATTTTATTAGAATTATTAATTAAATTTAATTAAGAAGGAATAAATAGTAACAAACAAAAAAATAATCCAACACCATGTATAGAAAGGAAATTGGGAAAATTGGAAGGAAAATCGCTTTCTTTTTCGTTATTTAATATTGTGATTCTGTCATATGTATATACATGTTTATATTAATTGTAACTATTAAATAAAAAGCAACTAAAATAAAATGTTTCTTTGTTGACCAAAGTAGGAATTGACTTAAAAAAAAAATTTTTTTATATTACTTGTTAGCTAGGAGCTCGTTCTATGGTGTATAAATATAAAACGTATAACACACACAAGAAAATACCGTGAAGTAACTCATAAGTTTGTTACTATATAAAAAAGTTATTTTTTCTGTTGTTGTTTATAACATTTATTGTTAAATGGAGCTTTTCCTTTCCTTTTTCCTTATTCATTATTATTATTTCTTCTCTTCTAAATTATCAGTTGGCACCCGTATCCTAGTGTTAGTCACAAACTCATGACTGGCATGTTATGAGTTCGAGTCCTAGGAAATGAAATATGTCAGCCATGTTTCTTTTTTTGAGTAGAAAAGGACTTCCGGGGGGGGGGGTAAGGGGCTTTAAAACATAATTATACTCCCATCTTAAAAATTCACAAGTCTTATTCTTTTTAAATAAATAGACGACGGCTATCAGAATAGTTTTCTGTACAATCAAAAGATCGCAAGCTTAATGTCGGATTTACATATGAAAAACTAAAAACAATCTAGGAAGGATTCATAAAGAAAAAGTATACACTTTCCAGATTCTGTAAAACAGTAACAATCAAAGATAAGTACCACCTCTGCGAACCGTAAGTTAGATGTACACTCTTAAAATTTGTGTCTCGCCCCCGATGGAAGTGACGTAGGCCATAGCATCAGGGACGGCTCTAGGGCCGGACAAACTAGACCCCTGCCCGAAGCGGCAAATTTTAAAGGCGGCATTTTTATCGAATTTGAAAATTATATATATATATATATATATATTGTTACAAAAAATTTGACATATTTACTGAAATATTATTAGGTGTGAATTTGGTATTTTATTTAACGTATCTTATTTCTTTATTTTCTACTCTGTATGTTTAATACCAGTTTTCTTTTATATTGCAACTTGAAGGGTTCGAGGTGGGAGTGTATGTTAAATCATCAAATTTATTATGTTTACGCATCTTTCACTTGTAACTCTCTCCCCGTCCAGGAGTGAGGTCACAACGGATATTCCTTTCACTCTTACGATGTCCGGTGTCAGCTATCCAGAAGGGGACAAAGGTCATAAGAGGTTTGGGTAGATAAAGAACCACAGGAGATGAGTCTTGAGTGTAGTTTTATTTTTCGTTAAAAGAAACGCTTGTGATCCCAGCCCTCAGCAGACTGTTTTTCGAAGAAATTGGCCTGTTGAAATGAACGATTCCTACCCTTGCATTTTACTCGTTCGAAATAATAAGTAATTATGTGCTTAATTTCGAATTATTTTGAATTTTTTAAGACTTAAAATTATTTACATATTGTTATTCTGCCTTTTTGTTTATTGAAATTATTCAAGTTTTATAATTTCGCATTTATGTGAACAATTCATCTTTTTTAATTATAAGTGTTTGCTTTGGAGAGAGAGAGGGGGGGCGGCATTTTCCATTTTTGTCCGGGGTGGCAAAACTGCTAGAGCCTACCCTGATAGCATGTGTGCCATGTAACTAGTCAGTCAAAATGGTTGCGTTTGTAGTGGGAAAGGCTTTTTGTGTGCATGAATTTAGCAAAATGTCACGGAAGCCACTTTTTTTTTTTTGGATAGGTTAACTCTCTTTGGCTGATGTCACAGTTGCAAGATGACATTGACAACTTCATTCTCCAATTGGATGGTGTGCTACCTCACTGGTCAGAGATTACCTCGATGGACATCTCCCTCAGCGATGAATTGGACGAATCGCGGACTATAGCATGCCATTTACCCCATGGCTATTCGGAAGTCCTGGCTTAACACTTTGTGATTTCTTCCTGAGGGGGTACGTAAAGGATAAGGGATTCGTACCTCCTCTTCCTGTTGATCTAGCGAAGCTGTAACAGCGTATTACAACCACTATTGATGAACTTGATTCAAATACCTTAACACGCTTGTAGGTGGAAATAGATTACTTAATCTGTGTGTGTCGTAAGACTAAGGGTTCACACATAGAACATCTGTAACCTGACTCCAGCAATACTTTAAATAGTCCCATACAATTATATTACAAGTAACATATAATATCTTAAATTGTTTTTGATTTATAAAGTGCACTGAAACTGTATACTTTATGAACCACCCTGTATATAGTCTTACAATATCATGAAATACCCATCGAAGTGAGTGAATAACAATTAGTTGTTGTTGTCGGCGTGTCCATGATGTGCAGATTAATAAAAAAAGCTTTAGATCGCTCCAAAGCTGTCGAAGACAGCTTTGGCAACCTCAACAGCTTTATCAGAGAAGATTAAATCTTCTGGGCTGATCTTGAAAAGCCTGGCTTGAATTGCTGGGCAGCTGAGGACATGTTGTGGAGACAGTTGAACATTAGGGCAATTGGGTAATGATTTGTGTAACTTTTTTGTCCGTCAGTTGAGATTTTCATTCCTTTTACGTGCTTTGTTACAAGTCTAGTTATTATTGATGCTATTGTACGGTTGCTATTTAGAGCTGGGATGGAATATTTAAAATTAATGTTGAATAGCCTTCGGCTGGCAACTGCATTGGCTTCGATGAGGGTCGTGAGGTTAGATGATTGAAGGCAAGCTCTGGATTCTTTAACAAGTCCATCGACTTTCTCATTACCGAAGATATTTACGTAGGCTGGAATCTATTGTAGCGTGCAGGGTCTCTTTTCTATGATAATTTTGTCGATGGATTGAATAATTTTGTGGCTGATTTGGATGGCCTTCTGGATGGCTTGCAGCGTAGATCTTGAATCTGTGAAGAGGACGATGCCACTGGATTCTTGGAAGCTTTTATAAAAGAAAATCTCCAAGCAATGAGTTCGCATGCGTAGTTGGGTGCATAACGATTAGTAATATTATAAAGTGCTGATAAGTTCATTTGTAATCATTAAATAACCTTAAATAGAAACATTAAAAAAATAATTATCAAAAAATAATCGTTTAAGGTAGAGGTCTTCAACCTTTCATGCTCGATGGACGAATTAATAAATTTACAATGGTTTTCAAGCCACTACAACATCAATAAATTCACATTAATCCGTGGATTACAATACTGTCGAAAAAATATTTTTTATTGACAAAAAATATTGATTTTATGCATTGTCAAATTTTTTTATATTTGAAATTATTTAGAATACAGTTAAAGTTTTGAAAAATTTGTCATTTTCAGAAAATTTTATCTGAAATAGATATCAAACAAATCAGTGAATTGCTTTAAATATCAAGAATAACAAAAAAGGGCGTTTCTTTCGGCAAAAAGCAGACAAGACATTTTTTTAAAATTGTCTCAAATTTAAATAAGGGATCACTAAAATTCCTTCGGCGGGCCACTGGTTGAAGACCTCTAGTTTATTAAACATTTTTAAACACCAATTTTTTTTCGTACATACAAAATGCAAAAACCAATAACTGATGCTCTGAAACTCTTGCGTATTATTCAAATTCACACTTCACGAAGCATTAGTACCACAAAAACCTTCGTTGTTTACAAATGTGCCGTTTGGAAACTTCAAAAAAAATCTAACAAAAAATGATTAAGGGTAGAGGGGGAAAAAACCTAAAAAAGAACGGCTTATTGTCGCAAGAAAAATGGATTTTGCAAAACGTGAGCCCATGCGGATGTCGACTGCAAATATGCCCAGGAGGTAACTGTTCTCAAATTTTGATAACTGGCAGAAGTTCAACAGATTTCTTCCAAGGTAATGGGGTATATAAATACCTTCACAAAAGAAAGAAGGTTGCTTCATTTCCCGTTAAAGGCCGTTGCCACTCTTTGTTGCTGAAATTCTCATTCAAAAACGAATGAGATTCGTTTTTGCCTCTTTTGTTGCAGTTCGGCATGTGTTTATTTCCTCGCGTTTCCTTTTTTTACAGAAAAAAAGAGGCAAGAAGGTAGTTTGGGAGAATGAAATAAGTAAAAAAAAAAGAAGAGAGCTAAGGCTTTTCTTTCGAAAATTGCCTTTAGCCTGCTTGAGATCTGAGTGGTATAGCTTCCTCTGCACTTTTATATTCGGAAATGAGCCTAAAGTACCTTCTTTTTTTTTTCCTTCTATTTTTTGTTCTCTCATGTCTTCATTTCTTTGTAGCCGGTGTTTTGTGGAAGTGCTTCGGCGTTTTAGATATTAGTTCGAAATTATTTTGATATCTGGAAACAAAATGGCGGATCTTTAGGTTATTTTTAGATCTGTAAAAGGTAAACGGGTATTTATGTAATGGGAAAACATTTCGTAAGGAGAGTTGTTGAATTTTTTGTCTTGGATTTCTTTGTTGGTCTTTTGTAATATGAATCAAAAAGCACAGTTTTTCAATGTTTAATTATTTAGAACTAGATGTATTTAAATTTGAGATTTCAAAACGTTAATTTATTCTTAAATAATGATTCAATTTTAGCTATTTCATATACAGAAATAAACATTAAGTACTTTTTTTATTCGATGTTTTCACCTCTGTGTTGGTGTTTTGTGAAAAGACTTCAGTTCGTAAGATATAAGCTAAAGAAATGTTTTAATTCAATCAATAGAAATGGTGAATTGTTTTTGGTCAGTAAAAAGAAAACTCTTTATAACCTTTGCTTAGCAAAAATATTGGGATAATTCGTTAATAAATTTGTTCTTTGTTTTTTAAATTGTAAAAACTTTCTTCGAGATAGAATTTTTAAGGCGAATTTTAGTCTTTCAATAACTTTAAAAATTTAATTTCTTGTTATCAGCAATGTCCTTCGTAACTCATTATTCACTTTAAATAAAATTCTAAATAGTAAACATTTTTTTAAAAATTCAGATTATTATTATTATTATTATTATTTTCAAATTTTTGATTCCTTTTTTATATATAAAAGTTTTTTAAGAATTTTTTTAATATGTCAAACGATTTGGAATTACTCTTGTGATGCAATGTGTATAGAAACTCGCAAAAACGATAATTTTCAACAAAATATTATCACTGAAATTGGCAACATGCAATAAGTTTGAAATAAAATTGCTTAGAAAGATATTTCGAATAGAACAATATATAAGAAAACGTTTTGTCGAAATTCAGTATACTTCAACATTATCTTTGGTTAGAATTTATTTTCATTTAAGTGAAAGTTTTTTGTATGCATTAAATTTATGTATACGTGTACAAAAAATACTAATCTTCAGCCATTTTAACTCTATTTTTTTTATATTAATGTTCTATTTTCCAATTGAAAAAACAAATATGTATGGCAATAAGTTTTCGATATCTTCTTTGATGTTCTAAAATTTTCAATAATGCATTAAAAGTCACAGAACATGACACCAAGCTCCAATTTAGATGAAGTGAAATGTGGCTTTAGCTGTCAGATTCCTAGGTAAATATCGAAATGGAATAGTAGCTCGTATCAAATGTACTTTGATGACGTCATTGGTGAGGTCACTATGGCCCTCGTATTTCCTCATCAGGGGGATGTGGGATTGACAAAATATTCCTCAAAACATGGTTTTCCTTTTCCGGATAAAGTAACTGCGATGCAATGTCTTTCTTTCGTTATAGATTCTTGTGGTTGCTGAATTTGTCAGTAAATTTTGTATGATACTGAAGAAAAAATACAGTTTGAATTTGTTACTCTCTAAGTACTGAAATTAATTTTTCCATCAGAAATATGCATTCACTATATGAATATAATATAAAATATATACCACAGTTGTTAGGTTTTTGCTTATAAAATATCGGATTTTTAAGAAAATATATAAAAATACATACCTTTTTACAAAAGCTGTTTATCTAGTCAAAATATGCTCCATTTTGCTTCAATACACTTTTCCCAATGAAACTTTAATGCATAAATACCTGTCAGAAAAATTCTGATCTTTAAAATCAATAAACTATGGGATTCAGAATTTTTCAGACTGTCTTCATTTTCATAAGGTTTAGACCATAAAAACTTCTAAACAGGCATTTCTCAAACTGTGAGGCGTGATAATTCTACCAAGGAGTCGCAAGCAAATCGAAAAGTCGAAAATAAAAAATTTTTAAAAAACATTTCCTGAAAAGAAACAAAACAAAATATGCATTCTGACGTGATTAAAAAAATAAATTACACATTTACACTGATATAATACCCTTATAAATGTATCGGTACTGCACAGTGTATCTATAATCATTAATTCCATATTAAGTTAAGAACAAGTTAACTAATTATTAATGGCCCCATGGGCTTGTCATATACAAAACTATATTCAAAATTTAATGCTTATCTTGGTATTTTGTACGGTTTATAATTAATGTCGTATTGTAGCTTTAGTGTCATAGTACATTATTATGAATTCAATACATTGTTATTGTATGGAGGTGGGCACTTTGAAAATTATGATTGAAATGTCATTTGGTGGAAGATCCGGTGAATAAGCTGGATGCTGCAAAATTCGATATATTCATTTAATTTCGCAATGGATTCGATTCATCTGACGTCATAACACATGGTGGGCTAAACAAATAGCCACGTGTTTCATTCGAGTATTTTGCCGGCATTTTCGGATTTGCATCTACTATCATATAACAAAAGGAAATCCTTTCTTTCCTTAAAAAACAAATAATTTATATTTTTATATACATTACTGATAGCTTTATATAAATATTTTTTTTAGTTTCACATTAATATATATTTTTATTGCAAAATTACATTTCGTAAATTCTCAGAACACCTATCGCTAAATTATGTTACTTGGATATCGATTTCGGTCGCGAAAAAAATTGATATCGCCAAGTGTCGCGCCTGTTCTACACTTTAATACTTAATTTTTAAGTATACGAGATTTTGTTCACTGGACTAAATTCATGTGACGTCATAACCACATGATAAATTTTAAACCACGTGTTATTAGCCAATCAAGTTCAAAAACACATGGGACGTCATAGTCACTATAAATGCAATTATCTATTTTCAGCAAATCAGTTCATGCACTTCGTTGTTGCCAAATTATGCTTTTTTCAGAAACTTTTTTAAAAAATTAATATTTGTCACTTTATTTAAAAGTACATGTATAAAACAAGACATTTTTTTCTTTAATTTTAAAATCTTTCTGCAGAAATTTCTTTTTCTATCTTTTGATTATCTTTACCCAATTATGCAATTTGAAATTTTACCTAAGTTTTACTAATAGAATAAAAAGTACGAGCTAGTTTATTGTCCGTTTTGAATTCAATGTAGAACACGTGTTTATATATAAACACGTGTTCTACATAATTGGGTAAAAATGCTCAAGAGTTATGAAAATAAATTTCTGCAAAAAGATTTTAAAATTAAAGAAAAAAAAGTCTTGTTTTATACATGTACTTTTAAATAAAGTGTAAAATATTAATTTTTTTAAAAAATGTTTCTATAAAAAGCTTAATTTGGCAACAACGAAGTGCATGAACTGATTTGCTGAAAATAGATAATTGCATTTATGGTGACTATGACGTCCCATGTGTTTTTGAACTTGATTGGCTAATAACACGTGGTTTAAAATTTAACATGTGGTTATGACGTCACATGAATTTAGTCCATACGATTAGTTGTTATTGTTTACTTGATCACACTTTAATAATCACGTGATGATGGTCAAACGATCGCAGCGCCCTCTAGTGATGAATCGACCCCATTGTTTGTACGACGTGTGTGGCCGTTGTCGTGGTGAAGTATAAGCCAATGCCGATCAACAAGCGATGTGTGCACAATTTACATGCAATTCACATCAATGTACGGGCAGCATAATGGATACAGGTGGAATTGCTTCCATCAATGCTTTCAGAGTATTCTTTTTACAGATGTTTTGTCACTCGATTCGTTGAATCAAACCAAAAATTTTCAAACCAACACTGTACTTTTTAATCGTTAATAGTATTATCTCTAAATGCTTTGTTTATATTGTGTGAAGCTTTTACAGCATGATTGCCAAGTTTACATTCATGTTAAAAAATTACCTGAACATCAGTTGAATTCATATCCTAAAGAAATTCAAAACAAGCTGTAACAACCTCGTAGAGGTTGTTAGTAAGATCCAGTAAAGATCAACCATAATTACGTTTAAATTCCAATGAATTATTTCACTAACTTAAGGTATTCGACTGGTTGCGACACCTTTTTCTTTAAAAAAAAAATGGCAATATGTGGATTTTTTTGTTGTTTTTAGATTTTTTTAGTAAATTTAAAGAATGTGCTAAAATTAAGAAGAGGAAAAACAAATTTTTTATTACAACTAAAATGGAAAAAATGGGTAAAAATTGACAAAAAATAACATAAACGCGGTCCATTCTGTACCAAAGGTTTATGAACAAATTTTCAGTTTTTCAATTCTGATGTGTTGCTATATGTTATCCATTGTCAAAATGACCTTCAGGATAAGAGATCTCAATTTTTACAAAAACTAGAGCACTTTATCTCAGTTACTATATGAAACTGCTTAAAAAACAGTGATTATATTCACATAAGGGACTGTAAATTTTGTAATAAAACAGTGATTGATACATCTGAAGGTTAAAACACTTTTACTTATACAGAACTTACACAAAAAATTTCAGTTAATTATTTTCAAAACTTTTTGAGCAATCGCTGACCCCGTTTGATTACTTTAAAAAAAAATCGCATGTCGAGTAAAACGCGTATTAAAGCATGACATTTTGCTTATAGTAATGGCATCTGCTTTCACTAAAACACTTGTAGTTTTTGTTCTAGTGAACGGAAAATGATAAAGTTAGTATTTTTATAAAGCTAATAAGATGGCCTATAAAATAAAATCATAAAAAAATTTGTCAAATTTTGGCAAAATTCACAATTTTAGGGTAGTCGGATACCTTAAATCAAACTAAGGGTAAGAAATACTCAACACTACTAATTAGAAGATCAATCGCATGGCTAAAAGGATACTTAATATATGAATATAAAATCTACTTCACTTACTCTTGGAACACTTTGGACTTCTACGGTATAATTCACTGCAATTCTCTTATTTGTTGTAAGTCCCTCCGATCGTTATCATTAAACTCAATCTTATATAATTTATTAGCCAATTAGCAATAATAAACCATCCAAAGACTACTCGTCGACTAACTCTCAACTGGATTTGCGTACCTAAATCTCCACGCTTAAATATAACAACTCATTTGCATTACCCAAGTCTTCTTCGGGTGAAAGTTTCTAATAGAACTTACAGTTAAAAAGTAATAAATTTACTCGAAGACGATTAGTTAAAGGTTCGCGGATAGGCCCGTTACAAAGCAACCTATAGAACACTTTTGAGAAAATCTTCCTTATTGAAATATGTCTCAGTAAATGAAAAATACCACTATAAACAAGGTTATGCCAAAAACAAAAGCATAACGAAATCCGGGAGACAAGCGTTCACATGTAAAGAAAATCTCCGATATTTCGAATGTCCAACCTGTAAGGAATTTATATTCCCTCTAACCTGGCTAGATGTGTGGGAGGACCAAAATGATCTTACGACATGAACTTCAATTGTTTATTTGTCACTCTATTCAACATAGACACAATAATACTGTAAGTAAGATAAATTGGATCAACTAGAGGACTAAGGTGAGACAAGATAGCTTGGGGATAATAAATACGATCACGGGAATCTATCCTTACGATTAGCCCAGAGTGGGCCATGGCCTTCTCAAGAAGCCTTTTCCAGGCCAGACTTTTTCCTGCTAGTGTTCTCCAATTCTTAACTCTCAAAATTTTAGGAGATCTTTTTCTAGACCATCTATTCATCTAAGATTTGGCCTGCCATTTCTTCGTGTGCCAATTGGTTGGACATTGAAGACTCTTTTAGTGGTGCGGTCTTCGTCCATTCTGACAATACGACCTGCCCATTTAATTCGTTGTATTTTGATGAAGTTAAGGTATCCGAACACGTTCGGAGTACTTTTTAACAAAATAGCATACTAAAACATTATAAATGCTCTTTTAGGACTCAATACCAATAAGTATTACTATTAAACTATCAAAATTTATAATAAATTACCTGAATTTTACAAAAATCACAATTATAAGTGAAATTTTAGCAATATTATTGAAAAACTTCAAAGCAGTTAGAGAAAAAAGTTATAAACATATATTAGTAAACGTATTACGAAAACAAATAAGATGCATTTATCTAGAAAATGTACTAAAATTTTAATTTTTTATTAAAATTTGAAAATTTTAGAGCTTATTGAGTAAATATTATAAGAAATGTTACATTTTTTACGAGACCATTATTTAAATAACAAGCCATAACTCAAAAAGTATTCATACAATAAGAAATATTTTAGTACATTCTCTAGAAAATAACATAAATATCAGGTTCAAAAAGTTTTGTAGAAATATAATCGTAATACTTTGAGTTATCATACTCGCCATGATAGATTTTGAACAATTTAAATGCCCACTTCTGGTAGATCAAACACCCACTTCCGGTTTTTCTAAATTTATAAAATTGATTGTGTGTAACTTGGCCTCTAGGTAGTGTAGAAACAAAATAAAGTATGTTTCGTCAAGTCAAAAGATAGCTCTATTCAATAAAATAAAAAACAAAAATATCTGTTTTGGCTGGATTTGATCATTTTCAACGTGTTCGGATACCTTAAACGATGTCAGATTCTTTATATGAGTGATAGAGCTCGAAGTTGTATCTTCTTCAATACGTTCAATTTTCCTGAATTTCTCCAAAAATAATTCTTAAAATCTTTTCGTATATACTTATGATGTTCACATCTTTTCGAGACATGTACCAAGCTGCGCATGCATAAGTTATATTGATATTAAAATACTTTTATGCAATAGAATCTTTGTTTTTCTTTTGATTAAATTCGATTTCATTTATTTTCGTATTCCATTTTAAGACATCTGTAAGCCATAGTAATTTTCTTTTGAATTTTAGTAGTACAATCGTTTCTATTGTTAATTTCCGAACCTAAATAAGTGAATTTGTCAACAACTTCAAAATAATACTCTTCAATTTTAAAGTGGGAATTGTTAAAACAAGATTTAGTGCAAAGCATGCATTTGATCTTATTCTCACTAATTTTCGGTCTCATCCTGAGGGACTCTCTCTAAAGATAAGAAGGCTTGTCTTAATGCGTTGGTGTTCGAACAAAGATATCAATGCCATCAGCAAAAGCAAACAATTGTATTGATTTATTAAAGATATTTCCTCTAGTAAATAAATATACTATGATGAAATACACTCAAGAGCCAAAACATTAGGACCCCCCCCCCTACATTTTGCAATGAATTCGCCTGGATGACGTGGAAGACACGTGATCAGGTGGAAGTGGTATTTAACTGCTGCTGGAGAGTCTGAAGAATCATTCTTTCACTTCTGTGTGTGATGGGAAAGGCTGCGGATCTAAGCGACTTTGATAGAGGGCAGATTGTAATGGCTCGAAGGCTCGGAACAAATATTTCCGAAACTGCACGACTCGTGGGTTGTTCGTGATCTATAGTTGTTAGTACTTATGCAAAGTGGATGAATGACGGTGAAACCAGCTGTAGACGACATGGTGTTGGACGTCCACACGCTATCAAAGAAAAAGGTCGTTGGAGACTGTCTCGCATGGCGAAGCAAAACCGGAGCCAGACAGTGGCTGAGCTGACAGCCCAATACAATGCAGGGCCAAGTAGAATAGTATCGGAGCACATTGTTAGATATGGTGCTACGCAGCAAATGTCCCACTCGTGTGCCTTTGCTGATCAAGCGTCATCACCAACTGCGCCTGCGCTGGTCCCGGGAACATCGCGACTGGTCCTTGGATCAGTGGGAGAGAGTTGCCTGGTCAGATGAGTCACGGTTTGGTCATTCATCACGCCGATGGCCGTGTCAGGATACGCCGTCTTCCAGGCGAACAGTTGCTCCCTCAATGTACAGTAGGTCATATACAGGCTGGTGGTGGAGGTATTATGCTTTGGGGGACGTTCTCTTGGGCGTCTCTGGGACCCGTGGTTGTGGTAGAGCAGACCATGAATGATACTGGGTATGTGAACATCATTTCGGACCAGTTGCACCCTTACATGCCCTCTGTTTTTCCAGCTGGAAATGGAATGTTCCAACAGGACAACGCCCCGTGTCACAAGGCTAAAATTGTGTTGGAGGGGTTCCAGGAACATGATACTGAATTCCATTTAGTGTCCTGGCTGCCTAACTCACTGGATCTCAATTCGATAGAACACATTTGGGATGTCATGGGACGGCAGCTCAGAGTTCAAAGACCACCAATTCGCAATATCTCGGATTTGCGTGACCGTTGCTTAAACATCTGGTACAATCTGTCTCCGGCCATCTACCAAGGACTTGTGGCATCCATTCCAAGGCGAGTTGAAGCTGTGTTGCACGCCAAAGGTGGGCCAACTCGTTATTGACAGGTGGTCAAAATGTTTTGGCTCTTGAGTGTATATTCCAAGTACCTTGCTTTTTACTGTACGTAAAAACAAAATGAGCCGAGTATAATCAAAAATTAAATAGATTGAAATTTTCAACAAATTATTGTTGTAATGATGATAAAAGATATTAATCTTTTGACTTTCTTTAACATATTTTTTAAAGATCTTAAGTTCTAATAAAAATATAAACTAATAATTACTTTAATGTTGAAAACGTATTAGGGATGACATAAAAACTGTTAAAGTTTATCTTATTATAGTTCTTTTATGTTTTGTAACAGCATGTTTAATTTGTTGTTTTTAAATGAAACCACAGTTATTATACTAAAACTTTTCATTTCATAAAAAAATATTAGAAATGTGTCGGAAGAATTTTTTCCGACACGCTTTATTCATTATATAGAATTGTTTATTTTTTCTATAGTTATGTTTCCATTAACGTGCCTAATATCATGCTTAACTTATTTCTATTTTTATTCTAAGTAAAATCATAAACAGAAAAATAAATATTATTCCTAAAATTTCTCTTGCATTCTGCTTATAGATTTTTACAGTTAAGCTTGATTTAAGAATAAATCTGTTTATACCAGCTGAAAAGTGTGTCGACAACAGATGCTGGGTTCGTGAGTTTTTCTGTATCAGAGAAACAGCAAATATTTGCTGTTTAAAACATTAAACAGCAAATATTTAACGGGAAACAAATGTTTCAGCTAAATAATTTTTGTAAAAATTCGAGCATACAGTTTCGACACCTACAGTTTTCGCTCGAATATAAAAGCGAAAAAAATTCTTTTAAAAATTTTTGTGTTAGTAAAAAAGAACTGCACTTTCACCGTGCATTTCTGATTCATAATGTTTTATTTGCTCGAAATTTTTAAAAGTCAAATAATTCTGCTTTCATTATTTGGATAATACATACAAACACGTTCGTGTATGTGAGATTTTATTTTTAGGTTGTAAAATGAAACAAAAATATTTTCTAATTTCTCTATTTATAAAAAGATAAAACATCAGTCAATGCAGGAAATTTATAAGTACTACAGAATTACACTATAAACATAATGTTGTAAATAACTTCTCTTCAATAAAGACTTGTGCTAATAAGACTTACGCTTTAAATACCTGTAAAGTTCTTATAAAATGTACATTATTGTTGTTGTTGCTTATGCCACCTGTCTGACGTAGTCAGATCGTGGCCCACGAAAGTCATCATGGCAAAGGGCTAGAGATACGTCTGTCATTAGCCTAAGCTTTGAGCCGATGAAGGTGACAGCACGATTTTGCTCACGATTGATGGCGACACCATTCGGACCCACAGATTTAACGAGCACGTTCTCCGTTTGTACTCGGCGAGTATTTGGTGGCATCGGGCCTCGAACCCAGGCCTTCCGGTCTGGCGTCCGATGCTCTAACCACTAGGTTGCCCATGTACATTATTAAAAGTATTAAAGGAACGTCGACAGTAAGACTATCGAACAAGACTGTAAGAGTACCGATGTGGCCGTGATAGATGAGCGTAGGTTCGAATCCCTGTGCCACTGTCCCACCTTGTAGAGGTGCTGATGCACATTAATTCTGTGGAGGGTCAAAGGCATCCCATTGGCATGATGTGGTAGATTTGACAATACAATACCGATGACAATACAATAATTTAATAATTCTGTTCCATTGTCCTGATCAGGATCATCAGGATTAATGATTTCCCATTTTCAGATCCCATCTCACTTCTGACGACTCATTTCAGATCCCATTTCCAGGATTTGGCGACTTCTTTCAGATTTGGCGACTAAAAGATTAAGTTACAACAGTTCGATTAACTATAAAAGGGTATTTTTTAGTTTTCTTAAACTATAATTTATTACTTTTAATACCATTTAAGACTATTAAGTGATAGCATGGGCCAAAAATATTTTCATTGAATTTGTATGTAATATAATACATCTAAAGAAAATTTCATCGAAAAATAGTTTAGTATGCCACTCTATGAAAATGCCTCTCAGATAATAAATCTAAAACACATTTTAAGAAAATTACTGTACTTTTGCAATAAAATTCAGGTAGGGGAGGGGGTATCTTATGTATCTTATCGTATACAAGGTAATTAAAGCTATGTGTACTTAACAAATTAACGAATGAAAAATATCTTTATTATATAAAACAGAAAAAAATATCTTATAAGAATATAAAAATTTAGCAGTTTTACTATCGTTGTAGATTTCATCCAAGCAAAAATTGAATTGGCATTTGTGTTTCATTTTACGCAGTTTACAACTGAAAATTAATATTCATTAACCCCTTAAGTGGTCCATTTTTTTGCCCCAAATGTTCCAAAAATGACACATTTTTATTGCATATAACTAAGCGTAATACTTAACAAAGTACGAAAATAGAAGAGTTTTATTTTAATTTTCAATTTTAAAGTTATCGCACTATTTTTTTTTTTATTTTATAATTGTGGAGCACAGAAAACCCTAAATGTGTGATTTTTATGCTATGAAAATTGTTTTATATGCGAGTATCTGAAAAGAATTAATTTCATGCTTACAAAAATATTTCATGTTTGTACCTCTTTCTCAAATGGTTGACGATTTTGTGTGCGCGCATATATATATATATATATATATGCACACACAACTGGAAGCATGGTGTAATACTAAGTCTTACATTGCAAAGGGGAACGAAATAATATCGGCGTTTTTGGATTATATTTCCATTTCTATTTCTTCTCAAGCAACGAATTTCACATTGGTTGCAAATCCCTTGTCTTTATCGAATATTTTCATGAATATAAATTCCTACCTTCAATGAAAAATTCCCGCCTTCGGGATGAGAAGTATAAAAGAATAAAATCGGGATGAGAAGTATTTCAGTACCATTGACAAACTGCATATCTTAAAAACACTAGCATTAATAATCTCACTATAAGAATGAAAAATATGTGAAAATCTAAAATAAAAAATATGTCATTGAAGTTGTTTTAACCCTTACCAATGATATTTAAGTCATTAATTCTACCTAAACGCTGTAACTCTTTTTCCCTTTTGGGCTGCATATTGGCAACTAATCCTCAGCAAACACAGCAAGTCTCCAAATGTGAGATATATTTCGTGGTGGCGCCATCTAGTGGTGGTTCTTTCAACTAAATTATGGTGCTTGAATTAAGTTTAGTTGAAACACTTTTCTGGTGCTAAATATTGCCGTGACTTAAATTTGCCAAGAATACCAGAGCCAAATTGATACTCAAGGGATTGTCACGTGACATGCGTGACTACGATTTTTGCATCCAGAAAATCGACTCCAGCCGGGATCGAACCCACAACCATGAGCTTACAAAATGGGTACGCTAACTCAAAGCCACCGAGCCGACTAAACATTGTCGCTGTAATTCGTAAGGGGACACAGTACGACTCAATTGACAAAAATCGGTCAAAAAATCTAATCTAATTTTCTTAGGATAAATTATTCTTTATATACTTTTCTATAACCTCACAAAATCTAAAAGCTCTGAAGTAAAATAACACAGAATTATGATAGCTTTTACGTCCATTTTTATTCACATTCCTATGGCAAATCAAAACTTTAAACTTTCTTATCTCAGAGAAAGATAAAATAACTAGTTTGTCTTCCTTTAAAATGCTAAGGCTTTTTTTTCTATTGTGCCTAATGGTTTGAATTTTTTTATCTTTTACTAATAGTCTTGTAGAAAAAGTTGGTATGCATTTTTGAATCAAAGCAATACTTTTTTTTTAAATAAATTAAATCAAAATTTGTACATTTTTTAAGGGAATTTCAATAAGCATTCGTAAAAAGAATTTTACGAATACCAATCATGTGATCTCAAAACCCATTCCAACTTTTGTTATACAGTCGACTCTCGATAGTTCAAACCTTCGATAATACGAACCTCTCCCTAATTCGAAGTATATGCTCAACCCTAGAAAAATTCTTGATATTTCGAACTAAAACAATACGTTTGGGTACACTTGATATTTCGAAGTAAAATATGTTGCTGGCTGGAATAGAATACGCGATAATTCAAAGTGATCTAGTAAAACTCTCGACAATTCAAACACTCACTATCATGTAGGTCCTGTAGCAAAGAGGTTGGAGCTTATATGTTTTGTGTTGTATTATCTCTGGTTGTCTCCCCAGTAACGTAGTCCCTTTGATGACCATCGGAGTTGACTCCGATAATTCTGACAGAAGCTAAAGTGTCACTAAGCAAACTACGCAACTTTTTCCTTGAAAATCATGTTGATGCGGACATTTTCTAGCTTTATTTATTCTAGAAAAATCTATTGACAAAGTTAGATTGAATACCATAAACAAAAAAAAGATAATAAATTTTTTTTGACGAAAAAATTTATGTATAGTATGAATTTTTTTAATAGTTGTTTTTAATACATAAATGTATTCTTTTAATACAGGACTTTTAACTTCTGTACAATTTTTATACTATATATAATATGTATTTTTTAAAAATACTTTAAAATAACTTTATACATATGTACAATTGTTGCTTTATTACAAAGTTTCAAATTTATGTGTGTTAGAAGAAATTTCTCTTCATGTATTTTGGAAGTTTTTTCCCCCTACCCTTTTGATAATTCGAACTCTTAATAATTCAAAGTTTTTCAATGGTCCCTTCAACTTCGATTTATCAAGAGTCAGTCGACTGTACATAGTTTGAATTACTTGTAAATCAAATTTCATGCGTGTACGTAAATTTGTGATGGAGGAGAAGCGTTTTAAAATCACAAATTTTAAGTTTTTTTCCTTAAAAAATAAATGCCTACCTTTTTATGAAATTTTGAGCACAAAATTTGTTTAACATGGTATACACAAATAGGAGACAACCAAAAAATTTTGAAAATCCTTAAATTAAAAATGTTTGCTTAAATCGTACCACATTTCCTCTTAACCAAATAACATCATTTGTTTGTTTTCAAGTTTGTTTTCAAAAACTGCAACGGATTGAAAACTTTAATTTAAAGTTTCAGTATCGTTTTGTTTGATATCAATTCTCATAATAATCAATACGATATTTGGGTAATTATTAACAGTAACTTATAATGAGTAGTTTCTATTATCTCTCATGAATAGCCAAACGGAAGTATTGTCGACCTCATTACAGCCAGAAAAAAAAAGAAACAATTTAACTCTGAGGCATGCTTTGAGATCCCTCCATAATTAAGGTAATCCTAAGCAAAGTGTTCTTTCGAAAAGTATCATTAAACTGCTCACAAACAAAAGACAAGAAGAACCAAACAAGGCTAATTATCGTTATTTTTATCATTTCTTGTGCCATTATTTCGAATATTTACTTTGGGGTGGCATTCTCATTAGGTGAATCTTAAAGAAAATATCATAGAAACGTACTTAAATGGAAAATAAGGAGAGAAAATGGAAAATTATTAAGATATGTGGTGAATGTATCGAGCGAATTGGATTAAATATTTCTGAGAAATACATCATTAAAAATCAAATTAGAATGATTAGTTTTGTTTCAGTGTTCGAAGTATTCCAATTTATTTTATATTGATTCGAAAAAATAGGATGTTTTGACATTAAAATCATGCAACGTAGATTTAAACAAAAGGTCTCAATTCTTTTAGTTTGTATTTCAGTTTAACAACTGCAAGGGCAAATATTCTTTTGTATTTTATCTTAAAATTTTATTGCACTGTGACGTCATAGTCACGTGACAATTGTAATCACGATTTTATAACCATTCAGTTCATGCACTTCATAGTTGCTAACTTTTTCTCTTTACAAAAACTTTCTTTCAAAATGTACATACTTGTGAATAATAATAATGCACATAAGTAAACAAAGTGTACTTGATTTAGAAATGCACGTATAATATAATTTTTTTAACTCTTAAAAAACTTTTTGAAGAATATTAATACTTAGAACAACTTTATCAAATTTAAAATTTTATCTAAATTGTTCAAGCGAGAGAAACAACAAGTATAATACTAATGGCAGCTTTGAATTCAATATAGAGCACACAATGGCATTTAACATACCACCATCATAAATATAGTTCATTAATATATTAAAACTTACAGTAAATGAAATAATATATTATGAAACTTAATACATTCTAAAAAAGTAATAAAAACCTGATTAAAACCTTTGAGAAAAAAATATTAAAACCTCTATAAAACATTCTTAAATTTATTAAAACCTTCAAAATTTTAGTTCCTTATTAAAGAAATTTTCTTAGAGTAGTTATAGACAAATTAGCATTGCAAATATAAATTTCAAGATAAAACTATTGTTTCATGTTTAATTTTCGGAAACTTTTTTGGATATGACTCTCACTAAAAAGATTGTAATTAAAATTATAAATTCAGTACAAATGTCCTGTACATCGTATGAGTATACTTTTTCTGTTAAAGATTCTTTTGGAAAATTGGGGCTTCCATATGTCAAATAGGATTGTTTTCGTTATAGGATAGTAAAATTGAATAATAATTAAAAGAAGAATTGGGATTAATGACTTAGTGTAGCTCTCTGAAGTTAGAGTGAGATTCTAAATCAGATGTCACACACACTGGGGAAAAAGACCCTCATATAATTGCTATCAAATAAACTAAAGCTGAGACCTTCTTCAGTGGATCGAATGTTTTCATACCCATGTATAAGGGGAAATGTTTTTTAAAGGGGAAATGTTTTGGTGAAGAACATTATTTTTATTATTAAAAAACTACGCAAGACTGAGAATATTTTTTACAAAAGTAGTATTTATTACTATATGGTATGATAATCACTGAAATTATTGGGAAACAATACGGTTTTCACTATACATATGAAGCAAGGGTGTGTAACTGAAAGACTAACTTGGTCCAAACAAACACGGCTTAGCTTTAGGTGGGTGCAAAAAAATCAATATTCATAGAAAAGTAGGTTTATTTCGAATATAGTACATTGTAATAAACATGTGTAAAAGAGCAAGAAAAATTTGATGTTTAATTACGTCCTGACAGATGACATCTGCTACAATCTTTCCCATTTCGGGAGACATTTTGTTCGCAGTGATTGCTTTCAAAACTGATCCAATATGAGCATCATTAATATTATTTCTAATAGAAGACTGATTTCCTTTTATAGACGAAAATAACTTCTCGCACTGATGAGTACTTCTAGACATAGAAATAATTTCATATGCGAATTTTCGAGTATTATTTTCAATCGTTGTTGGTAACTATTTGTAAAATTCAGGCACACTCACATCGATGAATTTTGCCTTCAAATTTGAGCAGCACTGAATCTCGTGGCCGCGGTGGCCAAGTGGTCAAGGCATCGGATCATGGCTAGCATGTCATGAGTTTGAGCCCAGTACCACTGAAGATCCACCGTGTAGGGGAGCGATGCACGTTAAATCTGTCGAGAGCTCAAGCGTCCTCCCGTTGGTGTGGTGTGGTAGTTAGGAGAGGGGTTGCCAGCTCAGGTGCCGTCCGCGTCACTTGACCATGGTTCAAAATTACGCGGTCCGTCGCCAAAAACCCTCGTGTAGCTGAACAGTACGACGTTAATAATCACTCACTCATTCGCACTGAATCTCGATCACTTCCATTTGCATATGGCTGGGCACTGAGTCTGTATTTACAGAGAAAATCGAAGAAAAAGAACAAAATTCATCTCCCAAAGAATTAAAATTTTTAAATCTTGTTTGAAATTCAGTTCTAAGATTTGAATTTTTTTTTTTCTGCGTTTTCTCATACGATAATGTCATCTTAAGATTTATTCATGTTTCATTATTGCAAAGATTGTACATTATTGTGTGCCAATGTATTGGCGAGGGTGCAAAAATGTTCGTTGAGGGCCGCGAGTTTGACACCCGTGATATGAAGTATTGAATTGCGATGAATAACAATATTTAAATATTGAATAATTTTGGTGAAATTTTTTTTAAAAAAACAAATACAGTCGACTCTCGATAATTCGAAGTTGGAGGAACCAATGAAAAACTTCGATTTATCAAGAGTTCGAATTATCAAGAGAGTAGGGGGAAAAACCTAAAACATACGAAGAGAAATTTTTTTTCTAACACATTTAAACTTGTGTGAAACTATGTACTAAAACAACAATTGTACATATGTGTAAAATTATTTCAAAATACTTTTAAAAAGTACATATTATGCAGTATAAATATTATTCAGAAGTTAAGTCATGTGTTAAAAGAATACATTTAATACATGCATGCACAATCCTACGCAATTCTTCTTCACAATAACGGACCATCCTTTCTGAACACATGTGTAGCAAGGCCACGTGTTAAACATAGAATATGGAAGGCTGACAATAGGTGCGGTTGGTCTATTGTCCACATGAAGAAGGCAAGCAATAAAATTGCCTTTTCACCTGAGGAACCGGAAAACACAAAGAAGGGGTAGCAGAAAGATGGTCATCAAAAGGCTACCTTTCAGGGGTGACACGCAGAGACAATACAATGCAAAACTTGTAAAATCCAAGCTGTTTGCTACAGAACTGAACATCATAGTGAGTGTTCGAATTGTCGAGAGTTTTATGAGATAACTTCAAATTTTCGCATTTTGTAGCCTGGCCAGCCACAGATTTTACTTCGAAATATTGAGTGTACCAAAATGTATTGTTTTAGTTCGAAGTATCAAGAGTTTTTCAAGGGACTGAGCATATAATTCGAATTATCGAGAGTCTGTACATATTTATTGATATAGCAGTCTATATAAACTAGTATACGCGTACTCTAAAATTACTTCTTTATGAATTACATAATACTTAATTACTGATGTTAATGCATATTCATCTTTAACATTATCATCATCAACTGTTGCATTATCGTCTGAGTTATTTAGGGGCGGATCTCTTTCAAGATGTGTCTCAAACCACTCTTTATTCTAGTTATTAAATTTTCCTTCTATTTTACACGCCTTCGCCCATCTTGGCTTATTCTGAAACTACTCAATTGCTTTTTTAAATCCTCGATATGACAACTCGTTCCTTTTCCCAGCTCTTTTGTCAAATACTCGTATTGTTATTTGAAACTATGCTCCCAAAAACTACGCATTATATTTAAAAAGTTTTTGTTTTGTAATAAATAATTCATTAGAAGACATTCCTGAAACGAAATAAATAATTTTGAAATAATAATGATAGATTCGAATGAAATTGTTTTCTGCAAGTCAAGTACTAAAAATTGATCTCTATCGAAAGTAGCAGGAAAAATATTTGTTTATAGGTGCTTGTACAATAAAGATTATTTTCAGATAACAACCATTGCTTAGTACTGCTCAGAACCCAATTAAAATATCTATTCATTAATTTTCCTGACATTTGACTACATACATAAATTTGTCTTGTCTACCTTAAACTATTAATTTAATGAAAGAAAAAAATACATGAAACATAGTTACATACCTGAAGATAAAAGTTACATAACTTAATTAACACCAAAAAATAATTTACTTAAGCTCGGAATTACTTTAAATTTGCCCGTAAATAATTAAGGGGGACCGACACGTCCATAGGAGCCCATGTTAAATTACTTAAGTTTATGTACCTTTTTCTAAGAAACTACTTACTTCTCATGGATAAAATTTTTACAGCAGGTTATGTGTACTATCAATAAAATTTTGACAAAGGGTTTTGCTTTTTTTGTTTAAAATTAAAATTATGAATTTTTCAAAAAATGTCCAATTTTTTCCCTTAAAGTTTAGTTTAAAAACGCCTTATCTAAAAACGTTTGCTAGGAATATATACATATCTAAATTACTCCATTAAAATATGTAAACAAGTTTAAAGTATGCTCACTGAAAATTTGAGGGTTATATAATAAGAAGTTTTTGAGAAAAAAAGTTTATAAAGTAAAAAATATTACATTTTGAGAAAACAGGCTTTAAAGTAAAAATTTGTAATTTTTGAACATTTACTTTTTTTAGTATTTTCCAGAAGCATATGAAGCATTTTCTTTACCCTCTGCTCCTACAAAAGGCCCTTCTAATTTTCTTTTTTTTTTCATTATTATTAAGATTTTGTCTTTTGGGGGATTTCTAGATGCTTTCGTTCGGCTACACGAATTCTACGTGCATCTGATTTTTTGAAGCATGGCACACGGTCATAATTTGGTTCAAAATTGCAATGTTTTAAAATCATTAATTTTGCTACATGACTCATACTGAACTGAGCAATAGCCATATTTACCCCAATTTTAGCATTTTTAACTCCACAAATATAGATTTGGGAATCACTGACCATATGGTGTTATTAATTGACTCATTTGAACAAAAGACGGATACCCATACATTTTTTATATTCCTAATACACTCTAATTTTTTCACTTGAACATCATACGGATTTGTTCTCATCAGAAACCTATGCAAGAGAAAACAGATGCTCTTAGCAGAGCTCATTTGATGCGCCTCAAGGAGTAACTTCAATTTAAAAATGCATAAAAATACCTCTAATAATCGTATTTCCTCATACCATATATCATTTTAAACAGAAATATTTGAACTCTTAGAAAATATTTAAAAAAAGTGAAAGTATCGATAATATTTCGAAAATTCCTGTGCCGGACCCCCTTTATACTGAATAACTCAGTCTATAAGACTAAATATACTTCTCTGTAGTAAAAAACTAGGTTTGTTACGAAGGCACTTTTTTCTGTCAAATAGTACTTTAGTTAATATTCCAACTAACATAAGAGGGCATTCTGAAATCACTTTATATATTTTTTTTAATTTTTGGCAGCTTTTGAGCGCATTTGCTCCATTGTGTGTCATCTTGTTTACTTGACAAAATTTAAAATTATCAAGACCGCTATATACAGAGCCCCATTAATTCAAATCAAAAGAAGTTAAAATACTCAGGACTTTTTATGTTACAATGAAGAACACCATAAAAAAAATCTTTCAGAATAATTCTAATCGCTCACACAATGTCCAAAAGAATGTTTAAAAAAACAATTTATTCCGCCTTTTCTTCCGGAAATGGTGTTAAGAGTCGTTCGAAATTATCCACTTCAAAATATTATCACTTCGAATTTTCTAGACAACCGTTAAAAAAACGTTCAGAATTCCGTCTTATAATAAGTACCACAACAAATGTCTCTCGGAAACAATTCTAAATATACATGACATGAAGGAAAAAAAATACTTCTTAAAAAAATATATATTGTTCTTTTCTTTTTTGTTTCGAAATTTCATCGAGTATTTAACGGAAACATTCGTGCGTGCTAAAAGCAGGTGTTCGTTGCTGTCATCGACAAAAGTTTACCTAAGCCTAACTCGAACGTTTGCTTCCGAAGAAAGAAAAAGCAGGGGAGCGAAAAAATAAAAAAAAGAACGAACACACATTTGGAGTTATGGTTTAAAAATAACGCTATTAGGGCGTTGGTGACATTTTTATTATTTAGGCCGCTGGAAATAAACGGTTCTTTTCGCCCTTTGAAGGAAGGAAGTTTGATCTGTTTAAGCTCCAAAGCTTTAATTAGTTACACTTAGAATTAGATTGATATACTCTCGTTCTCAGGCTTTTACTTCGTGTGAGTGTTCTGTTTTGGATTAGGTTAAGGTTATGTTGTGAGTATATATTAACCGTCCTTGAATAACAAATACAATATTCAGAATAAAGCAGAATTATTCTGTGTAATGATTACTCTGTGAAAATAATCTACATCAGTGGTTCTTAAACTATGGTCATCGGACCCCTGAGGGACCCCAGCACCTTTTAGGGGGTCCGCGGTCTTTCATTTAATGCTAAGATTTCTCTCTTTTGCAAACTCTGAAAGACTTCGTGAAAAGTTGAAAGATGTGCCATCCTTCACTGGATCGCTAAATATTGCCCCAATGGAAAAAACAAACAGAATAAGTATTTCAATGAAGAATATAAATTCAATATTTATTGCTTGCATTTACATAACCATTGCTACTACTTATATTTTCAAAAAAATAGTAGAAATCGTCTGGAAAAAGTAAAACCGGAATTGAGAGACTACAAATTTCAAAAAATACACCTAATATAACAGCACTTGTAAAAGATATGAATTCCCATTAAAAATTTTAATTAATTCTGTTAAGTACGTTTTGTGACGGGGCTATTCGCGAGATATTCTCACTAATCCTCTTGGGGAAACTTTGGGGCTAGCATTTATATTAATTCACAGCCTTTCAAGAAAAAAACGAGATAGATATATGTTAATTAGTTCGACTATATATAAAGTCTATATACACTGGTGTGCAAAAATTAAGGACGAGACGGTTTTTTCAATATAACTTTGTACAAAAGCATTCCAAATCAACACATTTAATACCGTAAGATCCCCAATACGTAAGGACATGAGTAATGTAAGCAACACTTACTAAAAGAGAAATCAGAGGGATAAAAAGAAGCTTTATTGAAAAAGTAGCATGGAGCGCAATGCGACTGAAGGCCGAATCATCCCTGTGATGGGTGTCCAGCAAGAAATATCCGGTCTTTAGTAGGGGATATGATCTCCCCGGACTGCTAGGCAGGTTTCACAGCGTCTGCCCATGCTGAGAATGAGGGTGTCAATGAGTTGTTGAGGCATTGCTGCCCATTCGTCTTGCAGCGCCAATCGAAGCTCCGGAATCGTTACTGGTGGTAAGGTACGAGCTGCCAAGCGTCTGCCTAGAAAATCCCATACATGCTCGATGGGATTGAGATCCGGAGATCGTGCCAGCCAATCCATGCCTTCAATATCCTCACTCTCTATGAGCTGTTCGGCAGGTACTGTGCGATGACATGGTGCATTGTCGTCCATGAAAAGGAACTGCGGACCCATAGCGCCTCTAAAAAGACGCACATATGGAAGAAGAATCTCGTTACAATAACGGGTCCCGTTGACTGAACCTGCGTCGAAGATGTGAAGGTCTGTACGACTACCAAGCATGATGCCTCCCCAAACGAGAACATCGCCACCTCCATACCTGTCCCTTTCAATGATGTTCGAGGGATGATTGCGGCTTTCCCGCTCTCTCCAGATGAGTATGCGATGAGAATCGCTAATCAGACTGAATCTGCTCTCATCTGTAAAGAGTACTCGTCCCCATTCATTGTCTCTCCAATTCCTGTGTTCCCGGCACCACAGAGAACGCCTTCTCCGATGGGCAGGCGTTAGAGGTACACACCGTACAGGGCGTCGTGCAAACAGACCACCACCGTGCAGTCTTCTGGCCACGCTAAAACGCGATATCGGTCGTCCAGTCGCCTGTGTCGTGTGTCTAGCGATTTCTCCCGCTGTCTGCCGCCTGTTTCTTCTGGCCTGTAAGGCAATATACTGGTCATCTGCGGGTGTGGTTCCTCGTGAACGACCACTACTGAACCCCCGGATAGCTGTTCCTGTAGTTTGAAATTGTCTCCAAAGTCGTGAAACGATGCTGTGAGCAATTCCGAACTATGCAGCCACACTTGTCACACTGCGACCTTCCTCCAACTTCCCAATGATTCGACCTCGGGTAAAAGCATCCAGATGTCGTCTAACAGATTGATTATTCGCCATTTCTCGCTGAGGCAGCAACTCGGTGTGATTTTAACTGTTATACGGTGTGCAATCTCTTTGCCAGAAATACTAATCTTACACCGACAACATGCTTTACTACTCAGACACTCCCCCATTACGTCTACCTGCATATCTGCGCATGTGCTACCGTACATCACCTCACTTAATCTCCTGATTGGTCTTTCTTCCGCTCTGCCTCTTCGTTCAGCTGATATGCTAATTTTTCGACTTCGTCCTTAATTTTTGCACACCAGTGTATATATATATATAGGTTTTGTAGATGTAAAAGAGAGAAGGAGCCGTGAAGCTGTCAAGTAAGTGTGAACACTGGAGAATTTACTTCACAAACTTAGCGGGCGTTTAAAAGGTAATTTCTGAGAAATTATTATATATAAGATTAAGATATTAGAATCAGAATCGGTCAGAGGTTCATTAGTTTTTGTTCTCCTTATCTATTTCTGGTAGTCGGGTTTACTTAGAATTGAATATTAGGATTAATCGACGCTTTAGCTATCACTTCTAGGTTTCTTCTTATAACTTAACTTGTGATTGTTTAAGTGTGTGTTCAAAGCTTGAATAAATCTAATTGTTATTATGGAGTTTGTTGGGGATGCTTTGTTCCCCCCCCCCACACCTAGAGACGCGCAGGACAGAGGGAGAGGGGTCCCAGTTAGGACCCCTCCCCCACAATTTGTTTATTTGAAATTAATATTTTTCAATACTTTTGTATATAATTAGATGCTTATTGTTTTGTTCAAGGGGAAAAAAGTCTGAAAAAAGTAGCACAGGCAGTCTTAGTATTTTTGAGGAGCCTTTAAATTACTGTGTCATGTGTTGAGAGTCAGGGAGGGATATTCAAAATCTTGGGGGGTCCTCGATGTCAGTCTCATATAAAAAGGAGGGGGGGGGCGAGAAGATCGAAAGTTTTAGAACCGATGATCTTCATGTAGAAATGAATTTTATTGGCTTTTGATTGGTTATTTTGAATTCGAAACATTTATAAATCCCCATGCATCACAAAGTATCACACGAGGCTTACAGAAGTAAGTATGAAACACAGATTACAAAAGAAAGAAGAAGAAAAAAAATTTAAGTCATGAAAGATTACAAATATTTGTAATAACTTTACAGAGCTTTTCAAATCACTTCTGGTAGAAATAAGTAGGTGAAAATTCGGAAACCAATTTATACTTAGCCCTTGAGAGCCAGTCTTAAAATCTTTCTTTCTCTGACTAAGTTGGAACACAAAAGGAGAACATGTTCTACGTTTTCCTCGCCATCATTATAACAATCACGGGAAGATGACGGAACCAAATTAAATTTATTCAAATAGCTTTTAAGCCGCCCATCCGGTATAGTGGTCAGTGAAGCTGACTGCGGTGCCGTAGGGGCTGGGTTCGAATCCTGGAGAAGGCATGGATGTTTGTGTTGTAATCCTCTCTTCTGTCTGTGTTGTATGCCCACCTGTTACACATTGCATGGTGCACGGGGTTTATAAATGTTTTAAAAAAATAGTTTTTAAAATTACCATTACAAGTGAAAAATTGGGTTATTTTGCAATTAGTATAAAAATTTTGCTATGATATTTTCTTATTAATAGTTGGAAAAAATTTCTTTGTTTATGCTCGCCAAATTTTAAATGATATATTCTTGGTTCCAATACCATTCTTTCTCTTGCAATCTTCTTGTAAAAGGAATTTTAATTGTTTGATGCGCTTATTGGTCCTTGTAATTGCCAAGAGAAATGTGAAATATTGGGACTATGGATAGAAATGTGGAATGTTTGAGCAGAATTAATTAACATCAAAAAAGTTTGGAAACTGGTGATGAAAATTTAAGTTTTTACAGAATATTTCGCATTGAGAAGTTTTCTTTTTTTTTTTTGGAGGTTATATATTCACAGTTAAAACTACGTTATTTTGCACACTCATATACTTTTTGGCTAACTAAGTTATAATACTCATATGTTATTTTCTTAGGATTCTAAGTGCTTATTTTAACGTTTTATGTTTAATAGTATTTTCGTGAATGTGTTGTCTCTCAAAATGATTTATCATTTTTCTTTTATTCAAATTTAATTTCAAATAGAGAATGTTCCTCTAAAATTTAGTCTAATGCTCACATACACAAATATATTATTTCTTAAAATACATTAATTTTTTTCTGTATTATGCTTTTCAAAAAGATTAAAGTTAATATCGATTATGATTTTTCAGCTATTTTATCTGTATATTTTCAACCATTTTCTTAAATGATTCCCGTTTTCTTATTTTGTGAATTTAAAAGTATATTCTTCATGAATTACTTCAATCGTTCCGTTCTTTTTCATTAAAGAAAGTATTTACAAGGATAGTATTTATATCTTGAAGAATATGAAGGGAAGAGGGTGAAAACTATTTTTAAACTCACAAAAATTGCATCATTTTTTTTTTCTAGACTCAAATAACTTAAATTATCGGTAGTTTATAATGGGCTAAATTCGTGTGACGTCATAGTCAGATGATAATGACAAACACGAGTTTCTACCTGGTTTGTTTATGAATTCCTGTGACGGTCATAATCATACCGTAAATACATTCATGTTTTTCCAGCTGGCTTCGTTGTTGCCAAAAAAAAATTTGCTTTTTGTCAACAATAATAACGTATATCAGTAGTAAAATAATATACTTAATTTAAAAGTACATGAATAAAACAAGATTATTTTTAATTTAAAAATCTTTTTTTTTTGTGTTTTTTTTTTTTATTATATCTTAGCATTTTTACCCAATTTCTAAAGAATTTGGGTAAATTTTAGAAATAGAGCAACTTGGAACAAGCTAGTTTAAAGTTAGTTTTGAATTAATTGAACACGTGGTTTATCGTGTGACCGTCATGAATTGAGCTCATTGAACACTAATTTTATTTGCCTTTAAAAAGTTCTCTATAAAAACTAAACCAATAAAAAAACCATGCATTTTTTTTATAAAATAAAAACACTTATTATTATACATCACATTACCTTTTATCTAATAACCAAAACTCATAATAATCGTAATTAATTTCCTGGCTATTTTGATATAAAAAAAATATATCACGCTTAGTATCATCCCAAATAAAATATTAGCTACACAGCTATGATAAATTCATGTCAGACACTTTTGCTTCTTTTCATTATACGTAGCATTTTTCTGGCCTAAAAAGGTCGCATATTTAAGCGGTTCATTCTCAGAACGTGAACAGTAGCACAACGTTGATATGGGGTGCTTTTATGCAGATAAGTTTATTCGAAATTACAGTTTTCCTCAGTCACCATTCCTTTGAGAGCGACGCCATTTTGTTTTTTATTGGATCGTCGCCAGATCATTCCGAACTTATATTAGATTTTGCTTTCAAAACATGATGTTCGAAATAGCCCGTCTAGCTTGTTTTCAGGTAACTTTTAAAAGAGCCACTGGCAACCTTTAATTATTTTGAAATATACATTAGGTTGGTTATTATTTCGTACGTTGTCTTGTTTTTTCGAATCTACATTTGGTTAATAAATGTTCTTAAATGAAAATGATTCACTAGTAAAATTTATTTCGTAAATGTGTGCTATTTGGTTTTAAAAAAATGATCTAAAATGCAAACTATTTTTTTTTCAAGAAATTTCGTATAATTATATTTATTAGAATTTCTTAAAATATTACTTTACTTTTTTTAAAACATTATTCTAAGCGTTCCAAAATGATATAAATAGTGAGCTAAGAGTTGAGTTCTATTTCTTCGTAACCCGTATATTAGTCAAGAATTCTTTTACATTTTTGTTTTACAGAAAAAAAAATGTATTTTTCAATAACATTTTTACTAAACATTTCTTGCGTGAATATTTCTTTAAAGATTTCTTTTGGCAACATATATTAGAATGAGAAACGTAAAAAGGGATTCACCTTTGTATTGCTTCCAAATATTTTGTCTCTAAAAATCAAATCAAAATCTAATTTGTCGTATCGTTTAAGAATAATAAATTTTGATTTAGATTTATTTGATGGTGCTGGTAGTAAAGTAATTGAGGAATGTATGGAATCTGATAAAAGGGTTTTTGGGAAAGGCATTTTTGACGGTTGTCTATACCAAAATCTAATTATCTTATTCTTGGTTGTGTTTAAACGGCTATATTATTCATGGAATTACTTACGTCTTTCTTCTCATTATCAAAATGAATAAAGAATTTTTTAAAAATTTTGAAAACACTTGAGATAAAAATTCTTAAGAGAAGCCATTTCCTTTCGCGATTATTTTTTCTTAATTCCTCTTGAAAATGGATTTCGAAAGTGTTTAAATAATATGCACTCTTTAGTGGAATTTTGAAAACATTCCAAACAATTACTTGAGAGTATTTTAAATATTCGATTGTGTGTCATTCTAAAGTATAGTTCAATTGGGTAAAAAAGATGTTTTGAATGAGAGAGGGCGAGCAGTTATGATTTTTTTTTATTTTCATTAAAGGGGGAAAATCTCCTTTTTTAAATTAATAGAAATTCCATTCTTCTGTATGAAAATACCCTTATGTGTTTGTCAGCTGACTTTAAACAAATGCCGACTGAATGTTTTGCTTTTAATTTTTCTCATTTTTAACTATAACTGTTTTATTTCGTTACAGATTACAATTTTTTTTTGTTATGTTGACATTAGTATTTTCTTTTACATTTAATTTTATATCAAAAACAATTTTATTCTACATTTTATTCATAATATTTGCATAGAAAATTAATAAAATTTTTACGCTATATATTAAACTTTTTAAATATCTTTAGGTCATAAAATGGAAAACTTGTTCACCTTATGTTTGGCACAACATATTCCTAGGAAAGATGGATCCTCAAAAATTCCCAGCAATCATCGAACGATTAAATGAAATTTGTTGATTAATAAAAATAAAATCAAATAAGTTAAGACAACAGTACTCAAATTGTTTGGAGTTTTATATAATTTCAAATCAGCGTTTTTTAACTGGTTTGTGAGAATGTTATGTTGGTTCGGATACAGAGCATGTATATGTATCCCCATTAGAATTATTCGCAACATTTGCTTTCTCTGCATCTTATGTATATTCTACAAAAAAGATAAATTTTTTATTTCCTTTTAGATGTACAGTTGAAAATTGGTCATATCAAGTATGTAAATTTTTACAAATGCCGTTACTGATGATAAAGACACAGATTTGAAAATACATCCCCCCTGACAGGCATTGTTGGCAAAGTCCTTTTCCAGAAGCAAGTGCAAATGACGTTATACGAATAATACAGTCAAGCTCAGAGGAGTAGTTATTTACTTTACTATCAAATAAAAGTGAAAATTGTTTTATGCAATCAATAACAAAGGGAATAAGTAGATTCTGATTGTTCAGTATCTGAATATGTTAGGAATGTGAATTTCTATCCGATATTCTTTCATGGAATTGTGTGAAAAGTTTTGAAGTTTCATGAGACGTTTTTTGCTTACGTTTCGGTGTTAACTTTCATCTTTGAAACCAGGGCTTTAATTATTCCCGGTACTTTCAATCTACACAGTTTTAAAATATTTGCATATTTTCCTTTTTCCCATTAATATGATAAAAAACTAAGATCTCCGGACCTTAAAGTAATCAATTCAAATCAGCTATTTCCAAAAGCACAATGGACGACCCGTTATAGAATCTTGTTGAACTTTCACAACACGTTGAATTCAATAACCTTTAGAAATTGCATAAACTGCAATAATAACTGATATTTGTGTTGTTAAATTAAAACTTCAATTTTTCATTTTCATTCAAACTAATAACTTTTCTTCACCATTCCAATTAAATTGTGATAATTATATTTTTTGTCGCTTTTATGTATATTTTACTACAAGTTTCAACGGCAATAATTTTATGTAGTTTTTATATCTTCTATTAAATCTTTATGAAATTGTTTACAGTTACTATCATTTATTCAGTTTTGTGTTTTAATAACATCAGATTTAATTTTGTAAGTTTTTGTCTTCTAACATTGAAATTAAAACCTAAAATTCGAACATTTTTCGATTAAAGAATTGCTTTGATATTAAAATGATTTGAAGATAAAAAAAAATAAACACAAGCTCTTAGTTGTTACAATATTAAAATTATCTATACATATCTAACTCTTCACGTAAATATAAAACAGAATTTAATTTATGTTAAAGTATACCACACAAGATATAAAACTTACTGTACGAAGATAAAAAAAAAATTTCTTTCATCTAAAAGAATATAACCCCTCAGGGGGCTCACCTTCTTTAGGTGAGTACGGGTGTCACAATCCCGAGGTACCCTAGTGATCTTTTCCTTTTCCCACGGGGTTTACTGTCTTTGGTAAACACGGGCTTCACGAACCCGGGGTACCCTAGTGATCCTTCTCTATTTTCGACCCTCTTTCTTGTCATTCAATTCATTCTATCTTTCTCTTCCCGTCTAGACCACAGATATTAAAACAAATGTTTGGCGCAGTATAGCCGAAATCGGCTCTTGCGCCAATAAACCCCAAAATAACTCACTAAAAGAATATAATACGTTAAAATGGCATTTTCTGTATGCGTTAGTACGATCGGAATTCGATATTAATATTGAAGCATTTTCTAATTTGAAAACTAATAAAAAATAATATAAATTATCTTTTTTTTTTTACAAATGTCTTTTTTTATGGAAAAAAAAAAGGAATAAAGCATTATTACTTTCATAATTAACCCGAATCGTGAATAAATTATAAAGTAGTTTAGTTTTATATATCCAGTCACTGTACCATTATTTCTTATTTAAAATCTTACAGTCGTCACACTCTCAAATCGTCTGCATCTATTTTAAAAAAACATTCTTTTTTAAAATTAAATATGGAATTGGGGGCTTTGTATGTGATACATAAAGTATGGTTCGCTTAAAATGTATTTTATGCATGAGGTACAGTAATAGTCTTGAATATTCGCATTAGTTATAAAATACCTATATACCGTTTTCAAGTACTGTTACCTGTTTTAAAGCAATAACTATTTTAATATCCTTCTTTAATTGTTCTAATTTGATTGTATTAAATTATTGTGTCGTCGTAGTCACATGATAACTACAATCACGCATCAGCCAATCAGTTTATAAATTCATGTGACGTCATAGTCGCATGAAAAATGTAATCATGTGTTTTTAGTCAGTCCGTTTATACGGTTCTTTGTCGCCAACTCGTGCATTTTTCAGAAACTTTCTTTAAAAAATACATGTTTGTCAAGAATAATAACGCGCGTAAGTAAGCAAAATACTTTTAATTTAAAAGTGCATGTGTAAAATAAGAATTTTATTTTAATTTTAAATAAAATGTATTTAAATTTTAATTTTTGTTGCGTCCTCTCCTCATCCGCAGTCCTAGTTAAGAAATTGGCTTTATCATTGCCATCCATTCCTACAGGGGGATGGGAGCCACTGAAAATGCACTCTATTACTAGAAGAAATCCGATCTAGAAGATTTAGGATATCAAGGCTTGTCTGGTCCCCAATTGGAAAGATGCTGAACTGAAGCATAGCTGTCAGAGAGAATCCTAACGTCTTAAATTTGAACATCAGCTCAACTGCAAAACCTTTCTGATAGGAATATCCAAGTCCTGTCTGTTGCCTCAAAGTGGCAGAGGTCTGTACCTGGGCAGTATGAGTGAAATACGTCGAGAGAACTTTCGCTGGTAGGGTCACCCTAGGTGTGAAGGCCATACCATTATGCTCAGTTAAAACAGACAGGCACCAAGGGCTAAGTCAGTCTTTTCCCTCTAGGTGTCCTTGACCTTAGGGTCAATTTAATGTCTCTTTTCCTTTTCCATGAATTATTTTATTGTTACATGCCAGCCATGGAGAGAGGCGGGTCCATGTTAAACCTGTTGGGACTCAAAGTCCTCACGTTGCCTCTGGGTGGAAGATTAGAAAATGAGTCACCAACTGAGGTCTCATTCTCATCACTTAATTGTGGCTCAAAATTAAAAGATCCATCACCAATAGCAGTGTCGCTTTGATTGATATGACATTGATAAACTATGAATAAAGTCAGACTTAATTTCCCTAGAGTTGAAAGTTTCTTAAACACCATGGATGGGTCATCAAGTGAATGGACATCCTACGCTTGTTGAAAGCCTGTATAGTTAAAGTTTGTAAATTTAATTGTTTAAAACTACTCTTCCATGTCGGCAAACCAACTTAAATAAGAATTTTATCCATCAAATAATACATACATTATATTAAAAGTAGTTTGTTATAATACATGTGTGTGCCGATTGGCATGGGGCCGTGGTAGCCTAGTCGACACGGTTTCGAGGCCAGAGTGTTATGAGCTCGAGTCTAAGGCCCCTAAAGATCCACCGTGTAGAGGTACTGATGCACATTGGATATCTCGAGGTTCAAAGTCCTTCCGTCATCGGGGCGTGGAAAGGAGAGGTAGTGCCAGCTCAGGGGTCGTTTTCGTCATTTGATCCTGATTCAAAATTTGGAGGACCAGCGCCAATAACACTCGTGTTGCCTTAAAATACGAAGTCAATAACGGTCAGTCGGATACTGATTGATATATCTAGAGTGGAGAGAAAAAGCGTAATTCTACCTATTTTGTTTTATAACAAATTATAAAAAACAACATGTTGGAGGAAACGTTTCTCTTCTTATCGTAAAGCAGCGGATCTAAAACTTTTGATCTCTATGTGCCCTTCCCCCTTATATATCAACCTGACATCATGAACCCCCCAAGATCTTGAACACCCCTCCCTGACTTCTAATACATGGCTGAGTGATTTAAAGGTTCCTCAATAGTCCTAAGACTCTGCCTCTGTTATTTATACTTACTTTTTTAACACTTCTTTTTTCCCTTTAAGAAAACAGTAAACATCTAATTATATATATATATGTAATAAAGTACAAGTTTAAAATAATGTAGGTGCAAAAAAATAAACAATACAGGTGCAACTCGATTAGGAAATTTAGGTGGATGCAGACGTTATCGTATTTGCATGCTATGTGAATTCAGTTCTTAATCTTTGCACATGTGTTTCTGAATATTTTATAAAAAATATTATACGCTTTATTAATAGGCTGTATAGAGTTGCAAATAATACAAAAATTGAATTCATATTCTTGATCGAAGATCGTCTTGATAATGTTCAAGTAAATATTTTTATTGGGGACAATTTAGTGATCTAGTTTAGAATGGCGCATCTTTCAATTTTTTCCACGAGGTCTTTCAGATAAATCTTAACAAAGTATAAAGAGATAAACCTTAACATTAGATGAGAGACCTTCGTGGGGCCCCCTAAAAAAAGTACTGTGTATCCGCAGGACCATAGTTACAGAATTAGGAAACAGCATATACATATACGAATTTTGAATGACATAAGTCAATTAAAAAGCATTTAGGGTTGTAAATTACTTCGAAAATTATTTGAAGTGATGCAAGAGAAAAAAAACCACATATGTAAATAGATTACTGTAAATTCAATTCAGAAGGTTCATTATTTTTAATAGGCAAATTGTACTTACATAGTTTAAAGGTCTTTTTCCTTTTTAAATTTGCAATAAGAATTATAAAATAAAGTAAAATTCATTTTTTTTTCTGTTTTTTCCTTAAAACGAAAGAATAAATCAGGGCACAACTCAAAGTTTACCAGAAAATGCATTCTCATTGAAGAATACATTGGTTTTCATTGCGTTTTAATTCAGCGTTTCTCAAACTGTAAGGCACGCTCCCTAAGGGGGCGTGATAGCCCCACATGGGGGGGGGGTGCAAGCATATCAAAAAATCGAAAACAGTAGATTATTTTTAAAAAATTATTAATTTACTGAACGAAAGCAAAACAAAATACATTCTGAAATAATAAAAAATAAAATACACATTTACACTGATGAAATACACTTATAAAATATCAGTACTAGGTAATGTATTTATTAATTAAACAATGCTAAGTCAATAACAAGTTTAATAATTACCAGTGACTCTATGGGCATATCGTAAAAATTATATTCAAAATTTAATACGAATCTTGATAATTTGTATAGTTTATAATTAAAGTCGTATTGCAGCTTTGTGACAAATTATACTATTATTTAATTCAATACATTGTTATTGTGGAGGGGAAGGGGAGCGCGATGAAAATTATCATTGAAAATCGGATCGCAAGTGTTGAAAGTTTGAGAAGTACTGGTTTTAACTACATCTGATTTCGCACATAATTTCTAAGTAGGGGCTTATATAAATAAATACAGTAAGCTTTATTCCACAGATGCTGACCAGCTCGTCCTAATCCCTCCCAGAGATTAAACTATGTAAGAATTCTTCTTTTGGGCTCTTTAAAGAAACTCTTCACATAGCGTGCGCAAAGAAGCACGCAAATTTAACAATGCCAAACTCCAAAACATCCTCTGGATTCTCACAAAACGTTAACTCATTACCACGACCAGAGAGCGGAAAATTAATGACATACGTATGCAAATGCTTTTCGCCCGACTCATAAAACAAGGATTTCCTTTTCGAAACCGTAACGCGCAGCTACAGTTTCTCGAAATTCAATTTTTGGCAACTCTTTTCGCCTCGCAGCCCCCTTTTGTTCCCTGGTGTTGCCAGATCTGCATTGTTTCAGTTCTGTAAGCAGTCTTTTGTATTCCTTGCACCTCTGGAAGGAATCCATCTTTTTGCCAGAAACAAACAAATAAACAAACAGGAGCTGAAATCTTTTCTGTGCGTGTGTTTGAAAATAATTGTATTCAGTCAGCTGACAAGGCGGATTTGGAGAAACAAGTCTGCTGTACCTGATCAGGTGTTGACTTTTGAAGATTTAGCGCGGAATATCTATGAAGCCATCCATCCATGCAGGTTTAACCAGCTGCTTGGTTGCAAAATGGATTCATTTCAATTACGGACTACATTTAAAAGTCAATACCTTCTATCTGTACATATGTATTTTCAGTATTATACGCTGGCGTTTCTGGCTCTGAGGGGGCTCAGTATCACAATTCCTTCGGGGGCTCTTTTTTAGATGTGGAAGCCCTGTTAGTTGGACTGTAGTAACACATGTTGGAGCCCCTGTAGCTTGGGGGTCCCGTATCATTGATACGACTGATATGGCGGTAACTATTTTCCTAGTATCATATGATACACAATTTTTTTTAATGAAAAAACACAAGGAATTAAATACAAAATCTTGAAAACACCTTTTCCTTTTTTTTTTCAATGCCTACTATTAGTTTAATACTTTATTTTTTAACTTGTAGTGGATGACACTTGATATTAATACAGTTTTTTCAAGAATTAACTCATTAATTAAATTTTAAAAAATGGATAAATAGTAACAAAAATAATAGTCCAACAGCATATATAGAAAGGAAATTCGTTCGTTGTGTCTCTGTAGTGCAATTGATAGTACGTTGGACTTCTAATCCAAAGGGAATGTGATTTCTTTCTTACTATACTATTTTATTCGAATAATTAAATTTAATTAATGAATAAATAGTAACAAACAAGAAAAATAGTCCAACATCCTATATAGAAAGGAAAATGGAAAAATTGCAAGGAAAATCTCGCTTTTTATTTTGTCACTTAATATTGTGATTCATATGCATGCACATAGTTATATTAATTGTAATTATTTGATAAAAAGTAACTAAAATAAAAAATTTCTTTGTTGTCCTAAGTAGGAATTGACTTATAAAACATTTTTTTTATTACTCGCTTACACTTTATTTTACTTCCTAATCAAAAGTATCGGCTAAAACATGATTTAACCGAGCTTATGTATACTGTACTGCACTTCTGTATTGTAAATCCTGAGAGAATTAGGGAAAGTATAACACACACACACACTCATCCCCCCCCCCACTTAAATGTGAATAAAATGTAGTAATGTATAAGTTTTATCTCTTAAAAAACATTCCAAAAAGCTTTGGAGACCGATTTTACAAAAATTGATTTTCAGAAGAATTTTATTGTTTTAAAAGAACATAAATATATTTTAAAAGTCACAATTGTTAAATAAACAACATGCATAACCCCTTGTCTTTGAAAAAAATATATTATCTTTGTAAAATTTTAGCAAAACTTTCAATGTTGAGAAAAACGTTATAAATAAAAATACTTTGAACAAAATGTAATTTTAATTTGGTTGATGTGCTTCTTCATCCATCTGAAGCGTCAAAAGACACAGGATAAAAAAATATTTTAAGAAATCAATATTTTGAAAGCATTCAAATTCGACGTTAATGATTTTTCGTCAAAATTATTTTATGTTCTAAGCTAAAAAAAAAGCTGCGAAACATGATTAAATGCCACTATCTTAAAACCTGCAGTTCGTTACATTTTGTAGGGCTTATTTCATCAGTGTTACAAATTTAATTGAATTTTATTGGACTGATTCGGAGATATCCCATTTTTCGTGTACAAATTATCGTGACGATTTCATTCTTCAAAAAACACAGTTAAAAATATTTTTATAAGTTAGATAAAGTGAATATTAGTTAAACAACAAGATTCTCCAATTTAATGTTATTCCTTCTTTTCCGTCAATACTTATTTCTTTTGTTTCTAATGGTCATAACACCTAAAGAACACCTTTGCAACCTAATCGGATACAGTGGGAGCATAGTACGATCCTAAACAAAAATCTGATATAAAGATTTTCAAAACTTTGGGTGGCCTTCTATGTATATGTATTATGTAAAATAGTTATTGTACTCAATGCCTCAAGAAATTAGCTAATTAATGGTTTAAAGAAAAAGTTAAAAAATTCTTGAAGTGAGATTTTAAAATGCTTCTCCTACTACATGTACGTGTGCGTTTGAAAATATTCGTATGACAACAACAAACATGCAAACAGGAAATTCGATTTAAAAGTACGTCGAACTATGTTTAACAGAACTTTGTATCGGTTTGGTATTCGTAAAATACTTTTTTTTACGTTCCTTTAAAAATTTAGAAACTCTAGATTCAACTATTTTTAAAAATATAAATGTTGCTTTGATTTTGAAAAAAATAGGCATACCAACTTTTGTTACATATATTAATAGGAATAGTTTTAAGAAATATCTTAACATTTGACACAATAGAAAAAAGGTTTTAGCAATTTAATTGAAGATAAACTAGGCATTTTTTTTCTTTCTGGGGTAAATCAGTTTAAAATTTTAATTTGCTATTGTGATGTAAATAAAAAAGGAACATGAAAGTTATTGTAACCCCGGGGATTTTTGACTTAGAGTTTTCAAATTTTGTGAAATTATCATATAAAATCTATAAATATAAGTGAGATGAAACTGTATAAAAAAATAATTTAGTCTAAAAATATTATTTCATTTTTTTAACCGATTTTTGTCAATAGACTCGGTTTATCTGACGTCATAATCACATGATAGTACGCTCAACAAATGCCCATGTTTTTCATTCAACTGAGTATTTTGGCGAAATTTTCGGATTTGCATCTACTATCATACAACAAAATGAAATCCTTTCTTTTCTTTAACTTAAAAAAAAAAAATTTATTTTTATTTTCATGCATTACTGATAGCTTTAAAAATATATTTTTTTAAATTTCACATTAACATTTCTTTATTTTTATTGCAAAATTACAATTTTAAATTCTGGGAACACCTATCGCTAAATTATGTTGCTTGTCTATCGATTCCGGTCGCCAAAAACACCTATCGTTAAATTAAGTTGCTTGGCGATTAATTTCGGTCGCTATAAAAATTGACATCACCAAGCCCCTCCCCCTGCTCTGCACTTTAACACTTAATTTTTAAATATAAAGAATTTTTTCTATTAAATGATCCATACTTTTTTGAAACACAATGTGGCTGGCAGACTAATTACTAAGCCTAAAAGTATACAAAAACACAAAATACGACGTCAAAGAATAGAAGTATAAACTAAGCTTAAATCTAAAAATGTAAACTAAAACTATGTATATATTTAATAACTATATGAAAAGCCAAAGACTAGAAAATATATTAAAAGTATTTAGAGTACTAAAAAAATTAAAGAATGTAAAATTTGAATGTAAGCAAAATTGACGGTTAGCACACACCCGCAAGTGTAATACGATTAGCTGTTATTGTTAATTTGATGATCACGTGGCAATCGCTATACGATCGCAGTGCCCTCTGGTGATGAATCGACGCCATTGAATCGCACTGTGTCTCCTTAAAACATAACATCTTAAGTTTTATTAATAATTTACAATCAAGATTAAAGATAAATATGCTAATTGCATATGTACTAAATTCATGAGGGTCACGTGATGAAGGCAATCACGTGTTCTCCATTTAATTCAAAACTGATATAAGACTGTACTTGCTCTACTCGTAAAATTTAGAAAAGAATTTCAAATTCTATAACTGGGTTAGGATGTTCGAATATAAATAAAGTCTTCCATAAAGTTTTTCACAGTTAAAACAATTTCTTATATTAATGCGCGTACTTTTAAATCAAGTGTATTTTGTTTGTCTATGTACCTTATTATTATAAACAAATGTGTACTTTTTAAAAAGCAAAAGTTGGCAATAGCGAAATACTTGAATTTATTAACCAATTGTCTGGAAACACGTGAATGCAGTTGTCATGTGATTATGACGTCATATGAATTAAGCCCATTCTTACTGTAGAAAAAGGCCACAGTAGCTGAATTGTTCTGGTTGAGACGGCATGGCTGGCGTTTTTGCAATCGAATTATGAGTTCAAGTTCTGATGTCACTAAAGATCACTTGTACACTGGGGTTGTGCTCGTTAGATCTATCGTGGTTCAGAATCTTTGCATAGAAGAATGTGGAAGTTGAAAGAATGAGATTCCATCCCATGCGTAATCCTCGTCACATAGCTGTAGTTAAAAATTGCGAGCTCCTTCGCCAGTAGTCTTTGTTTATTTTAAAGTGCGACTCTAATAAATAATCAGCTGATCTCATGGTGCAATTTTGAAAAGTATGTCGTATTCCGAAGTTAAAATAATTTCTTTTAACTTTAAAAGTAACTTGTGTGCAAGTTATGTTAAAACAAAATGACCCCTAATTGCTATACTGTTCGAATTAATTTGGACAAACTTTTTTTTTGTTGCTTGAATTGGCATGGGATTACTATTGATGTCCTAGACAACCTCAAGCCCATTATATCTGTTTTAAGATAGCGTGACAGATTGGTGTTGACTGTAATTTATTCATTTTAATGTATCAGTAGCTCAGTTGTAAGCCTTTCAGTGGGGCAGATGGTAATTTCAATTTCAGGTTCTGTATGTCTTATTTTTACTTGCTCAAAAAAGGATATTACTCCGCGGAACCGTTCTAAAATAAATCGCTCTCAATGAACACACTTCTATGACTGTGAGAGCTATAGCTATGGCAGTTGGTGTGATCGAAGTAAGTGTTTTAAGAATACTTCAAAGTTCTTTATCATCGTCTCCAAAAAGAAAAGAAAAATGTGGGCGTGAGTGGAAAACTACTACAAGAATCGATTACATTATAATAAGAAGTAACAAAATAAATCCAAGAAAGATAAGCCACAGAGACATTTGAAGGCATTTATTGGATAATTATTGTTAACAGATTATTGTACTTGCAAAATTATTTTTGTGGTCATATTTTTATGCATTTGGGTTTTTAGACTAATATTTTAAAAGTAAAAAGAGTTTAAAAGTTTTAGAAGCAAAATTTAAATTCTAGGCACAGACATGGACAATGGTCATCTCAGAATAATGCAGTCTTATCTCTTTTGCCAGTTGACAAGCAGTTTGAAATTCCCTATTTTTCGGAGAATATGTTCGCGAATAATGTTTAACCAAAAATATCGGAATCATGATCTCACTAAAACAGAGTCTAAAATGAAACGAGGTCCCCACCGAAGGCGAGGACCTGGGTCCGGATCCAGTTGGCCCTTGCCTTAAGGCGTCATTGGTGATGACTTGCATATTTTTGAAAATGTGGAAAAAATTGACACCCTCCATTATATCATTAGACACTGAGACAACAAATTTGTGGCTTAGTTAAAATTAACGTAGTTTTTGTGTCGGTTTGAAAAGATAATGTAACCTACAGCAGTTGTCTTCAAACTGTGTCTTACGGAGCCCTGGGGTTCCACGAGTCACAACAAAATATCGAGAAGAAATAAATACGTAATGCAAAATAGATTCATGTTCTCTATGAAGTTTGCATAGTTACAAGTGTCTAAAGCTCCCCCTCCCCCTATTTATTTATATATTATAATTTTAATTTGCAACACGCGTTTTAAGCTTTTATTTTAATATAATACAAAAATATTGAAACATTTTATATTTATATATATACTTCCTACTAGATTGTGAATATTCTATTGTTTACTATCTCGGGTTCCACGAGACAATTTTATACTCGTTAGTTAACACAATGTTTTGCAAAACTAAATAGTTTTCTAATGGAAAATACACCTTTTCATATTTGTGGAAGACTATATATATAATGAAGGAAAGGGAACAACGATAAGTTGTTCTTGCTTAAATTTAGATTTTGACATCAACTCTGTTGATAAAAAAACTAAATTTAAGCAAGAACAACTTCTAAATTTTCAGTTGTAAATTCATGCAAAATACACGGGATTCCTCGCACAGCTATAAACATTTTAATACAATTCAGAATATTGTGTTTAAGTGAAATATATATATTTCTCAACGTAAGTGGCTACAAAAACAAAGTATAAAAACAAATTAAACTCGGAAATGTAATGCGATTGCATTTAATCTCAAAAGAACTAGACTTCGACAGTTCGTGTGAAAAAAGCACATATCCCAGCTACTAAATATAATGCATGGATACGTGATACTTCAATCACAAATTAGTATTATTAATAAATAAATTATATTAAAAAAACTGGATTAGAATTTTTCAATAAATGCAATACTTTTTTTAAAATTGCCTTTACATAAAGTGCCTATAACATGTTAATCTACTTTATATATTACTTTGAGATATATTCTTCGAAATATGTGTATGGAATGAGGTTCCACGAAAACACTTTCTAGTTCTATGGGTTCCACGAAAACACTTTCTAGTTCTAGGGGTTCCACGAAAACACTTTCTAGTTCTAGGGGTTCCACGAAAGCAACTTCAAATACTAAGGGTTCCTTGAGTTGAAACAGTTTGAAGAACACTAACCTATATAGCTTTGACTCTCGAAAAGAGAAAAATATTACGTACTGTTTCGAATATACATATTTCGAACATTTAATCAATTCATGTATTACAAAAAAATTCCGTTTTATTTGTGAATTTACTGCTAGATTTGAGTAACACATTCAAGATTCGGATTTTTGAAATTAAATCATTTTGTAAAAGTAAAAATAAGAAGTTTCGAAAAATTGTTATAGATAGGAGAGTAGCAAGTGTACCATTTTGGAATCTTAAGTGAGACGTTAATAAACAGTTAGTGTCAAGCCACTAAAGATCTGCCGTGTAGAGGATCTGGTATACGTGGAAATTATCTAATCTCTAAATCCTCACTTTGACGTGTTATGGAAGTGGGGAGAATAAGATATTATGTATTTCGGGCGCCATCTTCGTCACTTAACAGTAGTTCAAAATTAAGAGGTCTTTCTCCAGTAATTCTCACTTTGCTTCTAATTACGACTTTAATTAATAATCAGTCGTCACTTCATATCTTTCTCAAACAGGAAATAATAATCAAAAATACGTAATGCTACTCTTTTCATTTCACTTCGAAATACATGATCAAAGATATTTCTTAAGTTACCAAAATGCAAAGCTTAACGTTCAAACCTTTTTACCGTTACTAAATCGAGAGTATAATTACAGAAAAAAAAATGCTGTCGCAAAAATGAGGTATGAAATAGCGATACGTTTCAGCCTACTCGCCGCATAATGTATGTATGTACGTATACCTTGAAAAATTCATTTTTCCTCCTCCCCAATCGCCAAATACCCTTCAGCACCATCGGGTCTTTTATTCCTCCATAAATCAGAACGGATTTCAATTCCAGATCAAATAAAGGAATAGAACCCATTCCTTCAAGTCCCTTGAATAATTGAATGTCTTCTCTAATGCTGCACAGAATAAAAAATATATTTTTTTCCAGCTCGTTCCATTTTTTGTTACTGCATTCGGTTTTAAATTAAGACCGAAATAAAAAAATTTTATTTTGGAAGTAAAATTTTTATCGCCAATTCCGGTGCATATTCGCAAAAGGGTTACATTAATTTTTACGGAAATGACTAGTAATATGAATCCCTTGGAATGGTATATTCTCGAATCAATTTTCTCACTTTAATTTTAATTTCAATTTCCCCTTTACTCCTAAAGATATTCCCTCTGCTGTGTGGCTTTCTTTTTTCAAATTTAATGTGATATTTTTATCTTTTGTTATTTATTTCATATATTTCTTTATCGATTGTTGGAGGCTGCATTTTCGAGATTTTGCTGGAATTATTTCCGGAAAATAAATTCGCATTTAATCTTGCTTGTAAACTCCTATCCTCAATGTAAGGAGGTTTTCAATTTTACAAAGGTGGAAAAATCTGTTCGAGGATTTTCAAGATTATCAAGCAGGAACACCCTGAAACCGTAACAATACGCCCCCTTGAAATTAAATCCCTCACCCACTTTATTCTTAATTTGAATTGCCTCTTCATTTTTAAAAATATCTTCCTTCCCAAACATTCTATTTATGAATTTGATTCATGATTATTTTTTTCCTTGTGGTCCTTTATTAAATGCTTTTTTGAATAACATGTAGTGATTCTTTTTTTTTTCTTTTATCGAGCTTCGTGTTTTTAGAAATGTTAATTTGATCTTATTTTTTAAGTAACTTAACCTTTCAACTTTTTTCCTGATATCTAAAATCTCTTATTGATTTTCTTTCTAATTTCAACTGATTAAGTAAGCATGTATTTGATGTCTTATGACAAGGGTGTCAAACTCAAAGGCTAACTTGAATCAAACAAAACAAGGTTCAACTTTAGGTGGCTCGCAAAAAAAAAAAAAAATCTATATTCTTGGAAGCGTAAGTTTATTTCGAAAAATACATTATAGTAAACATAAATAAAAGAATAAAAAAATTTAATGTTTACATTCTGGCACTTGATATCTCTTCTTTGCTAATATCTTTCTTATTTCGGGAAAAAATTTTATGTTTTATTACATATTGTGGGCCGATATACTGGCCGTGCCACGAGTTTGATATCCCTGTCTTATGACAACAATTTCCAATCAACAAAATTTGGAATTTTTATCAGAAAGGAGAATGGTATTAGGATCTGTATGAAAAATCCTGACTGCTCAGTATTTGGAGCAGAACGCTTAGCTAATGAGAAGGCTTTGAAATTTTGCAGTATTGAGTGTCAGTATATATATTTAGATATTGAGTGATAGTCGAAGAGAGCTCTATTCAGCTTCTGCCTGGATGGTGAAGGCATGAGGACAGAACGACAACGAGTAATGTCTAGCTTTTAAATTACTTGAGGGCCGATGTCAAGATCTTTTTTTCACAGTGGGTACCGTCGCACGTGAATATCTGTAGGAATGAGAATGCAGATGGTTTGGACTGTGAGGGTAGCCGTAAGGATTCTATACATGGTGACTGCCTTACTTTTTTCAGAAATTGTTACCCGGGTCAAACAAGATATTAGTTCCTCTTGGATGCAGGCCCCGTACATGAGAGGTATGAAGGAAACCCCGTCCTGGTGTTGCTTTGATTGGAACAAGTAGTTGGCGTTGAAGCGATTCTTCCTCGGCTTAACAGTGGGTACACTCGAATTCAACGGCATGTGGCGGGTCTTGAACTGTACCCTCCTTGACCCATACCGCTCCTGCATACACCTTGGATTGTATTGGTTGTAATAAAGATCCAGCTATTCTCAAGTCCTGCTACAGTGTTCATTGTTTAAAATCGCACGGGCTCATGGACTTGATCTAGTATATGTTTCTAGTGGGATAAGAAACAACACAATTTCCAATAATAAATTAGAATATATTCCCTAATAAGAGAATTCGAGATTTAGAGTAATTCTAATTTCACCTCTACTTCCATCAAATTTAAGACTTCTTTAGTTGCAGAAAAGGATTATGTACCCTTTCCTAGATTTTACTGTGACCTTGAACGGATATATTGGGACTCTCAAAGTTTAAATTCTTACAATTGAAGTTAAAAAATTTTTAGTTAAGGGAAAATTTCGAATATGTAGAAACGTGTTTCATGTAAATATGCTTACCATAAATAAATAAATAAAATCTCTCTGTTTCAAATATCTTATGGCATATTTAAAATATATATCTATATTATATAAATTCCCAAACCACAAGTTATACTTGATGAAATGGGAAGTGTTTTAGTTACTTTTAAATAAAAAAATATTTTAATTAATTTGTATAAGGCGTAATTAGTTTTATATTTAATTACGAATCTATAAGCAAGAGACAATACTACAGCGAAACTTTTTGATCGATTTGCCATCGGGGATCCTAGTAAAAGTTTTTAAAATTTAAAAGTAGGATTTTTTTAATTAAATGCTTCTAAATTTACATTTTTATGCAATAAGCTAAATTCATAGAGGGTCACGTGATTGTAGTTATCACGTGACTATGAAGTCACATGAATTTAGCCCATTTATACATATTTCTTCCGTATTTATGTTCTTGAAAGCGCGTGTCTTTTAAGTAACAGTAGTATAATTTTTCCTGTGCTTTACATTGAGGGAATGAATCGCTGCCAATACGATTTGTTTAAAAAGTGCAAATTTTTCCTTTTCATGTCACTGCCAGGTTTTTTTTTTTTTAATGTTTTGTTTTGTATCTCATTCGAGTATCTCTAAATAAGCATTGCTAATTCTGTATTTTATCGATATTTTTTTTACTTAACTGCGTTTATTTTATCTCACTTTGAAAATACTTAATGTCATGTTTTTGAGGAATTTCATTGCAGTAAAATTGAAACGAATGTCTTTAATTCTAGATACCTTGAACTGTAGGCATTTTCCAACTGTTGAGGCTTGGATACGCATTTGTATTTGAAATGCGAAAACCCTCATTACTTCTAAAGAGGGTGTTTTTGATGAAAATAAGAGTCCCGAACACATATCATCTATATCATCTGTCCTCAAATTACTATTATGATAACTAATACGGTATTTTCTCTTTATATATATATATATAATTATCCATTATTTTTCATAGGATTTCGTACTATATTTTAAAAAAAGAGAAGGATTTTATAACCTTGAAACTTTTTTAACCCCACTTTTATATGAATTTAAAAGCTGTCCTCAGACAACATTGCTTATAATTCTGCAGAATCCCTCCTTTTCATTTTCCAAAATCTGTATGATATGTTCATCTTTATTATTGAAATCATTTCAGTTCCTCTAGTAAAGTTTATTAAGAACTATTGTCTAAAAAAACTTCATAACACTAAAAGTCGTTTTTCCGACAAACACATGTAAATGCATAATAATTAGAATTTGTATAGGAATCATCTTCAAAAAACTGTTAAAAATGAGTTATAAATTAAAAAGAATTGATCTAAAACTCTAAGCACACAAATTGTTGAATTATTAATGCAAATTCTGTGCATTAAATTCACATCAACCCTTTTTTAAATTGCTACGAACGTATTCTTGTGAATATTCTGTAGTGAAAATTATTCTTTTTCTAAAAAAAAAAAATGAATTGTTATTTGTGAGAAAAAAATGGCTTGCTTCATAGCCCTAAAAATTCTTTTTAAAAAAACCAAAAATTGCCTTTTGTTTAAAATTATATGCCGAAGGCCAAAAATCTATGGGTTATTATCGAGAACTGGCAATGTCAACGATGTAGCAGCATCAGCTAAAAGATAATATATCGAAATTGCAATTCTGGTAAAAAAAAATAGTTATAAGCACTATTCTTTTTTAAACGAAAGAATATCTAATCAACAATAAGTAATTGCAACAAAAAATATCATTCATCCGATTGCCGTTTAAAATACAAATTAAGACCCAAAGCAAATGCATTTCTTTTGCATTGCTTTTAAAACTCGTTAAATACCCCCATTAAAGCATAATGTGGCCTTTAAAATGCATTGAAGGTAACCCACGAAAGAAAAAGAAAAAAAAGCATCGACTGTGGAAAGGTTTCCATCGAAAAAAGAAAACCGAACGCGCATAAGAAAAAGAACTTCAGTCTGAGTCGCATAATTAAATCGCATTCCACAATGTGTGTATGCATCCCCCCAAAAAGAATCTTGAATGAAGAGGCTGAATTTTCCTGAACCGCGCCATCGCTTCATTGTACCGCATCCGCGCAGGGATACTCTATTAATAGCTTCACCGTGCTCCCTAGCTATATTACCATTCGGAGCTTGCGCAATGGGTGACGTAGCCGACGACGTCATGATCGATGGACCAGCTGACATGATGACGTCATCTAGTTGAGTGGATGAAGCTCGAATGGAAGTGCTAGCTTTACCGATCTCGGTTTTTGTTTTATGAACGAATCCTGGAACGGTAAAGTGCTTTTGTTTCTACGATGTGAAATGAGATGAGGAAGAAATGCATTGATTGGATCTTATTGATTGAATCAAATCTACTGAATCTTATCTAGGCAGTTTTTTACCTCTAGGAGCAGGAGTGAACTCGAGGTAGATACGAGATGTTATTGGATGTTCTTAGTCGTGTGTGTGACTAGGTTACGTGATTCGAGCGAGGAGAAGAATAAGTAGCATCGTTTTTATCATTGGAAATCTTAACGAGGAGGTTCAAATCTCAGTAACATAGAGATCAAAAACATTACCTAAATGCGTACTTAAACAGCATTTGCTATTATTGAAAGACTCTTGCTTAATTTAATAATAGATGACGAAAGGAAAGACTGATTCTTTCTAAATTTAATTAATAACAATTTAAAATATTTTTTTTTTTTAAAAAACACATTATAAAAATTTGCGATTGCTTCTTTGGGTGCATTGATTTATTTATTTATTATTATTTTTTGTTGCTAAAATTAAAAATAAAACGTTGAAAGGGGAAATCTTTTATTTTTCTGAACTAATAAATATGCCCAGATTTTTAGAGAATTATTTTTTTAAAAACAAAATTTAAGGCGTTATGGAAAAAAAGTGCAAACTTTTTAAAGAGAAATTTTGATTTTTTTTTATTTGAAGATAATTTATTAATGGATAAAAAAATATTACTGTGGTCTGAAGAATATATTATAAAACTATTAACACATGTGTGTTACTCAACAGTTTGTATTAATAAGAACAATTTTTTTTTGATCGAAGTATTTTTGCTATATCCACACACAAAATTAAGAAGATAAAAAAATTCTGCTAACATTCTTTAAAATATTCTGATAAGATTTTTTTTAAAATATAAACGAACGGATGTGTGAATTTTCTAAAATTGTTGAACAGTAGTTTTAATTGTGAATTTTCGAATTTACTATTCGTCATCAATAATATTATAGTTTCAATCATCGTCTTGTTTAATTTTACATTATTTATTTCTTTAGTTTTTATTTATTTATTGTTATTCTGGGTGATAAATGATGTCAGCTATATCAAGGCTTGGTAGACATTGTAGTAGCTGTTGGTGATATCGGCCGCTTACGCCCCTCGAACAATGCACACAGAAATCAATGAGCTGTGGTCGAAAAATTACGGGCTGGTATTTTACCTATTCATTATCCATGTATCCCTTTTGATAAATACCTTAAACTTTTTTTCATAATTATGTTTATTGTACACGACGAAAATCCTAATTCCCATGAATAATTTAACAAAGAGAAAGTACGCTTACCAACTTTGAAGGACTTCTCAATTTTTCTTTGATAATTTAAGAAAAACTCCAATCAAACTGAACTAAAATGTTTCAAATGTGCGTAACTATAATAAAGGACGTAAATCATAGACACTATTCGCTAACATTACAGGAATGATATTTGCAGGCCAAACTCTCATATTTTATTCAATTTATTGTAATTTTATTGTCCTTTGATGATTGAAAAATAGCTTGTTGAGGATTTTCTTGCTTGTGTCTTTCCAATAGGGTGCAGCGTATCTTGTGTTACACTTTTGGATTCATATCTTAATTGATGGAGTTTTTTAGGTAGCATTTGAAAATTTTCCTTTCGATTCAAACATTTTATGTTCATCGCTTTTCTCAAATTTACTTTCGCTATCAGGATTAATACAAGGGGTGATCAAATGAAAAGGTACGAAACGACACGGTGGGTACAAATATAGACTTTATTCAAAGTATACACCATAGGCCTGAGCACAACGATCCCACTGATGAACAAGCCGCAGATTCCTTGTTCCCAGAATTCCTGTGGCTGTGACGAGACCCAGTCCTTCACAGTGTCCTTGAGTACGTCGTCCGAGTTGAAGCGCTTTCCTTTCAGGTGTTTCTTCAGTGGACCCAACACATGGAAATCGCAGGGTGACATGTCCGGACTGTAGGACGGATGGTCCAACGTCTCCCATTGGAACTTGTCCAGTTCCATTTGTGTGACTCTGGAGACGTGTGGACGCGCGTTATCATGGAGCAGAACCACACCCTCCGTGAGCAGCCCCGGTCTTTTGTTCTTGATGGACCTGCGTAGGCGTCGGAGTGTCTCACAGTACACATCGGAGTTGATGCTTTTTCTGTGCTCGAGTAATTCTGTGCTCGCATCATTTGGACGCCGCTTTTTATAAGAGCCTTTGCTCTCTCCTGCGCATGCGGGCACCCGCGCATGATCCGATCCCAGTCAGAGTCTCCAATGGCATCCCGAGATGTCTCGCTACATTCTCCCTTGGCGGAATATGCAAATATTTAACTGTTTCATTTTTATGTCCTTTCGTACCTTTTCATTTGATCACCCCTTGCATCTATTATCTCATCAGGTTTTACTCTTTCTTGATCAGTTTCATCCGACAGAGATCGCACAGACGCCCATTTCTTTCTTTATATTCTATTCATTTACATTTATAAACCATTATAAGTCATACAACACAGCTATCAAGACCACTAAGTCGTTCACTGGGGAAAATGTAGCCATTTCATTAAAAATATTTTGGTACAAAAGCAGTCGCGCGAGGAACTTAGTCACCTCAATTACCTTGAGATGGTAAAAAACGTTTGCCATTCTCAAAAGAGAGTGAGAAATGTGACAAACATATTGTAGTTCCCATGAAGATTGTCATAAAGGAGTATACTGACAAGGTCAATGGTAACAAATAAGCAGTTTTCCCAGAATTAAAGATTTTTTCAGCCTGAGGCGACTCTGTACCCCACGCGACCGCGCTCGAGTTAAGATCTAAGAGATTAAAACTCTATTAAGATATCTAAGAAAATTGATTGAAAAACATATAAGTAGATCAACATGTTTTACAGGTGTTTAAACTAAAACAAAACAAAACAAAAACTGTATTTTTATTAAAAAATTTTAACATAATAGTGGAATTTACTCCTTCATTCGTGCTCCAGGTGTTATCTACCATTGTATTATATTTAATAATTGGGATATGTGTTTGCATTTTTTACACTATCGAAGTTTAGAAATATTAAATCCATCTGCAATCGTTCATATTTTGTGTTAATTTGCTTCTATATTTCGTTTTGATGCCACAAAGGTTGGAGGAATACTAAAATAGATTGTACAGAATGACATAAAATTATTATAACTGTGTGAGGAACTTCTATGTATATTCTGAAAATTTGCAACCCAAAATTTAAGAGTTGTTCCTGCTTAAATTTAGACTCTAACCACGAATTTGTTGATATGTAGATAAGTTGTTCTTCCTCCTTCATTGGCAAGCGTTTTGTTTTGCCCACTCATGCTTGAAGCGCGAGGTTTTTGCGAAATTTTAGATTTTATTTTATCCATAAAATATTTATTTGTATTTATTTTTACAAGCAAACTGCCTTTAAGAATTGAATATTTTATAAAAATTAAAAATTTACTAAAATGCTGGCGTTTTGATTAAGCAAATAGTTATTACATGCGAAACCCCTGTCAAAGTTCCAGGGACCCCAAGTTGAAGATCTGTACTCTAAATAAAGAATGGTGATAATGTAATGACTCTTTAGTGAGTAATCCGTGCAATACCACGTTGTTAGGAATAGACTTTTATGCTTTTCAAAAAAATTTTCTTTGTATCTTAACCAATCATTTAAAAGAACTAATACTTAATAGTAAAGCTTAATACAGTAAAAATCGTTTAACACGAAACTGAGGGACCAAAATATTTCTTCATGTTAAAAGAATTTCGTGTTGAAGGATATTGCAAAAAAATCTTATATGCAACAAAATTAAGTTTTTTAGAGTACATTTTATTTACATAGATATGTATATATGCATGTATTTAATAAAAACCGTTCAAATATTTTGTAATGGGCTCCCTTTTTTTAATTATTGTTGATAAAGTATGAGTTACAGCTATGCTACTGTTTTTGATCAGCAGCCTTATGAAGCTCCATCTTCATTTTAAGCGAAATAGCAGTTTTCTTTCCCCTAATCTTTTTGTCATTGTGTTTGCAAAAAAAATTGTACCAAATTAGAAAAAATGATGTGAACCAAACCAACTGATTTTTACTCACACTGTGATGTACTCGTCACCGAATTTCAAAGACAAATGTTAAGAGATGAGATGTTTTTGTGCGTCGTTTGTCGTGGGGAGGGGAAAGTAGCTTAGATAAACAAATTGACTCGTGTCACAAGCTATTTCAATGGCAGGTTAGCCTCCTTTCAATGAAACATGTGAAACTATCATTCTCTTATTCCACACCCCTCTTAAATCTAGCCGGCGTGGCTGGTGTTTTCCGTATTATGTTCATTTCCAGAAGAGAAATATTATACTGTTAATAGGTCTCAGGAGTGTTAACTTTCTCTAGAGGGCTGAAAATATAAACAATATTCAAATATATATAACTCTTTGAAATTAAAGGTAAATAATTCGAATCTTTTACACATTATTTATAAAGTAATGATGTTTTAGAAGCGTGTAAAATGTTTAAAATATAATCATAATTTTAAAAATTATAAGCGTAGAAAAATAAGAAATATTTCTATAAGAAATATTAATTAAGTTTTACGTTGTGCATGCTATTTTCTAAAGTAGTAGCTTTAATTACTAGCAATAAGTTGCTTAATAAAGTTAAATGTATCCTTATTACCCCGTAGTATTTTTAAATAAATAGAATAATAAATTATATATTTTTTTAAATAAAAAAATGATACTTTCAAAAAAAATTTTAAAAATTTCAATATATTTCAAATATTTTGAAATACAAGAGATATATTATTCTTAATTTACTAGGGTCTAAAGACTATGATACATTTTATAATTCTATAAAGTTTTATACATCAAAGGCTAGAAAATAGCGTGTGCGACGCAAAAATTACTTAATATTTATTACAAAATTATTTCTTATTTGCATATACTTAGAATTTTTTAAATTATGATTATATTTCAAACATGTTGTACTTTTTTTGAAACCATAGTCCTTTGTAAATAATGTGTAAAAGATTCGAATAGTTTAGTTTAAATTTAAAAGAAGTATACCTGCTTGAGAAAATTGTTTATATTTTCACCCCTCGAGACAAAATTAACACCCCTGAGACAAGGGATTTTTGTTAAGAGAAAATAAAATGCATGAAAATACATATAGTAGTTTGTCGGGACCGTTGTATCATTTTGTGTTAAGATGTGTTGTTACTACTCAAAATTGGCCATTTCGGTGAAAACTTCCGATATTTCTTTTATGCTTTTATTTTATAGCTCTTGCATTTAAGATTCCAAAAACATTCTATTTTTGTTTCTACGATATTTAGAAACAAAGTTATAGCATAATTAGTAAACCGGAAATAGAGTTTACAAAACCGGAAGTAGATCCCTACTCAAAATATTTTTGAGATATTGATTTGAAATTTTCAGAACAAGTTTTATTTAGTTATATCTGTGTTATGAATCAAAATCTAATCTCTGTGTATATATTTATGTACTTCATTGCTTTTTTATGGGGGAAAAATCATTTTTTTAAAAAAAAAATCGAGTTTTTGCGTAAAGTTTGGCATACTTAAAAACTTTCAAAAGTGTTACAAATCTTTTAATTCCTAACACATATAAAGATGTTTTTCACCTACTTAATAAGTATTATTTGAATACATTTATTAGAATTTTGTGCAAATGCAATTTTTCATCAAAATATCACTAAAACCGATAATTGTTATAGTCTATAAAACAGCAGTCTAGAAAACAGCAAAAGGTTAAAAAAAAAGTTCAAATTAGTTAAACATGAAGCAAAAGAGGTCGTGACCAATAAATATGTATAATTAGTAGAAAATTTTTATACTGTATTAATATCTTTAATTGCATTTTTTGATGAACTATGTCTTTCAATTTTTTACTTCGCGGTAAAGTTCGCTACAGTATTTCTTTCTAAGAAGATATTGAATTGAAATTTTCAGAAAATGTTTTATTTAGTTTTATCTCCAGTATAGACTGTTATTTAATCTCTGTGTATACATTTATATATTTTAATGCACTTTTTTGTGAGAAAATAACATTAGTTTCTTGTAAAAACTTGAGTTCTTGCATAAAAATGGGCATATTTAAAAACTTTTAAAAGTATTAGAAATATTATAGCTCTAAGTGCAGATAATGATATTATTTATGTACTGTATAAACATTATTCGAATATATTAATTAGAAATTTCAATACAAGCCTTACTAAAACTGCAATTTTTCACTAAAATTTCACTCATAATTCCCAATATATCCAAAATTACTTTTTAATTTTGTGAAATTTGTACTTGAATTCATAGTTTTATGCCCCCATTTCAAATAAAAAAGTGTTTATTTAGTTGAAAATTTATATACTTTAAAAAAAAGTGCTCCGAAGGTAGTCACATACCTTAACCGATATTTCGTCTTAAGCGTTGTCGCTTTAAACGTATTAACACTGTATTTGATAAAAAAAAATATCATTTCCATCATCTTTCCTTTGTATTCACACAAAACAAGTTATGCATTTGTATTATTATTTTTTCTTTTGCTATTTTAAACCAGAAACTAATGTTCTACACTGCATTACAGTTCAAAAATACAACTTCAAGGCCAATTTAGTTCTTTTAAGATAATTATCATACACACTCGGTTAAACTCTTTCATTGTCTTCTCTTTTCTATTTTACGTGTGGATGAAGAGACAGCCAAGTATTCTTATTCCCTCAAGTGATACACAATGTCTTCCTACTACTACAACGGCACTTGTTTTTCGAAAATTGCTGCCTCTGTCAAATTTTTTCATCGCTTGTTTAAAGAAGCTGTTTCAGAAATTTTCAAGTAGTTATTCATGAAGTTCCGCTGTATTTACAATATTTTACCTTGGCCTATATTAGACTAGGGAACAGTTGGTGTTAAAATGAAAAATACGATGAAATACGATGCAGATTGGGAATTTTGACAATTTTTTAAATAATTCCCTAAATTATCTTTAGAGTTACCAGAAACACTTACTGCCCTTAAAGAGTGACTTAGCTACCAATGGGCAAGGTGGGGACGTGTACCAGCGTTCTCAAGCTCGGGAGGGGGGGGGCTAGCCTCGGACCCTGACCACCAAGCAAGCGGAATTTGCTATAATTTCTCCCAAATTTAAAATATAAATACAAAAGGTTCTGTAACATTACTATAATAATGTTGAAAGTTTTTTGAACTTGTAGGGAATTCCCCTAAATTATTTCTGTTGTTTATTCAGAGTTTGTGAACTTTACTTATTGAAAAGTTCCTGTTATTTTAAATTGTTCAATTTTTCTATAAACTGTTATTTGGAAATAAACTTCAAGTTCCATGAAAAACCTTGCCAAACTTGTTATAAGATCTTAAAAAACCTACACATGAAGTAATTCCTTCCTAGTTACATTCTATTTTTAATAACAATATAATTCGTAATATGCTAGTTTCCTGTTTAAATATTTCGCAATCTTCTCTGGTACAATACACTGATGTAATTTTTTTCCCCTCCCTCCACTGTTCTTTTGCAAAATGTGTTTTTTTTTTTAAAAAATTAAATATTTAATTATAATTGTATTTGGTTGTCCATGCATATTTTTTCCATCATTTCCTTTCTATTTCGTTGGACCATTTTGTAGCTCTCAGTCCTCTGGTGGATGATTTCGATCCTCCAGAATGAATGAATAAATAGCTATGGATTTCCCAAATTCTGTAGCGTGCCATTACGTTTCTGCTTCCTTTTAATGTCAGGAAGTATTCGAGCACATACGAAATGTATTGGATAAGTTATAAAACTAAAATTATGGATAAAAAAGAAACCTAGTGGTGCGTTTAAGTGCAAACAACGCCAAGAAAGAGAAAATAGTAGATAAAATTTGTAGTTTTGTACATTTAAAATGTTCATTAAATCTATTCCTTTTTTTTAATTTTTTAATACTTAGCTACGCCACTGTCCGTAAGTTTAACCTACAATATTTTGTCTAAAGTAAGATCGTTATCGATTCAAAAAATTACCAGATTTGCTTTGTATTTAATACTTTAACTAAACCGAACTTGATTTTACTGCAATCTACTACGTGATTGGTTGAGACTATCTGAATTTCATTTCAGAAGTATTTTCTCCTTTTAAAATAGTCAATGTTTTGGTTTCTTAAGACGAAATAAATACATTTTATCTGACTCTCCATTTATTTTCATTCTTCCAGAAAATGACTGTTTTCAGTTGTACATGCAAACTGTTGCCATTCTCAAAAACGTAAACTTTCCAGAACATAGATACTAATCGAGAATATAGGTATTCAAATGGTGTAAAAGTAACAGGAAAAAAGTATCTACCATAAGTGTAATTGAAGATTATTCAGAGAGTCTGATCAATAATTCTTACAATTTTTTCAGCTCTTGAGATGACAATGGCGAAATAGTAACAGAAAAGTATTAAGCACAAGAAGTGCTAGTGGTTTTATTGTTACTTTATTTTAAAGAATTTCATTTTTAATTTTTTTTTTCTTTTTACTCTCAATGTTCATTATTTTTAGTGTAATCTGTCATTTTATGTATGCAAACAACAATTTTTAGAGTGCCAGTGAACTTGAATATCGGGTGCCGTAGAGAATGCAGACTTTTAAACAAGTATTTATAGATCCCTTAAAAAGAGATGTGCGTTAAGTTTTTAAATAGCTCACACGCAGAAAAGCGAGCAGGAAAAAAATTAATAAACTTTTTCTTCGTTTCAATTGATAATGAATTGGATATTGTTTCGATAATCGAATTTCAATGTTTTTATCATTAATAAGAACTTTCTGAATTATAATCACACTAGCATCTTTTACAAGCATTTAAAAGCAGTTTTAATTAAAATCTCTTATACAGTAGATTTATTCACATATTATTATAATTTTAGGCGCTGTTTAATGATTATTATTTTCCGTGTGTTTTTGTTTGTTGTTCAAAGGAAACTACGTAAATTTTTTTGATACTTACGTAGAATACCATCGACCCATTTCGCCAAATAAAAAGACGTCGCCAATTCAAAAAACATTGCCAAACTCTGCCATCGTTAGTATAATCTTTGTTTGAACATGAGTGGAAACGGTTTACCACTATTGGCTGTTTATCGTGGCATTTCGCAATGTCTTTTGATTTAATGAAATTGCTCGATGGTACAATACGTAAGTACACATTTTTTGTATCTTATTGAATCTTGTTAATTATTTTTCTATACTGTTAATTAGTATTATACTTTTAATTTTTGGGAGTAGGAAGTGGGAGGGTGTTGGTGACGGCTAAATTTATTTTTCTTGCCAAATTAAACACTAAACACAAAATAAGCTGTATGTTCGTTTAAGGTTGTCTTTCTGCACATTCGTCATAAGCACTCAAACTCGTGAATTGTGTGTGACATGTTTACCACAATAAATAAATTTTTAATGACACACATTTGGCGATTTATTTTTTTTTTCTGTTACATTTTTACTCCTTTTTGCCGAAACGGAAAAGTAGCATTAGCTCCCTTTCAAAATATTATCTTATGAGTTTACACATATTATATGTGTAACAAAAAATAAGTGTCTGGAAAAAATAATCCATCACAATCTTAACGGCAAAATGGTCCTGGAAATAAAAAAATAATTAAGAATTTGAGCTATAAAGCTATACAGCTAATCAAATTGTAATTTTAAATAAGTTGACTAAATATCTTTCGAGCATTTTTTTAGTGTTCAAAATAATTGAATTTCTCAAATAACAGATTCAGAAAATAACGTCTGTTAATGCTTTCTTATGTATCAGAAACTTTTTGAAACCGACAAAAGCATTGATAAAAAATATCTATTCTGATTTTTTTAATGATTGCTTTAGTCGAATGGTGATGATCGCGAACCGATAATCAATTATGTTTCCATCGTGAATTCCGAGTCCAAAAATTCATAGCAGAATTACTTCAGTTGAAATGCGGGCTCAAAACTCCTCACGTTAACGTGGTGTAGAAGTTTTAAGAGTGGGGATATCTCGTCACTTGAAGTGAACCAAAATCACATGGTCAATCACTAGTATCGGATGTGTTGTTTCTAAGTGTAGCATTAATAATCACAGGATTTTTAAAGTAAATATTATTTTAATAAAATAATCTTTGTTCTGAAGATATTCATAAGGAACTTAAAAACTTGTCGTGTAATATAACCTCCCCTAACATTATCATCACCTCGTCTAGTGTTACTCATATTTAGATGTGTAGGCGGGTTAACGAATTCACAAGATATCTTTACAAATCACAATATTTATTAATATTTATTAATCAAGGAAGGTCATATATACACTATTCAAATGTAAGAACAATAAAACACAGTGGAGAATGAGAAGGGGTCACTAATTGCGGAACTACGAAATCTAAACTGAATCCACGAAAGATAAGCGCGTACAATTACAGCTACACACGTATACGTAATTACAATTCTTAAGTCATTAACCTGATTTCTTAAACTACGGCAGGTTCGTCTTGTAGGTCGCTTGGATCTTGATTGGATCGGATCAAAGCTAGAATTCCCTCTTTGATATACGACTTCTATCTTCAGCTTTTCCCGTAGCTTTTCTACGGACTAATTTTATCAACAACTGTGAGTTAGATTCCCGGCGCTTCGATTCACTTTTCTTTATAAAATCTACCTCTTCACTTGACAACTCTTTCTCATTTCATTTCATTCTCTCTCGATAACTCGCTAAACCCGAACTTATATAAAATATCTCATTTGCATAAATCACGCTTTGGCTCCCGGTGGAGATTGTTTGAAATAAATAAAATTTGAAAGAAATATGTAGAGGATTAGTAAAGAACCATACAGATCCGTCACAAACTGATGAACTTGAGAAGTTTTCAGATGGAAAATGCAATATGTAATTTTTAAGAAAATAAATGATTTAAAACTTAACAGTGGACCTGGAAACTATTGCTGCACTACTATTTGTACGCAGGTTGAATTAGTCTGACATATCGTTTTACTCTCGTCTTGATATTTATAGAAATATATAAGAGTCAAATGATTTTTAGTTATATTACTCAAAAGCAAAGCTTCTATTGGTTTTAGTTATGAAAGTTCTAATAAATGGACTACTCCAGCTTCAGATGCAACATCACAAATTTTTTAACTTGTTATTCAGGAAGCTCTACTGTTCAGAATTCACCGTTCTAATGGCTCGCAAGATTAACCGTTGTAAAACACGCTTTACCTCAAATATACTATTTCCGCAGAGAAGGTTTGTTATTCTTCGAATATGCATTGGTGCATTGCGCATTTTCTCTTCGTGGTGCAAGTGTGAGCTGTTGCCAATATTACATCAACATTTTCAATCTATATAAGAGATAATTATTTTATGTCTGATTCTGGAATTGTACCTAATTTGAAACAAAAAATCATCCATTTTTTATTCTGATTTTGTTTGATGACTTTAATTCTCTTCGACATCGAATGTTCGAAAAAAATTCTACCTCTGAAAGTTTTGATGAAAAATATTTTCTACGATAATATCTTTAAATTTTATGCTTATTTAGATCTTGAAATAAACAAGTTCCTTTAATAGTAGCGGTCACTAGTATTTATTAAATAATAAAAAAAATGCATTTTAATACTCTCCTGTCTAATTGACATTTTGAATACGTCAACGTTGTCTTAATCTTATGAAAATTCTATTTTCCTTCTCAAACCTAGATTAGTCCAAAATATGTACCAATTACAAATCTTAAAATTTCAGTTTATCGGCCATTTTGACTTCCTGATCATTATGTAAATAGTAGGGCAACTCTGTTTTCCCCCTCAAACCTATACAATTGCAAAATATATATTGATTGCATATCTTAAGGTTTCCACCTACCGTCCATTTTGAATTCGTGAACATTATATCAATCCTAAGGAAATTCTATTTCCCTCCTCAAACCTAGACTATGCAAGATATATACCAAAAAAAATTCCTACTACCGATCATTTTGTGTTTGTGAACGGTAAATTAATCCTATGGAAATTCTATTTTCCTCCTCAAACCTGGACTAATGCATCGGTTTGAATGCAATAAAATATATCCGAAAGTTTGAATATAGATTGCTCTAGAATCACATCTTTTCTCCAGCTTCTGAGCATATATATATATATATATTTCTCAGAAATCTGAAAACCCACTAAAGAATCATTAAAATAATCATAAAAATATTTTCAAAAATTACAGGGGAAAATGTGGTGCAAGAGAAACATTCATTAATTTTAGCTCTTTCCGATGTATTTTGTTACATTCAAATTGATACACTAATGCAGGTTTGACGAGGAAAATAGAATTTTCATAATATCAACATAACATATCGTTCCCGAATTCAAAATGGCCGGTAGACGGAAGTCTTAAGAATTGGAATTTGTATGTTACTTTTTCGTTTTTTTTTATGCTTTTATACTACATTTGTCACGTAATCTTTATTGTATCACATTCCTTTTCATATCTATTTACTATTAGAACAGCATCACAACTGCACTTTACCTGAATTTGTATTTTATTTCGCATCAACCGATAAAACATTAAAAACTCGGCACTTACTCGCAGTTCCAAACAGCGAACTTTGTAAACATTTTAGAAATGCCAGAGAGTACTCGAACCTGTTATTTTTCCAACTAAATCTAAAGTGAAACTTTAAAAAAAAAAAAGCATCCTTCTTCCATTCATTTCACTTCAAAACATTTTTTTTTTCTTTAGTTCGTTAAATTTTTACCAAGCTTTCATTCCAGTAATCCATTTCCAGCAACAATGCAATGTCAGTTCGCTCCATTTCGAATGTCAGAATCTCTTGACATGTTTTTGGCGCATTTGAAGGAACGGGCGCTTTGCCAAAGGGGTGGGGGAGAGAGAAGTTCTCAGATTTTAAATATATTTACATCGGACGATTTCTGTGTACTGAAATGTTCGAATGTGTTATTGGAAAAACGTCTGCGTAATGTCTTCCATCCAGAGAAAATTCAACAATTTTTGAAAAGGACGAATTTAAGCCTGTACAGAACATAGGAATATATTCCGATCGGTTGAGTATTTAAGTCTTACTTTTAGAGAAAATTGAATATGGAAGTATTTTAGAATTTATAAGAGATTCCAAATGTTTTGCAATGTGTGCCCATGTTATATATATGACATAGTTTGGTCGAATAAGTGTTGTTTTTTCTTTGTAATTTGATTACTTTTATATTAAAGCCGACTGGGTGGCGTAGTTGGTTTGTCGCTGGCCTACTGTACCTTTTAAACTATGTCAGTTTTAATTTCTTTTCATGCTTTTATTAACCACTCACATACTATCTCAGGCGGCAGGGTGGCGTAGTTGGTTAGGCTCTACCTTGTACGCCCAAATTTGTTGGTTCGACCCCGGCCCAAGTCGGGGGATTTTCATGATGCAGAAAATCGACAGCGGCCATGTCGTATGATTATGCGGCATGTAAGCACCCCTTGAGGTGGCCGTTTGGCTTGGGTGCTCTCTGCAAAATTAAATTCCTAAATTCAATTTTGTATCGTCAGAGCTCAGGTGCATCCATCTAGGGAGGAAACTGGGAGCCAAAATTACTTGCGTCAATTGGTATGGCCTATACGGTGCCGCACTAAAAAGTGATACCAGCTCCTGGGGAATGAACTAGGTCTGCAAAGGTAAAAAATACCAACACGCAGCCCCATTAGAGAAAAAAACTTTTATATTTAAAATGTAACAATTTCAAAATTATAATTGTATGCAATAATTTTTTTGACCAATGCTCGTGAAGATGCTTCTGTTGTCAATAATGGTTTGGTTAAAATTTAAAAGAGAAAATATATTCGTGGAAACGGGTAGTTAATGGATTGTTTTTGAAGAGTTTTCACAAAGAGCTATTCAGTAATTGCTCTCTTTACTGGTGGCAAAAAAACGCTTGTAAAAAAAGGGTAGGTTCGATAACCTATTAAATGCATTCCACGAAGTCCATGAAAAAAAAATGTAACATTTCAATCAACTGATAGATGTCCGTGGCCTGTTTTTAATAATAGGATACTGTAACAAAGCTCTTAGATGGAACTATATTTCAGACCAGACATAAAACAAGGTTAATGGTAATACTTAAGATTGCTTTTTTTTCCTTCTGGAGGAACGATGGATAGTTTCCGATGGATCATTTGTTTTTGTTTGATCGTTATCAAAAACTGTTTAACCTGAAAGTGTCCAGTATCTTTCTCAGGAAAATTTCAAGAATCGATCAAGTATGAAGGTTTTTCGTCTAAATAAAAGTTCTTTTTGTAATTTTAGTGAATATTTCATTCATTAAAATGAGCTGTATTGAAAGAAATTATGTCAAGGATTTATTTTTTTTTGGTAAAGATAGATTTTTCCGTCAAAATTATTTTTGTATTTCTTCTGATAATTATTCGGTATTTTACGTATTAGCATTACTAATTATTTTTTTAATTAAAATTCTTCTATTATTTAATATCGGATGGCACCAGTGTCATTTGAAAATATATTATGTCAATATGAATTCTAATACTATTATAATTATGTACATATACCAGCCTTGTGTGTTACTCAACCGCTTCGTTGGTATTTTGTGAACATATATATATATATGTACTATATATTCAAAATTTCTCTACAAGAGAGAGATGAATTACATGATTAATACTTAAAAGAATATCAATTGCCAGATAACAAGAGAGAGATGAATTAACATGATTAAAACTAAAAAAAAATTGTAATTGTAAGATATCCAGACAAAGAAATTTTAAAGGAGATATGAAAAATTGAAGTAACAAGAGTTAAATATAAAAGAATGGATGCTACAGTATTATCAACAATTTCTGACTTAGAACAGCTTATATACAAAAAAAAATTTCTCTTAAAAAAATATCTCTATGTAAAAGTGGGGTTCAACATGTTTTTTGACCAGCCAACCTTCCCCCTTTTCTGTTAATAATACCGAGCAAAAACCTATTGGAAATAATGGATAGGAAATCTAAATCTATTATGAGAAAAAGGTTACTTACCTAAAAATTGCATACAGAAATGCAGAGCCCGCGCTAAATCTGAGTACAATAATCAAGTTATTTCCAGATTCTGGACCCAAATACAACTTCAAAACAAAGCAATGGCTGAAAAGTAGCACTTAGCAAAAGTATGAAAAGAATAGAAATAATAAACTAAGAATTGTAAACATACTACCATTATCTTAGAGACTCTAAGATAATATAATTTAAAAGCTATAATAAATTTTAAAATTATTTTTTAAAAAAGTAAATTTATCTAAAACTAAAAAATGGGGGGCGGGGGGGCGGGTATCTAAAAATATCTAGGAAGAATAATAAGTCTAAAATAATAACCTATTAAAAATATGGAAATTTAATCCTTTCTATATAGAATTTCTTTATACAAATATCTATTAATAAAATTAATTGGGTATTTTTGAATTAAACAGTATTTATAGTAAAATGTTCATAGTTTTTTATTTTTTGTGATTTATTTGAAACTAGAAATTTATTGCGTAGTGTGTAATTAATAACAATATTTCTGAATATAGAAACATGCACATTACTCTCCCAATGCGGTACTTTTATAATATTGAAATTAAATTCTTCTCGTTTATCATAAATATTAGTAACTATTTTATTATCTTTTAATTTAATTTCTACATCAAGAAAATTTGCTTCATAATTGTTACTGTTTGTCTGAATTAAATTAAAATATTGTGGATAAAAATTAATATTAGGTTTAAAGTTGTCTTGCTTGCCACACACAAAAATGATTATATTATCTATATAACGAAAAAGGTAATATTCTAAGTTGTCTGTGAAACTATTTTCAAAATAATGTAAATATAAATTTGCAAGACAGTTGCTAGCTGGGCCATCTTGTGGTAGACCCTTAATCTGTAGATAAATAATTACCATTATGATAAACATAATTCTCTTTTAGAACTAACCTAAGTAGAGAACCTAAGTATTTATTTCATTTCTTTGCATTATTTTTTTTAAAAAATTTGCAATTCAAGGGATTCCTTTTTTTTCACGTGTCTTTTTGAAACGGCACTGAATATCAAACAACATTTTGCTTCTGGTCCCAACAAATAAGATATAGTTGCCACATAATACATTAAAATATTCCCGTGAACAGTTGAGACATCCTATGTTTTGAAAATCATTCAGATACTTTCATTAACCTAAATGTTTTGGCAACTAAAATCAATTTTAAAGAGGAGGCGATGTAAAATGCTCCGATTCACAAAATGCGTATGTAAAAAATGTAACCATTACCGCCAACAGAATGGAATTGATTGGTTGAACAGATATCCATTGAAGCTCCTTTGTGGCCCGAAAATCAATGAATGGCCAGCCCATTTAATGCAAAAATGGCTCGGATCCTAATATAATGGTGAGTCAATGCTTTAAAAACAAACAGATGCGCATAGACTGAATCATTCGGGGCTAATCTAAATGGGTGTGTTGCCTACTAAATTGTTCTTTGATGAGGGGGAAGTAGACCTTATTTCGATTTTATGGTTAAGGGTGGAGAGGTTTTTGCATGCTGATGCCCCTGAGATAGTTTGTAATCTAATAAATCACTAATAAATGTATCGAAAATTATATAAGGTCATTATGGTAACTTAATTTTAAATAAGGTGGCTGACTACATTCTAAAACGTGATTTTGAAAGAGCATATAAAGGAATATTAATTTTTTATATTTAGTGTTAGTTGAATCGGAATATACATATAAAATTGTTTTAAGGTTATTATTGAAAAAATTATTTAAATGCAATCTTGGAGGGAAGGGATGAAGAAAAAATTACATATCTTCAAAGCATTCTTTTTCGAAGAATGCTTCTATAGTGTAGTAGTTTTGTCTATATGTAGCTAGACTTCTATACAGCGTATAAATTGGGATTTTTGGAAAATTCACTTTATTTTCAGTCACGATCAATTGAAATAACAAACAATCTTTATAAAAAGTGAACGTTTTGAAAGAATTTCACTAAAGTATTTTTTGCATTAATATTTCGAAGCATTTTTATATGTATATTCTAATTCAAATGTCACTAAATATCAAACACCTTTTCATTTATACTCTTATGTAACGTAGCAATTACAAAAATATTTTATTTTTAACGTTATAGAATACAGGTTTAATAGTGAATACTTCAAATTTTTTTAAAACTGACCATGTTTTTGATTTAGTTATTCTGACTCCAACTCAAAGTTAATTATATCTTTTCTTTTTCATTTTGGGGTCTTGAAATACATTTTAATGTCAATTAACCAGTTACTAATTATTTGTCATCTCTATAAAATTTCCTTCAACAAAATTTAAATAAATAGTCTTTAGTGAAGTGCCAAATTTCGAAATTTTAAAAAGGAATAATTTGTGTAAAACATTTTAGTAATATTTACAGGGGGAACTCTAGATTAACGAGAGGAATTTTGGAAAAAAAGTTGAGAACCACTGAGTTTTAAATAATAAATACGTATAAGTATTAGTTAAATTATAAAATGTAAGAAAACAAAAGTTATTCAAAAGTTCTCAATTGATAAGAAAAACAATAAAATCATTTTGAAGAGCGTTAGCGAACAAAAATTAAACTGAAAGTGATAATTTCGTGATTGGGTTGCTTCAATAGTAATGCTTCCAATAGGAAATTGCAAAATGATACGTTTAAAAGATTGAAAGCAGAAATTGCACAATTTTAATATGGTGAGAAAGTAGAAAAGGAAATAAGCTAAGCTTTTGGGGATACGGTCATTTAAATATCAACGGAAGTACAAAATACAAAAATTGAATATAATAACATATAAAAAGCGATGATTTCGCTTAACTGGAAATTAAGCTCAAAGAAAAACTTTTGCAGAAGTCATATTTACATATCTTAAATATGAAATATGCGGTAAACATTCTCTATTATGAATAATCAAAACATAAACAAAGCTTTATATTAAAATCCCTACTTGTTTCTAAATTTTTTGAATCACCTATGGATTAGGACCAGGGATTCCCAATGGGGTTCAAATGGTAGTTTAAAAAGAATCTATAATATTCAAGGAATCTGTTGAAAGTAGATGACAATTTTTTTTTGTTTTAAAGTTTTACTTAATTTTTAAAATTGTGATTCTTTGAAAATTATATCTGCTTTAATATATATGCTCATATTAATATATGTTCATATTCGTACTTAAATTATTATCTTAAAGTATTTTCTACATTTATTAGTATTATAATTATATTAAATACTGTATATTATAGAGAAAAATGTAAAGAGGTCTATAAATAAAAGTAATTCTTTTAAAAGGGTCAATGCTGAAAAAAATTGGCAATCATTCTCCAAAATCTACAAAGAATGATGAATGAGACGGGATTTTTTTTAAAAAAAGGAATATTTATTATAAGGAATTTTTTTTTCTTAATTGATTTGCAAAGATTAAATCATTACTATTATCATTTAGTGACAAAAATATCTTAGTGATTAGAGAGAGTAAAGTTCCATCCACACCAGATAGTAATGTCACACATGATGAAGTATTTTCTCACTGTAATGTTTATTCGTGCAATAGTATTCCACTTGAAGAATATCACTTTCTTCTGCAGTGTGTTCCAAAATCATCACTGAATACTGGCTTTGAGTAGTAGATCATGCTGTGACTTTGGACAGTTGCCAGTATATACCCTAGGAACTACATTCCAAAGATTCAGTTTCCTACATTGTCTAAAACCTGCGTTGAATTCTGAAACTGCTATCATAGCAGGTGACAACGTGGAACTAAAACCTTTCTATTTACAGTTCCGCTTGTCACATTACTATCACAATGAGTGAAAAACTAAGTAGTGCAATGTTTTTTACCGTTGCCAAAGAAGTTTTCCTAATTGTAGATTTCTATCCAATTCGTTCGATCAATAGCAAAGTGAATCTTCACGTGTACTACTGATACATATTTCAGTTTTGCTTCAAGTAATTAACAATAGATAACAGTTTAACTATTAATCAGTGGCATTGGTCCAGGAAATAATCTAAATTAGTTCAATCTCTTCTATGAATCTCTTTTCAAGAGATTTCTATGATATCGGCGTGATCATTGTAGAAATGAGATGTCATTGTTAAGTATAGGTTGGTCTTGATTCTAGTATTTAATGAATGTGAGAATTAGTCTAGGATCTAATCTAACAAGAATCATATGCTTCATCCAAGTAAGAGATTTTTATCGGAATGATTTTATCACTGTCTTAATGAAACCTCCCGTTAGACTGTTGATAAAAATCTAGACTTGGAATAAATAATGTAGTTAAAAAGCTAAGCTAAATCAATTACTGGCACTGAACTTTCTTGGACTCTAGAAGAACCCAGAGTTAAAGACAAGCAAGTATTTAAAGGTAGTTTTAAGAAATATTACATGAAATGGAATGTGAAAAATGTAAGGAACGAAACAACGACTTTTGAAATAAATTTGTAAAATCTCTACTATGTGTAACATTATTCAAATAGTTTGAGACTTGTTAAGAGCAATACCTTTTGGTAGTGGTTTTTTGCTTAGACCTTATTACAATCTTTGTATTATTATGACCTCTGTAATGATTACAGAGTTTGTTTTAATTTACTCATGCGATTAGCGCTTATGTCTTCTACTATGGACGTTCCGAAAATAAGTTTTGTCGTTGTTTTTAGCCCAGAACCTTTATTACCCTCACAAAATACACCATGGCATCATGAACTACGCACCTTACATTACTTTTCGTCATTGTCACCATCGACTTTGAGGCATTTGTTGTAATCTATTTGAAGAAACCCCTCTGGTAAAACTTATGCTCTGCGATGCAAGGTATTCTCGCGCAACCTGCAATGTTTTCTTTGGTGGATGTGGATGGACGCCCACTTCAGCCTCCCCCTCTGTCTTCCTTAAATGGACATCATCGAGTAACCATTTGACCTCTTCACCGTACACTGTCTGTAAGCTTTCATTATTGTTTTAATTACATATCCATGGTCTTTTTCAAAAAAGTAATGGAACTTACTTTAGGCACGTGCTTGTAAAGTATCAGGAAATCGATATACATGGAAATAAAAATTTTAAACAATACTATTAATGAAATAAAAAACTGTAATAACCTTGAATTGCTTCATTTTAGGTAACAAATGAAAACCTCCTTGGTTAGATTATATGAAACCCCCAAAGTATCATCTAATATAAGAATATTCTCCACTCCTGGGTGGGTACAGGAGAATATAATCCTACTCATTTTCAGGTAATCCTACACTTCTAACCTAATTACCTCCTTAAAGTATACGACTACCCTAAAATTGTGAGTTGTGCCAAAAATTTACAATTTTTTTATTATTTTGTTTTATAGGCCATCTTATTAGCTTTATAAAAACACCAAGTTTATTATTTTTCGTTCAAGAGAACAAAAACTACAAGTGTTTTAGTAAAAGCAGATGCCACTACTTTAAGCAAGATGTCATACTTTAAAACGCGTTTTATTCGAAATGTGTTTTTTTAAATGCTCAAATGAGGACAGCGATTGCTCAAAAAGTTTTAAAAATAATTAACGAAAATTTTTTGTGTATGCTCTGAATAATAGTAGAAGTGTTTTAACCTTCATATTTATCAATCACTGTTTAATTACAAAATTTACAGTCCCTTATGTGAATATAATCACTGTTTTTTTAAGCTTTTTTACATAATAACTAAGATAAAGTGCTCTAGTGTTGTAAAAATTACAATATCTCTTATCCTGAAGGTCATTTCAAAAATGAATAATGTAGCAACACATCAGAATTGAAAATTTGTTCATAAACTTTTGGTACAAAATAGGCCACGTTTATGTTCTTTTTTTGTAAATTTTAATTCATTTTTTCCCATTTTAGTAATAATAATTGCTTTTTCTTTTCTTAATTTTAGCATATTTTTCTTAAAATGTAAATAAATCTAAAAACCACAAAAAAAAACCCATATCTCCATTTTTTTTTAAGAAAAAAGTTGTCGCAAGTAGTCGGATACCTTAAGAGGATCTGAGATTACAACAGATTAGAAATACTCCTGGAGTAGATAATGTCGCAATAGAGCCACTGGATGTCTGTTACGATAACTGTCTGGCAAAAAGTCTGCGATGCACTGCGTATTTTTCAGATATGAACGTGGTTGCCCGGTTTTTTGGTCTTTGAACTTCTGGAACTCATGCACTAGAGGCAATTTCTCATGCCTAGTAATGGGCTAAATTCATGAGGGTCACATGATAGATACAATCACGTGTTTTCCATTCAATTCCAAACTGAAATTAGGTAATAGATTTGATTATTGGGTAAAAATGCTCAAGTATTAAGATTCTTCAAAAAAAACTTTGAAATTAAACAAAAATCATAATTATACACCTGCATTTTAAACGTTATTTATGTACATTATTATTGGTGACAAATATATACTTTCTTAAAAATTTTCTACAAATAGCAAAAGTTGGCAATAGCGAAGCGCATGAACTAATTGGCTTGGAAAAACATGTTTGTTGTTATCGTGTGATTATGACGTCACATGAATTTAGCCCATTCACTAACATTTAAATATGCGCGCGGTTCGATTTTATACCTGCAGCCAGTGACGTCTTAAGGTTTCTTGAGGCTGTGAGCCCCTATATAAGAGTAGACTTTATTACCTCCAGTTCTTGTAAGTAGACAGTATATAGCATAGGTTGTCAAATACTCGAATAAACAATAACTCGTAACAAATAAATGGGTGTGACTCACAATCTCACAAACCTAGGCACAAACCAACTTGATTGACAGCCGCCTTTCGACTAAATAAGTAATGAGGGACTAAATCCTAGACAGGACATAATGCAGTCTTTCCACTATTGTCTGTTGGCATATAGTTTAAAATTCCCAGTTTTTCGGAGAATACGCCCAGAAATAACATTTGGCGATTAAAATTATTCGTATCGAGTTCTTTCTCAGGCCGAGTTCAGAACGAGATGACCCCCCCCCACCCCCGATGTCTAGGCCCAGTTGGTCCATGCCTTAAAACGTTCATTTTACAATGCACTGTGCATTTTCAAGTTCACTTAAGCCTTGGACTTCTGAAATTCTGTAAAAAAATACCATGTGCAGTAATTTACAAGTATCTGAATCAGCGCACGGTTTGGTTTTATATCTGGCATCTTATTCATGAAAAAACAAAGTTTCAACCTTGAATCAAAAACGAAAATCAAGGAATCTACGCTGCCGCTGCCACAAATAATTATTCATTTAGAACAGCTTCGGTGCAAGCGATCGTGGAAAAGGAGAAAAAAATATATCACAAATCTATTCCATGCTATCGCCAAGCCCTTCATTGTTTCGAATTAAAGGATTCGCGGCAGACAATTTCCATTAAAGACAAAACTGGAGAGCGTGGCTAAAAACACAGGGTCGTGCTGAAGAGGCTGAAAGAACTAGCACAAAGGCAGACATAATTACAGTAATAATAATCGAAAGTTTGATGTTTGATGTCATTATAAGAATTCGAGCGCTCCACGCGCCGAGCATGCGTCGTGTGGACTGGGAACTCGCCAAATCGATGTGATTCTAATGATTTTGCAGCCACCCTTTCAACTCCTGGGGAAATTTTGTGTTCCCTTCCCTGACTCCATGTAGAAGTAGTCAGGAGTTGTGTGTGTGTGCTTCGCCTTGTTAATTCAGGCTTTTAAAGCCTTCGTTGAGCAGTTCCGTTTTACAAGTGAATGAATGGGACACTGTAACGTGCTCCTATTTTGTCGGTTTTCATTCTGAATCTGGATTTTCGAAGGTTATATTTAAAAGGTTGGACTGCTATTCTGATAATCCCATTCGAACATTCATCTTTACTATAAAGGCATTTTCCCCATTCATTCCTTCGTTCTCTGCAAAAGAAAAAAGAAACTGGATGTTTTTGTTTGTAAAAATTAAAATGCAGTTGCGTTGCAGAGAATAAATTTAGCTAAAGGTTTTATCACAATTTAGAAACATGAAAACATTCTTTCCGAACATTTAAATTTCAAAACCTCAAAATGATTCATAATTTCTAATTTTTTAAAAGTGTGGCGATATGAGCACACAGTGGCGTAACAGAGAATATTAGGGCCACCTGCAAAGTTAGGTTTGGGGTTCCAAGTTGAATCTTACTTGGCGTCAATCAGGATTTGAACCCCCTAAAATCCTGCGCCTTCTCTACAGTTCGGGAATGTACGTCACGCCACTGTGAACACACGTCAACTCTATAAATTAAATTCTATTTCCAATCTATGTTTAGAAAAAAATGCTGTATTCTATACTTAATTGTGATTTAAATTTTATAAAATGCTACATATTTTACATAATACATCAACTAACTACATTAAATTCAAAACCATTATTTTGCAAAAGTGTTTAAAGGAATATTTTTTGAAATTTAATGTTAGTTTGACTAAGGTATCCGATTACTTACGACAACTTTTTTTTTTAAAAAAATAAGATATTAGGATATTTATTGTTGTTTTTAGATTTTTTTAGTACATTTTAAGAAAAATATGCTAAAATTAAGAAGAGAAAAAAAATTATTCTTATTAAAATGGGTATAAATTGACAAAAAATAGCATAATCGCGGCCCATTCTGTACCAAAAGTTTATGAACAAATTTTTAATTCTGGTGTGTTGCTATGTTATTCATTTTTAAAATGACCTTCAGGATAAGAGATATTTTAATTTTTACAAAAACTGGAGCACTTTATCTCAGTTATTATATGAAATTGCTTAAAAGAAAAAATTACAGTCAATTATTTCGAAAACTTTTTTAGCAATCGCTATCTCCATTTGAGCATTTTCAAAAAAAAAAACACACATTTCGAGTAAAATGCGACATCTTGCTTAAAGTAATGACATCTGCTTTTACTAAAACACTTTTAGTTTTTGTTCTAGTGAACGTAAAATAATAAACTTGGTATTTTTATAATTCTAATAAGATGGGCCTATAAAAGAAAAAATTAAAAAATTTGTCAATTTTTGGCAAAATTCACAATTTTAGGGTAGTTGAATACTTTAAATAATACATATAAAAAAATTTAGAATAGTATTACAATAGAACATCATTTAAATGCAATTGTTTGGCAAAAAATGAGGGGAAAATGGCATCATTTCAAAACCACCTTCTTTTATGTAAAATGCTTCCATTATAATAATATTTCGCCTGTATACAGCTAAGACTTTTCTACAGACCCTGAACAAGGATTTTTGAGGTATATAATTTATAAATATTTTAAAACATTGCACTATAGAAATTTTAACAATATCGCTAACAACAAATAATGTGAATAGTTCAATAGTCTTTGTTTAGGCTTTGTAAAGAAATCTTAGTTATATACCATAAAAATATAGGAACATATTCCATAAACGGAAAATGTTTTGAAAATATGTCATTTCATTTCTACCTTTCGTTAATAATATTCTTAAAACAATTACAGTGGAAATCATTTGACATGAAACTGAGAGGACTGAAATACTTTTTTTCCGTGTTTAAAGAATTTTGTGTTAAAGGATATTGCAAAATAAATAAATGAAAACATATATTCAGCAAAATTAAGTTTCTTAGAATACATTTGATTTACATAGATATGTATATATTTCGTAAAAATCAATGAAACAAAAACGTTCACAAGAACGTGAAAATTTTGTATTAAATTTTTTCATTAATTTTTTTGAAAAATAAAACATTTGAGAATTTTTGGAAAATAATCTGATATTTTTCTTTGAATTGTCTTTTTTAGCATCAAATTGTCAACAAATTATTCCATTTTGTTATTCATTTCAGCATTGCAATGTGTAACAAAATAACGGAGCATACTTTTCATGATGTTCCTCATTTTCGTCGTCGGAATCTGCATCAATGATATTTCTTGAGCATTGAACAAACTCTAAAATGTCTTTATCTGCCACAATTGGGGCTGTACACGCATTATCATCATTTACTTCAACGAATTCTTCCGAAGATGCAGTATAACAGTCTAATAATACAGAAAACTTTCTCAAAGATTGCATTGAATGTCTGGTGATTACCGTATTTTGCTCATTCCCAGAAGGGAAATCTTTTCGTGTTAAGCGATTTTCGTTTCGTGTTGAGAGAAAATTATTTGAAATTACATAATAGTTTGTCGGAACCGTTGTATTATTTCGTTTTAACCGATATTTCGTTCTAAGCGTTTTCGTGTTAAACATATTTGTTGTTTATATGTATATTCTATAATTTAAATGACACTAAATATCAAAAAAATATTGATTTACAAGCTTTTTAAAAAAAATTGTTTCGAACGTAGTTTGTCTCCTTAAGTTACCAAATTCTCTAACTAATTTGATAAATTATTTATTGTCCCTGGAGAGATCTTTTTAAAACTATAAATCAATATTTCAAATATTTAATCAATATTTATTAAACCCATATTTATATGAATAAATTTTGAACCATAAATTATTGTGCATCTTTCGTTTAAGAAATGGTTCCGAAACTGAAATTATTGTGTGATTTCTAACATCACAAATCAAGTTCAATGTTAATCAGACGACGTATTAGTGTTAGAACTAAAAACACTTGAAATAAATGAAACTTTCCGTATTGGCTAACACAAAATGCAATGTTCTATTATTAATGGGTTTTCTTCTGCTCACATTGTAACTATTTCTGGGACAAAATTCTAAAAGTATTTTCTCGCAATTTAAAGCACTCAATTGATCTGAAATTTTCTGTACACGATTGTTTCGGATTACGATACGATATTTTGCTTATAATTAAAAAAACTAATTTATTAAAACTAATTAATTAAAGAATTACAGATACAGCCACGTTGGCATCATTCTGTCGACCAAATGTGGCGACTTGGGTCAAAATTATAAAGGCCTTTTTTGTCCCATTTTAAAGCGCTCAATAGAGCAGAAATTTTCTATACACGATTGTTTTGGATGACAATATGATAATTCAACTATAATCAATAATGGCTAATAAATTAAAACTAATTATTTAAATTAAATTTTATTCATTATTCCAATAGTTTACAACATGAAAGAGTTGAATATAAAAACCAGCAAATTAAACTATCCCCTCGTAAAATTAAATTATGAAAACTAGTTATTGAATACGTTAAATTTGACTCAACGTTTCCTATCGCTCAAAAAAATTTAAGGTGTAAAAAATTATGTTACGCAAAGTGCGAAGTTTGAAAGAAAACCCATGTTTAAAAAACTCGTTTTTTATTAATGTTATTTTTTCATTTAACTTGTGTGGGTGTAAAAATTGGCACACGCTAAACATATACCTATTATTAATATTATATTTCGTAATATTCTGTATATCTTTTTAGGCAATAACTTTACGTGATTCAGTTACAAAATGATAGAATTGTTTTCCCTTTAATACGGTTGTTTCCTTGACATGAGTAATAATAAAGTAATTGTTGATAATTTTACATGTGTGTGTTACTTAGCAAAGCATAATTTGGTACTTGCATATTATCGCAACCGTATTGACGACATTATCTGAAACGAAGCACATGGTTACCAATGGGCTCAGTTCATGACGGTCACATAATAAAGATAAACACGTGTTCTCCAATGAATTCAAAGCACATCAAACTAATTGTACTTGTTGTTCAATTTGTAAGACTTGGGTAAAAATGTTTAACTGTTTAAAAAAACTCTTCAAAAGATTTTAATTTTTTTTTAAAAAAACCTTATTTTATTCATGTATTTTTAAATAAAATGCATTTTGTCTACCTATGTTCATTATTTTTGTTGACAAATTTATATTTTTTAAGAGAAAGTTTCTAAAAAGATAAAAAAGTTGGCAACAACCAAGCGAAGGAACTGATTAGCTGGAAACACGTGGTTGCTTTTATCGTGTGACTATGACGCCACATGCGATTTTGAACTGATTGGCTAAAAACATGTGGTTATCATTATCATGGGCTATGACGTCACATGAATTGAGCCCATTCAGACCGTGTGACACATGCGAAATTGAATTGCCAACTTGGCGAGTTATCTTGAAAGTTGGCATTCGATACGATAGTATGTAAGCACCCATAATTTCTTTGCAATACAACGAAATGTAAAAAATTTTAACGTATAGATTTATTTATTTTTTTATTTTGAACTGTTTTCTGTATAATTTGTATTCATTTAATGCAAACTGTTCGTTTTTTTTGCGAACAAATCGTTGTGCTGGGTTTTTAATACAATTTAATATTATTTTTATGTAAATATATAAAGATACACAAATGGTTTTTTTTTTGTTGTACTTTATTGGATTTTGGGCTCGAGTTGTTGCTGTACCTGTTGCATAAGTTGTTCTTTGTGAAGTCGCAAGGGCCTTCCAAGTTCTGTTTTCTTATAATAATTGAAAAAAATCGAGATCTAACTACGCTAAAGATAAAGAAAATGAGTTGCTCATACCAAATCTTAAAAATCATTTTACAGATCTCTACTTTATAATACTTAGCATTAGTAAAATTAAACCTTTGTTATAAAGAATTGAACCAACCAGCAATGATTCAATTAAATCCTAACTTTTTTTAAGAAAACATCAGTAAATCAACAATGTCATACAACGGCATATATTTAGCATGGAAATAGAATATCTATTACGGTTTTCACCTTCAAATGTATCTAGAAAATTCTAACAATGATTTCAATTTGACTTAACTTTTAAAAGTGTTTAGAAGTAAATTTTTATTAAAAAATGCGGTAAGTGTCCTATTTGGACGGAATTTGATCAAATTAGTTTTAAAAAGAATAAACTTAGGGCAAATGGTTACACTTTTCATATGTTACTTTAAGAAATGCAAAGCTTTTAATTTGACAATTTTAAAATGTGTTCTCTCAAAAATTTGCAAATTTGTATGGTGTTAAAAGAAATGTGAATGTATATCATCCGTAAATTTTATCAGATACGTTTGATAATTTATTTATTTGCCATTTTACCTCACAATCTTGTCTAACGCATTTAAGCATGGAATAATATTAACTATATCTCATCGCTAAAACCCTAAAATAGGTCAATCTTCTAATTTAACTTAAAGTAGTGACAAAATCTGGAAAAAAACATGAAATCGCTTTTTTTTTTTTAATTTTCAAAAAGTCATTTTGAGATATGTTTGAAGTCTCTGTTTTGATTTAGCCACATATTTTATTCCAAAATGAAGGTATAGGTATTTACTTCTTTTAATTGTGTGTTGAGGATTTTAAAATATTTTAACAGGTCATTTTTATGAAGTTCAATTTTTATCTACACTCAAGAGCCAAAACATTATGACCACCCCTACATTTTGCAATGAACTTGCCTGGATGACATGGAAGGCACGTGATCAGGTGGAAGTGGTATTTAACTGCTGCTGGACAGTATGAAGAATCATTCTATTATACTTACTTTTGTATGTGAGGGGAAAGGCTGTGGATCTAAGCAACTTTGATGGAGGGCAGATTGTAATAGCTTGAAGGCTCGGAACAAGTATTTCCAAAACTGCATGACTTGTGGGTTGTTCGCGATCTACAGTTGTTAGTACTTATGCAAAGTGGATGAATGACGGTGAAACCAGCAATAGACGACATGGTTTTGGACTTCCACACGCTATCAAAGAAAAAGGTCGTTGAAGACTGTCTCGCATGGCGAAGCAAAACCGGAGCCAGACAGTGGCTGAGCTGACAGCCCAATATAACGCAGGGCCAAGTAGAATAGTATCGGAGCATACCGTTCAGCGGACACTGTTGGATATGGTGCTACGCAGCAAATGTCCCACTCGTGTGCCTTTGCTGACCAAGCGTCATCGCCAACTGCGCCTGTGCTGGGCTCGGGAACATCGCGACTGGTCCTTGGATCAGTGGGAGAGAGTTGCCTGGTCAAATGAATCACGGTTTGTCATTCATCACGCCGATGGCCGTGTCAGGATACGCCGTCTTCCAGGCGAACAGTTGCTCCCTCAATGTACAGTAGGTCATACACAGGCCGGTGGTGGCGGTATTATGCTTTGGGAGACGTTCTCTTGGGCGTCTCTGGGACCCGTGGTTGTGGTAGAGCAGACCATGAATGATACAGGGTATGTGAACATCATTGCGGACCAGTTGCACCCTTACATGGCCTCTGTTTTTCCAGCTGGAAATGGAATGTTCCAACAGGACAACGCCCCGTTTCATAAGGCTAAAATTGTGTTGGAGTGGTTCCAGGAACATGATGCTGAATTCCAGTTAATGTCCTGGCTGCCTAACTCACCGAATCTCAATTCGATAGAACACATTTGAGATGTCATGGGACGGCAGCTAAGAGCTCAAAGACCACCCATTCGCAATATCTCTGATTTGCGTGACCGTTGCTTAAACATTTGGTACAATCTGTCTCCGGCCATCTACCAAGGACTTGTGGCATCCATGCCAAGGCGGGTTGAAGCTGTGTTGCGCGCCAAAGGTGGGCCAACACGTTATTGACAGGTGGTCATAATGTTTTGGCTCTTGAGTGTATTTCTTTTATTAGTTAAATAGTTTTGTTAAAAAAACTTATTATTATTTACTTAAAAACTATGTAAATGGAAAGTAAAATTAAAATGGCATTCTATCAAAAATGGAGCTTTGTATGAATCTTCTTCATCAACTTAAACTTCAAGAAACAATTCCGAGAACAATGTTAAATATTGTTGTTTTATTTTTTCCTCCTTCACTCAACACACGAATGGTTCAAATAGATTTCATGTTACGATAAGTTGCTTATTTCAAATAATTGTAAATGTCTGAATCTAAAATGACATAATACAACCTAAAATATGAATTTGAATGGAAGCTTCATTCATACATTTACCTGAAGAAATGCAGCAAAACATTTGTAATATGAACAATCGATTTGTAACTCGCATGCCTGTCAACAAATCGAACTAAGCCTAATATACTGCTTGTATGCATTTTGCTTTCTTGCGTATCTTTAGAATATGTTTAAAATCTTTATCATTTCTCTTTGGTTTTAAAATTTATAGAAAAAAACGTCTTTTAATTTTCAGGCACATTTCTCAACTTTCGTGATCATATAGAGCAGGGGTTGGCAAAATTTTACTTGACACGGTCTACTTCTAATTTTTTCAAGTGTTGCGGTCCACTCTGTGGCGAAGGTGTGATAAGCAAAAAAAAAGCTCAACAATATTTATATTATAACAATAATAAAAACAGAATATGTACTTACCCACAAATCTACAGTAAAAAACTTACACTTTTAAAACTTTGTTTTAAGTAAAACGCAAAATAGAAACATAATACTTATACCCACGAATTTTATATCAAATGATGCATTTCTTATCAAACAATTCAAAATACATCAAAAATAAGTCATTTTAATTTATAGTTAGTTCTCGTAGTTAAAGTCTCAGTAGAATATTTAGTCTGCATACTATCCGTACCAATCTTGAATATCTCGGAATATAATTACTAACTGTTAATCTTGCAATGGATTCTAAGTGGTCGTCTGTGAAACAGGAATGATACGTTGTTTTAATTATGTCTGTCGTTGAAAATGTAGATTAACATAGGCAGGTAGAGCGAAAGAACGATGTTAAATTGCAGCTTTTTTTAAATTAGGATACTTTACTTCGTCCATTAAATTCCAAAAGTTATTCTTCTAAAATTGCGTCCTTTTGAAGAGGAAAAAAATTTGTATTTCAAGAAAGATAAAGAGAATATTTAACACATATTTCTCTTTCCACTATTTTGCTTTGTCGAGCTTGTCTTGCACTGTGTAAGCAGTCATTACTTCAGACACCATACCTCTAGAAACCCCTGCATACTGGGATGTTTGGGTCACACTTGCTCCAGCTGGACGGGTTCCCACAATTTGACCTCTTTGAAAATCTGAAAGATCCAACATTTTATAATTTTGAAAAAAAAATCCAAGTCTTACATAACTCCAATAAAGCTAACGAATATTATATGGTAGCTATTATTATACTTTAATTCTTACGAAGTGCATTCAGAAATATCACTTTTACTCACAGGTGTTTCCAGTATTTTGATAACCCCCTGTGTTTCTTTTAGTATGCACGACTAAGATCTTATGTGAAGGCGGTCACCCCAAAATGTCTTGGCGGTGCACCTGTCGATCGCGATCGACTTAATGCCCACCCCGGATATAGAGCATACGTGGACTTTGTCAGCAAACGATTTTAACTAAACTATTAAATTCTCGGAATTCTAATCTTATTTGAATTTTTACACAGCCTAATACAGAATATTTAAGTATTTTCGTTATTTTTTTTACTGTGCCTTTTTTCAATACAAATAAAACGTTTCTACATTTCATTCAGATTCTTAAAATTTAAAATAAATGTTCATTTCAACCAACGCAATGGACTAAATTCATGTGACGTCATAATCACATGATAATTTTAAACCACGTGTTTTTGGCCAATCAAGTTCAAAAACAGATGTGACGTCATAGTCACGATAAATGCAATTATCTATTTTCAGCAAATCAGTTCATACACTTCGTTGTTGCCAAATTACGCTTTTTACAGAAACTTTTTTTTAAAAAAAGTAATATTTGTCACTAAATTTAAAAGTACATTTATAAGGCAAGACTTTTTTTTTTCTATAATTTTAAAATCTTTTTGCAGAAATTTCTTTTTATAACTCTCGAGCATCTTTACCCAATTATGCAATTTGAAATTTTACCCAAGTTTTACGAATAGAATAAAAAGTTACGAGCTATATAGTTTATTGTCCGTTTTGAATTCAATGTAGAACGCGTGTTCATATTATCATGTGACCGTCATGAATTTAGTCTATAGAATTTCAAGTCTTGACTAACATATGGAAAGAAAATTTAAAAAGTATAAAATAAAGTAATTTAGAACCAAAATCTCTATATCTTCATATAGTGGGCAAAATGGCATAAATTCATGTGACTTTATAGTCTCGTGATAACTGCAATTAAATGTTTACAGTCAATCAGTTCATAATTTCATGTGACGTCATAGTTACACGATGAATTATATCACGTGTTTTTTAACAAATCTGTTCACTCGCTACACTGTTGCCAAGTTTTGCTTTTTGTAGAAACGTTCTTTCAAAAAGTGCATATTTGTCAGCAATAACAATTCACACAGGTAAACAACATGCAATTGATTTAAGAATACAATATAAGAATCTTTCTTTTAATTTTTGGAATACCTTTTGAAAACTCTTATTATTTGAGAATCCTTACCAGATTATCAAATTCTGAATACTATCCAGATTTTATGAGTCGAACAACAATTACGAATCTAATATCAGTTTTGAATTCCATGGAGAACACGTAATTGCATTTAGCATATGAATTGCCCCATTGATCCAATTACTAAGGATCAACTCACAATGAATTAATAGTGTACGTTATAATCAATAGAGTTGGCATTGTGAATTTTGTTTTCCATTTAATTTTGCTGTACGATTAGGAGTTTTGAAAACTAGGTCAACGTATAGAGATTCTACTGTATTGGATTTATAAAATTTTAAACTTCTTACAACACACACAAAATGTACATTCATTTATAATCGTATGAAATTTCTGTTATCATCTCTTTTATATTTAAATTTTTTTATTCAACTCCTACTATTGGCTCACTTTCTCCCTATATATATATATATATTTATTTATATATCTTGTTCAAATTTTCAATCGTTAATAAAATACTTTCTATTCATCCAATCAAGTTCAAATAAATTTTTTCAAACTTGTAGTGGATGACACTTGATGTTAATACAGTTTTTACAAATATTAATTCATTAATTACCGGTTAATTAATTAAATTAATTACCGGTTTTCAGCGCCATAGTAGATCCGTCTGTTTTGTTGTAACAATATAACTGTTAAAACAATGACAAAGTTGACGTCGGAAACCGGTTTTTCAGCCAAACTAGCCAAACCGGGTGTGCATTGTTGCAACAATGCAGACAAATCATGCTCTTTTTTCAATTCCTACTGTTGGTTCACTTTCTCCCTATATATATATATATATATATATATATATATATATCTTGTTCAAATTTTCAATCGTTAGTAAAATACTTTCTATTCATCCGTTCAAAATAGGAAATGATTTTAAAAAATTTTCTATTACTTGTTTAACATTTAACTGATGTATATAGTACCACTTATTTTTATTGTTGCGTAAAGTATTCTCTCTTCGTATTGTTGATTTCTAACATTTCTAAATACACCTTTTCAAATGAAATAATTTGATCTCAGGAAAAACTCATATTTTTGCTGAAAAATATAATAATTATATCAATTTATTAGTTTTCAATTATATCCAATACTTAACTTTTTAGTCCGTGGAAAAAAATCCCTTTGGAATAGGACAAAAATACATATGTGTTAAAAATATATCTTACATTTCTGCGCATGTTAAAAGTGCGCGTTATACGCCCTATTTTGCGGTAATTTTGACATCACATGAGAAAATTGAGCATCTTCTCTGCTGAACCACGAGGCAAGGAAAAGAGAGAATTATACCTTTTCCAGATTCGAATATAAAGGAACAGGGAGAGATGTTTTATAAAACTATAATCACATGTTAAAATGAAAAGAAATATTATTTATTTTTAGAAATTACTAAGTCTTTTATGGAAAAGTTTCAATCGCTCAATAAGGTACATGTAAACTATTGTGAAAATAATATTCTAGGAATCGAGAATAAATCCGTCAGAATATTCAAAATATAATCCTTTTAACGAGTAATCACGAATAAATTTGTCATAATATAGGTTTTAATCCTTTAATGAGAAATAAAATGAAACGTGCTTTTCGAAATAGGATTTTCGTAATTGTGGTTTAGATAGAAAAAAATAAATAAGATTAGAATTTTAAGTAAATATTAATTTCAATTATTTCATGTACGTGCCTTACTCTATAGGATAGATTCATTCTTTAAAAAATTGTGCAAACCGAAGCTGTGAAAATAAGTTTTTTCCTTCTTTTTCTAGGGATTATGTGGCAGTGATGAAATTAAAAGAATATTCGCGCCCACAAATCTGATTTTCATTTTAATTATAAATGGAATAATACTTACCAATCAAAATAAAGCTCTCCTTTTTTTGGAACAATGTAAAAGCGAAATCATGTAAACCAAGGGATGTGTGAGATATATATATCTGCAAAGAAATAAATTGGATTATCACAAGGATAAATTGGTTTTGCTAAATCATCCACTTTATCTGTAAAAGGCTGAACTGAAAATGAAATAATGGTACTTATGAAAAAATTATTTTGCTTAAGAGTTTAATTGAAAATGAAGTGTATTTCAACATACGCTTTAGGCATGCAATACTACATTTTGCCTTTGAAAGTAAGTTTTTGCTCATTCTAACGAAGAAGGAGTTGCTGACAAAACAAAGGCTTCATGCAGGACTGAACTGATTGTTAGACTTTCTTAAATTTTATGTGCCAAGAATAATCAGCTTCGCCATGAGCTTCTAGCTTGTTTAGAAAATGATCTGACACATATTCTATTTACAAACGTAATAGATGTAAGTTCAAAAATGAGGCGTTAAATAATTACGCATATTCCGCCGTATAACATTCACTTTTGGCACAAATGTAAACACCAGTAAAAAATGAGTTTTTGAAGTGATAACTTCTTTAGGCGCGTTTTGCTGGAGAGTGAACTTGAATGATGCGTTTTAAGAATCTAAGCATTGTTACGCTCGTAACAATGGATCGGAATTTTCTGTAACAATGTAAAGTCCTTCAACAAAAAAAGACTTACAACAATGACAAAATATGGCGTCAAAAATCGGTTTTCAGCCACACTGGAATTTTATGACGTTACTCTATTGACTGTACTAATTAACTTTGTTTAAAAAAATAGTCAGTTATTAGTAACTTCTTTAGGCGCGTTTTGCAGGAGAGTGAACTTGAATGAACGTCACGTTCGGGTTTGTAACTCTCATTCGGCTTTTTTCGTCATTGTTGTAAGAATGTTATTGTTACAACAATGACAAAATTTGACGTCAAAAATCGGTTTACAGCCAAACTGGAACTTCATGACGTTGCTCTATTGACTGTATTAGTTAACTTTGTTTAAAATATAAATGCCTTTAACATGTGATTAACTTGAAATATATTATTGAAATCCCAATCTCTACAATTTTTTGCATTTTTTACAAGTTTTTATGGATTTTCTTGAATTTTTAAATTTTTAAAAAAGAAAGTTACAACAATTTTACAATTAGATTGGGGCATTGAATATCTTTTTTTTTTCTCAACGCTGCCAAGTTAGACTGAGATGGAATATTCTAAAACTTCTTTAAAAAATGTATAAAATTTCGTAATTTTGAAAAATTTTATTTTTTTGCTTTTTTGCACATAAAATATTTTTTAAAAGGGCACTTTTTTATTTCAAGGAGCCTTAAAAATCCATCGAAAAAAAATCTTTCTTTATACAGTGAATGCACAAACAAATGTCTAAGTTTTCTCTCCCATACCCAATAATAATGAAAGAATAATTTTATATGACAATACTAATATCCCCTTGTTTCTTATTCACCTAACTAATCCCCGAAATAGCATTACAAAATTTTAAGTTATCACACTTCTATCGTGTGGTCCATAAGCACACACACTCTTTTTTTTTAAACATAGATTTTTTCTTTCAAATTTCGCACTTTGCGTAACATGATTTTTGCATTCCGTAAACCTTAAGAGCGAAAGGGAACGTTGATTCAAATTGAATTTATTTAATTTTATGAGCGAAGAGTTTAATTTGTTAGTTTCAGTATTTAACTGTTTCGTGTTATATAAACAATTGGAATTATAAGTAAAATTTAATTCTGTAAATAATTATCATTACTGAATTTTTATCAATTGTAGTTAAATTATTGTATTTTTATCTAAAACTAGCATGTAGGGGAAATTTCAGCACAATAGAGCGCTTTAAAAGTGAGAAAAAAGCGTTTAAAGTTTTGACCCAAATCATTAGTAACTAAATTTGATCAACCAAAAATGATGCCAACGTGGCTGTATGTGCAGTTCCTTAAAAAATTAGTTTTAATTAATTAATAATAGTATTAAATATAATTAAATTATCATTCTGTCATCCAAAATAAACCTGTATAGAAAATTTCAGCTCAACTGAGTGCTTTAAAATGTGAGGGAAAAAAGCTTTTAAAGTTTTGATTCAGACATAGTAGCAATGTGAGAAGAGAATCCATCAAAAATAAATCAAAATTTACGGGTCCATGTCGTCGACGTAAGAAAATGCTAGCCTTAAAAATTAAAAAAGAAGATGAGCATGAAAAAATTACTTTTCTACGTATATCTAAGTGCTGTTTAGTTAAAAGAAATGACGTATCTTATGAATTTTTATTATTGTATAACATTAAAAGAGTTCTTAATTATTCATTAAAATTATTCTTCCGTTATATCTTCAGACACATCGCGAATTCTATTTTATTTTTTCGCCATCCCTTACTCTGATTCGCAAATACAAATAATCATTTTTCGTTCCATCTAGATCATAGGTTCTCAACGAGGGCGATAACGCCCCCCTGTGGGCGTTTGAGGCTTTCAGGGGGGCAGTAAAAGACCCAGAGAAAATTAGGGGGCGTTGAGAGGCCACAGAGGGGCTTAGGCGGATTAACCAAATATAGTCTAAAAAAGACTACAAAAACACGCTGATTATGTACTAAAAAAAGTAAATTTTAATACTATTTACCTTATGTTGATTGTATGTACATATATAAATCATTTCTATATCACGTGTACAAAAATTCACATATTTCGGTAGTTCGGGAAGTGGATGAGAAACTAAATTGCATTACATTCAGACCTACATTAAATTGAATGATATTGTATATTTTATAATTTCTGTAGTGCAAGTGTTGTCTTTGTGAGCAGTAGGAAAAATGTGTCGTTCAATGCATTTCATTGCGTATATTATCCAAGAAACATAATTAAATATGTTAACCAGGAATTCGCACGTGATTCTTTAAAGGCTGAAACTGTCAGTTTATATTTATTTTGAAAGCAATAGTTTACTATGAATTACTTTGTATCATCCAAATCCCTGCCTGTCTTTATAACAGGTAAGCTAAAACTTTTATTCCACTCTTTTAAATGAAGAAGAATTTGAGTAGCATTTCAATTCCAATAATAACCTATCTATGACTAAAATATATAATATTAAACATTTAAATATATTTGTGGCAAAAGCTATTTCAAATTAGCAAGTAAAAAAAAATCGGGGCTTTAGAAAAAAAAATAATTAAAAAATATATTCTATTAGTAGTAGAATATTTTTTAAATTTCAACTCTTGTTTTCACCATGTATTATTTACACTCTTATTTCTCTAGAGTGGGAGGGGGAGTATCGAAATATTCTCTAGAAAAGGGGGCCCCAGTTCAAAATAGGTTGGGAACCTATGATGTAGATTGTAAAAAATACCTCTTGTTTTAAATGGCTTTTTAACTATGTCACTTTTCATTTCATTTCATGCTTTTATTATCCACTCACATACTATATCTGGTGGCAGGTTGGAGTAGTTGGTTAGGCTCTGCCTTGTACGCCCAAATTTGAGGGTTCGACCCCAACCAAAGTCGGTGGATTTTCATGATGCATAAAATCGACAGCGTCCATGTCGTTTGATTATGCGGCATGTTAATGATCCTTAGAGGACCTGTTTGGCTTGGATGCTCTCGACAAAAGCTCAGGTGCCTTTCTCTGGAAATGAAACTGGATGACAAAACTACATTGTGGTAATTGGTATCTACCTATATGGTTACAACAAAAAGTGTTTCCGTTTCCCGGGGAATGTACTGAGTCTACAATGGCAATTATCAATCCACTGCCCAATTTGGAAGAAAGAATAACATACCTATAAAGAGTTCAAAAGATACACAGGTATATTTCAGATTTCTTCGTAAAAAAGTGTACATTTTATGCGGCGGATGTACCTGAAAACTAAAAATTGCACTTTAAAAGTTAGTTAAATAATGGAATTAGTCATACGCGTTAATTTAGATTTAGCGGAACTTAATACGAAATATGAACTAAAAAATAAATTCTTAAATAAAATAAAAATAAATAGATTATAAAAAAAAGCTTCATATTGGTTGTTATAAATATATTGGTCGATCAAGAAATATTGATTTATTAAGCTGTAAGATAATTAAGCATTTTGTAGGAGGGTCTAATCAAGAAAAATCAAATTAAACAAATATTCTCTAAATTTAGTGAGGGTAGATTATGTCTAAAAATGTCTTCTTTTTAAGGCTAGGGAATTTTTTTTTATTTGTTTAACACTTTAATTGGAATTCAAATTTATAATATAAAAATTACGAAACTTCCTTTTAAAGACGCTAAAATATGGAATATTAAAGTTAGATATACAGTCGAACCCCAATTTATCGAATTCACTGGTACCGAAAACTTTATTCGTTAATTCGGGGTTATTCGTAATATTGGGGTCCAAAAAAAGACAAATATATTGCATTTACTTTTTAGAAATACAAAGCAACTATACAAAATGCATCCTTAGTTAAGAAATTGCGCCTTTTTTATTTATTAACTAAAACTGCTTTTACCGAATTACTACGCATCGGTTAGTTGGAAATTTTAAGTTACTGACTAATCTTTTTGATTCCTAACTCGAAAGTCGATGATTTTTTTTTCGACTTTATGCAGAGAAGAAACTACTGCGCCATTTACATCCTACTGGATGGAGCATGTTTTCATAGTTTCCACACAAACAATGTAAAGCATTCGAAAATGTATCAATTTTGACATGAGTTTTTCAAAAAGGAATAATCTATTCTATTCAAAATTCGCAGGATGGGTTACACTCATGACTCATCTGCACCTGTTAAGCCTAATAATGGATTGGAATATTTCCCCTTCGAAACTTACTGCTTACAAGATAAATATTTTCTGTTCAGAACTAAAAGAATATGTAATTAGAAAAGAAACCCCCAATTTTTTCCTAATCCAAACTAATAAAAAAACTTAGCTAGAAATAATTCATTAATCTGGGGTTTATTATTCGTTAAACAGAGGTTTTCGCCTTCATTTTTATCAGGGAAAAGGAAAAATTCGTTAAATCGGGGTCCGACTGTATGAATTAAATCACTATATACTGGACGAGCCAAAAGTTTATTTAAACTTTAAAAATTCGTAAAAAAATAAAAGGAAAAAATAATGATAAAGAAAAGCGGTTTGCAAGAAAGAGATCACAAGGAAGTCGGAAATTCTTTATGTGAGAAAAACATTTTAGTTAAAAATATCACCGGCAGAGGGAGCTGACGATCCGAAACACAATGTACAAGACACAGCAGTACATTCCATTTATTTATTTTTTTATTCTATTTTTTTTATTTCTAATGGGCTGCAGATTGGTGTTACCATTGTAGACCAAGTACATTCCCGGAAACTGGTATCTCTTTTTAGCGCGGCACCATATAGACCAGCGATACTCAACCTGCGGGCCGCATTCGACCCACTGAGCCTTTTTAAGTGGCCCGGTCAGTGCCCATTGCTCAGAAAAGTTCACTTATTTAAGAACAATATATTAAAATTTGGTGTCAAAAAATTAAATATTTAAATTTTGCTTTTTGTTTTCAATGTCGTACGCGAGTGCGAATTGATATTCTTTTTTTTTTCTATTTGTAAGGGTTACGGTTAGTGATAACAGACAACAGTGGAGTAGTGACAGTTTTATGGGTGGAACTAATTTTTAACTATCCTTCATACTTGCAAGTGAAAAATATCCGAAGAAAATAGATCGTTTCAAGACGATTGAGACGTTGACTATTTTGTAGGGAAAAACAAGCATAAATGATTAATTGTTTGATTTATCACGAAAGTGCTGTATTTAAAAAAATACCAATCAACAGGAATCATTGAATGACACTTTTTCTCGAAGATCTCTTTCTAGAGGTAATAAATAAGCTTTCTTGAATAATTTTTGGAACAGCAACGAAGTGTTTTGTCAATGGTAATATCACAGCGGTATCAAAGACATCTTATGTTAAGTTTGTTATATTATTGGTAATCGAAACAATTTACTGATGCAGAAATTGTGAAGGGGTGTTTCTTAAATGCTTCTAATTCAGTGTTAATGACAAAAAATAAAAAATATATAAAAAAAACTATAATTAAAAAAATCAAAACAGGAATTAAAATATTTTGATCAATTTTCAAACATTTTAACCCCCTCTCCCCCCTCCATTTATCCTTATGATGCGGCCCGCATAAAATTTCTAACACATATGTATGCGGCCCACCGTGAAATAGCTGGCATATGTATGTGGCGTAGCGGAAAAAAAGGTTGAGTATCCCTGATAACTGATACATATTTCCTGAGGATACCAATCGCCGCAGGTAATTTTGACACTCATTCATTTGTTCTTCAATAACAATTGTTCAACATACCTCCAGAATATAGTCCAACACTACTAAGGAGGTCATGAGATCTTGTAACCTGGACCCCTCACTCTGTCCTCACCAAAGAAATCGTTTTACTAGATTGGCATAGCATGGAGGTGCGCCATTCTGCATGAAGTCTGTTACAGATAAAACACCTATTTGATTTGATGCGGGCATGACCAAAAATATTTTTGTTGCTAAAAAAGTCTGAGGTCCTTGTGAGCCCTTTCATATAAATTGCTCTTATTTATCATCATTTCTTCCTTTTTTATGAATTTTTAAGTGAACTTTTGGGGCACTGTGTATTTTATGCAATATCTAAACTAAGAAACAAAAAAAAACTTTTCTCCCTCAATATTTAACTCACAAAAAGATTGCAATTCCGTGCGAAAAAAATTTGTGTTTGTTTTATGATCTGTAAAATGTAGGGACAATTAATTTAACGATAATCTTTCATTTGCTTAGATATTTTTTGTCAATCACATAAAAAAACAGTTATCTATTCTTTTACCGAAAAGAATGATTTTGGAATGGATATCAAATTAAACAAATCACGAAAAGTTAATGTTTTAAGTCACGATTTCTCAACAAAAAAAAAGAATTTTTTGGAGATAATGTGCTTTTGTTATGTTCCACAATATCACATATCGATTTATATGTGTGAATATTATTTTCTGTCGAAGGTAGCCAATGCACGAATTCCATTTACAAAGAATTTATTGATTCAGAATTTAATAACGAAGAATTCCCAGGTTTTGGTGACAAACATTGCCAAACTTGGCGATAAACTGCGTATTTTGGAGTATTTTAAAATTAAATATTAGCAAAATGTTCTTGTCTTTTATTCTTAATGTTTTTTCGTCTTTAAAAGGAATTGCAATGATTTTGGTACTTAGGTATTAGCGTCACCGCAGCCAAATTGGCATCACACGAATCGAGCCAAAATTTCCACCAAAATTTGACTGATTTGTTTCAGTTTATATAAAGCACATTAAAATATTTTTGTTATTTTGATATTATGGTGCGATTCGCTTGTCGCCAATTTTGCTGCGGTGAAGCTAATACGTAAGTCCCATCTTTCGGGCAGCGTACGAATCCCGCGTTGAAAAACTGGTCATCTTTTGAAGCGATCCACGAATCGATCCAATTTTTTGCTTCTTCATAAGACCGGAAGTGCTTGCTCAGCCAGGCCGCGTGCCATTAATCGAAACAAGTGATAATCCGAGGGAGCAACTTCTGGAGAACACGCGGGTGGGGTAGGACTTCCCATTTCAACGTTTCCAAGTATGTCTTGCCCACTTTCGCAACAGGGGTCGAGCATTGGTCATGCTGTAAAATCACTTTATCATGTCTCTCTTTGTATTGCGGCCGTTTGTCTTTCAATGCTCGTTAATTGCGTTCGATAACGATTGCTGCGATTGTTTCAGTCGGTTTTAACAACTCATAATACACTACGCCGAGCTGGTCCCACCGAATACCGAGCTTGACCTTGGAACCGTGAATATTTGGTTTTGGCCGTCGACGTGGAAAGCATGGCCGGGATATCCCCATGATTTTCTGAGCTTGGATTATCGTAATGAACCCATTTTCATCCCCAGTCAAAATGCGATGCAGAAATCCCTTCCGTCTTTGCCTTGCAAGCAGCTGTTCACAAGCAAACAAACGCCGTTCAACATCTCTCGGCTTCAACTCGTACTGCACCCAATTTCCTTGTTTCTGAATCATTCCCATGACTTTCAGGCCTTGTGAAATGGCTTGTTGCGTCACTCTTAATGATCCTGCCAATTCTTGTTGCGTTTGACACGAGTCTTGATCAAGTAATGCCTCCAATTTTGCATCTTCGAAAACCTTCTCTCTTCACCGCCATGCTGGTTTTCGACGTCAAAATCACCGTTCTTGAAGCGTTTGAAACCAACTCTGGCACATTCTTTCACTAATAGTGGCCTCACCATAGTATTCTGAGAGCATTCTATGAGCCTCAACCGCAGATTTCTTCAATCAAAGCAGAAAATTAAAAACCTCCCGCAAATGACGAGAATTTGGCTCGTAAGCTGACATGTTTAATCGAAAAACATCTACAAAGATAGTTTTTATAAGCTAAACTAAATAAAATAGATATACAAAAAAGAAAAATATTTTATAACTAATAAATGTTCACGATACCATTGTTAACATAAATGATCCATAGTTTTTAGAACTTTGGACTTTATATCAAGTGTTGCCATCTGTTGAAATTCTAATTCTGCAGGGGGGGGGGGATTCCTTTCAATTTGACTAAATATATTTTTATTCGTTTTTGATATGTTGATTAAAAAGCTAACGTGATTGTCAGTTACAGTCAAAGCTAAGTAAATCATAAATATTCTAAAAATATGTGAAATAAATCATAAATAATCTACTATAATGTTATTTGCATCATTACCTGCAGTTTAATCATAAACTTCATGTATTTTAGCAAAACGACGAATCCTTATGCGGGAGGGGAAATAAAAAGTACAGAATGATAAATTAAGCCAAGAAATCATTCTTTTAAGAATAGATCGTTAAGAAAAGTTCCATATTGTCGAAATTTATTAAGTGTAAAAGAAAAATCGTTTGGTGCTGGTAACATTTAACAGTTTCTTACCAAGCTGTATTAAAATAATGCGTTATAGTATTATCCTTTTTAAAACAAACATCAAAAGTAATTTAATTCTGTGAAATGTTTTACACAACTCTTAATTCAATATCTAAAAATTAAAGCTTTGCGAAGTCGCATGTGATTTGAATAATTTAAAATTTTTAATGCAGCTTTTCGACTTTAATTTCCCTCGTAACTAATAAATGGACTTCTTTACTACGTCTCTGTTGTGTTGTTGACTTCTCAGCAGGGTTTTTTTTTTTTATTAAAAACTTTTTTATAAGAAAAAAATTGAGGAAAATGTATTTTAGTGTTGTGAGGTTATTTATTTTATTTTTTAATGTTTTCACACAAAAAAATTCAAAGCACAGTTAACGTAGCAAGCATCAAAATTAAACAACTCTTTCAGTTGCTTATGGGGATATATTATTTTCAAATAAATAAAAATATATGTGTATTTTATTTCAATTATGCGTACATGAAAGAGACAATAATGAGAGAGAGCAAAAATGTATGAAAAAATATTCTTTTCAACGTTGTAATTATTTACTGATTATTTAAAATTTAATCATTTTGTTTATGCTATAATAAATAAATTATCGTGTTCATTTGTCATTAAAATTTTAATGTACCTCAATAGTTAAAAAATAGTTTCAAATTTAAAAGTAAAAAAAAATTGATAATAGATTTAAAACTTGAGAATCTTAGAATAAAACTTTTCAATAAAAAGTCAAACGAATAAATTATGACAATTAAAATATTTGTATAGTTTTTATTACTATTTTGAAAAAGGAAAAGCATTTCTACTGCATGAAATATACAATACACGTATATTCAATGTTTTCAAAAACTTGTATGCAATTCTGGTTGCTAATATTGGATAAAAAGTTGAATTCTGTAGCTCATTTTAAAGGGTTTTCTCCATAAGAGGTACTTGAAATCTGGTTAGGGTAATTAAAAAGTCATTAGTCATTTAAAAATACCAACGTTCTTTTTTTTCCAAATATTTCTCCCTAAATTGTATTCCTTTCACCTTTTAAATATAACTCTGAAAAACGCGTTCCACAAGTTCTTAAGGATCTGTTGGCCAAATAAACTTTTCGACTGATATAAAATATCGAATATGAGCCGAAACTGCAGAGGTAAAAAAATATCACAAAGAACTTATATTTAATTGTTTTTTAACGCAGAATATTCTTTTGGAAAACTCACCATTGAAAACTGATTTCAAAATTTCTCTGTAATTGTAATATTTTATTTGTTATGTTTTTTATGTAAAATTTAGTAGTAAAAAGTTCCAGGAAAAAAAGCAGGAAAAGTTTTTAATTTACCGTAGAATCCGACGCATGACGCTCACCTGTACTTTCAAGATGCATTTTTTAATTTTTAGGTAGTATATTCACCTTATAACACGCGCCCTCTTTTTTTACGAAGAAACCTGAAGTATTCTTATGTAAAGAAATCAATTATTGGAGGTATTATTCTAAACTTTTGAGAACATAATATACTACTAGAACAAAAACCTTATAAGTTCATTAGATACGCCATTTTTTTAAATAAACAGTATTCAGACCTATGTAGAAGAACTTTTTTTTATACTCAATTCTTTTTTTTATTTTTGATAGCTATGATTTGTATACCCGACGTATCCCGTGCACCCGTAAATTTCGATCTTATTTTTTGTGTTGAAAAAGCGCGTTCTACGCCGAATTTTACGGTAAATATCTTTATAATATTTATTAGAGGGAATAGTAATAACAAAAAATTCAAAGGGTGTAATCGGTATAACATCGGTATAATTTACTATAATTATTTTTCTTCTTATTTGCAACTGTGTAGTCCACTGTCTGTTACTATACACTCCTATAATATACATTTAGAATCATTTCATATTTTTTTTTACTCCAGAAGTTTTATATAACTTATGCTAACAAATGATAAACAAAAAACTGTTACTCGCCCACTTCTCTCGATATTTCATGACGTTGTATGACTATATACTTTTTAAAATTATTTATATATCTAAGTCTTAGCATTAAGCTTTTGATTGTATTGTAAAACCTTATTATAGCCCTCATCTCTTAATTAAAAAATTACTTGAATTTTTCAAACGGAAGCATAATTATTTTTTGTTCACCTAACCCCTACCGGAGTCATTTTCCAGCCAACAGTTGTATAACAAAGGAAACATGCTTGCCAAATTCTAACAGTTCAAAAAAAAACAATTTTTTTCTTGGACACCCCCACAATGCCCCTTGGAAGTCGATTTCTATAAAACCCTTTCTTCGCGGATCTCTACTCATCAATAGAAGCATGCTTGTTAAATCTCAAGTCTGTTCTATTAGCTCAAAATCGAACATTCTCTTTTTATCTATAACACCTCCGGTACCCTGCCTTGTGAGTCGATTTTCATAAAAAAACAGATTCTCTTAGCGGATTTCTACTCAATAAAAGGAACATGCTTACTAAATTTCAAGTCTTTAGGCCTAATAGTTGCGGAGATTTCGTGATGAGTGAGTGAGTGGTTCGTTTTTTTAATTCACCTTTATATTTGTGGCAGCGGTAGCCTAGTGGTCAAGGTAACGGACTCCTGGCTGGCGTGTCATGAGTTCGAGCCCAGTACCACTGAAGACCCGCCGTGTAGGGGAGCGACGCACGTTAAATCTATCGAGAGCTCAAATGTCCTTCAGTTGGTGTGGTGTGGTAGTTAGGAGAGGGATGCCAGCTCAGGTGTCGTCCTCGTCACTTGACCATGGTTCAAATTTACGAAATCCATCGCCAAAAGCCTTCGTGTAGCTTATCAGTGCGACGTTAATATTCACTCACTCATTCACCTTTATATTGATCATACGGCTAGAAAAGTTTTTTATCCTCAGATTTAAGCAAAACTGTATTCTGAATCAAAGAATTGCTTTTTTAGAAAAGAAAAAGTGGCAAGTGATGAGATACTTTAAAAATGTATTTTTAAGGAAAAGTGAAATGTGAAAATAAATATAATACAAAATAACAGAAGAATTGTTTCAAATAAAAGGCCCGAAAAATTATTCAAAACGATAAGACAAGCAATATACACACTGAAGTGCCGAAAGTCATCTTGGGATACTTAATAATATCGTGTGGACCTTCTTTCGCCCGTCGAGGGGCAAGAACTCGATGTTCATTGGCTCAACAAGTCACCCCTGAAGATATATTCATTCGTCCCGCCTTTACAGCCATCCTAGTTGCAAAATAGTAGACAGAGTGTAAGTTTTGTGCACTGATTGACGTTTTAATTATATCCCATATATGTTCAATGTTGTTCTGTGTTCATATGTATTCCCTGTTTGGAGTTTTAAGTAGCCAAATCTGCTGGAATTGTATAAAATGTTTTTCCCTGAATAATTTTGACCCTGTGATATGGAGCACAATAATGTGGGAAAATTCTATCACTGTTTGTGGGTACATGAAGTTCATTAATGTCTGCAATTGGTCTCCAGGTAGCTGAACAGAATTATTTCGAGTCAATAATTGGTTCATTTTGGCCAGAAGACACAATATATGCCTTGCAAAAACAGCCCACATGGAACCACTACCTAACTTGTAAAATGTCTTGTTGATAACTAAGGTTTCTTGAACTCGTTGGATCTGCACCACACTCAAAGTCTACCATCGATTCTTACCAATCGTAATCGTGATTCATCCGATTAAAAACGCTTTACCAACCATCTAGAATTTAAACTATATGCTCACGAATTCAGTAGAGGCGCTGCACTTGATGATGTACTGTGTTAGTAAAGGCACTCTCTAAACGGGGTCTTCTATGTTTTTTCTTCCCATTATTTCAAGCATATTTTAAGCATAAAAGGTACTTACGTATTATCTCAACAATCGCCAACTCTAATAACTCGCCAAGTTGCCAACCCCGATTTCCTATATGTCGTTCTCGCGTAATTAGTAACTATGTGCTTCGTTTCATTTAATGTCACCAATAGGTTGCGTTAATACGTAAGTATCAATAAGAAGTTTTAATTCATTTTTATTACGTAAACTTTTTTGTATAATATGCATGCAAAAAAATTTTAATTTTTTCCTTTTTTTTTGTAAATCGTATCGAAACTTTGCATATGTTCTGTGTAAAAACATGGCTGTATAAGTACAAAAAATGCAACTGAATAGAAATATCAAGATTCTAATTAAAATAAGTTATGTGCAAAAAGATTATTTAGCAAATTGATATCTAAAATGCATCATTTTTACTAGAATTTTGCTTTCTATATTAATATCAGACAGAAAACAGCATGAAAAAAAACGTTTTCCTATAATAATCTGGCTTAAGTGTAATATAGAGGGGGGGGGGTTGAATTTGGTGATTTTTCTTTAGATTTTGGTGATTTTTATCTAAATATCATGGTGAGGTTACGAATTCATTCTGGCTTACGGATACCTATCACTAAATGCAGTAGCTTGGTGACCGATTTTGGTTGCCAAAAGAAATTAAAATCTATACTACACTTTAACCAATATTCTTAAGAAATCTCTCAGTATATTTATCGTACAAATCATCTTTCGAGGATAAAAATTTTGGCACATAATTATATTGTCGACCAATTACAGCAAATCAAAAAACGTCGCCAAATGCTGTCATCGTTATTATAATTACTATGATATTTGAATATACATGGAAATAGTTTTCCACTCTTGACTGCATTTTGGGGCATTTAGCGACGTCTTTTAATCTGAGGAAGTTGATAAACAATATAAAATGTAAACATCAAAACTAAGAATTTTTTACAAATGAGTATTTTGTACATAGGGATACCTTTGTTTCTTTTATTTAAAGGTTTTTTATTAACTTGTTTAAAAAGAACGTGATGCAAATATATCATTTATATTTTGAATAGGAATCATAGATATGCAGATGCCAAATAAAAAATTGAAAGAATATATGCACTGTTTCTATTTATACATTTTACATAAACAAGATAATAATTCACGAGTTGAACACACGTGCAAAAACTATCTGTCCTTTTTAACTAAACCTTGTTGAAGGTCGGTTACGTGATCGAAAAATTTGCCAAAAATTCCTGCACCGAGTCACGTTTGACACAAGTGATCGTATTTTTGCGCTAGCATTTGTTTTGTTTTGACTTGCAGTAAAATAGATCGAAAACTGATATGACAAAATTGGAAAAAAAAATTTCTGAATCTTTCAGTTGTATTTTACATAACATTAGGTTCAACAATATATGTAAACTTCCATTTAAACATAAAAGTGCTTAGGAAAAAATAGTGCAAATTATTGAGACACTCATAAATTAAAAAAGACGACATTAATAAATACAAAATAAAAAGTGATGTATTCTTCCTCGATTGTTAATCCCGTTTAGTTAGTGCATTTGGCGAAACTTATTATTGGGAACATTTTTCTCGTTATTTTCCCATGTAGTTTTAAGAATAATATTCCATTAAAAAGAAATAAAAAAAATCGTCTGTGTTTATCAGTTACGGTTTTGAAATAACACGAATAAAAATTCGTGATGAAATATTGTACAGCTTTTGATAAAATAAGTTTCTTTTTTTTTTTTCATTTCTATAAGAATATATGAAAAATCTATTACTAATATTAAAGTTTCATCTACTCTTAATGGAAATGTTTTCCTTTTATTTACTGATTTGGTCATCATAATTTATTTTATTTCATATACGCATTTCGTATCTGCATTTACTGGTTTGTTTTGAACATTTTCTCGTCAGACAAAATAAAAACTTTGGTGTATAAATTATTTGTTAATAATTTTTAAAATTTTTAATTTGTTTAAAAAAATGTCCAAGCGTAATTCGTGATTTTTAAGAAGCTTATCACGAAATACTGTAAATGTTGTTTAGTTTAGTTTCTTTTTCATCCAGTAAAAATAAAAAACGCGTAAAACGTTTGAAAACTAAAAGGTGGATGAAATTAAACTGATCATGAGCAAAAAAGGCTGATTCAGTTTGCATTTTCAAATTAGTATTTTAATTCATAGTGGAATATATGCACTAATAAATATGAATTTATAATATCTATTATGAATGCAAAAATATTTTCAAAATTCTTTCGCAACTTTCGCTTTTAAAAATTCAAAAGTTATGCCAAATATTAATTTTATTTAAAAAATGTACAACTAATTTATGAGAAACTTTAGTATTTTAGTAAGAAAATTTATTTTTTCCTTAGTAGTTTACATTCAGTATCTCCAAAAAATTGCCTTTTTATGTTCACATTTTGCCTGCGTTTAAAAAATTCTGCGTTCTTCCCTTATAGTGTTAAATTAAAAAATTTCGCGTAAAATTATTTTTAGTTTTAAGCTGATAGCAAAATCAATATGGATGAAGTAAAAATCTATTGCTCTATTTATATATATATAAATTTTAAATGCATTATCTTAGAAAAAAAACGGCATTTTTCTCACCCTTTTTTTTATTATTATTATTTTAAGATCTATCAGATCACAAATAAGCAGTTAACGAGAAATAAAATTTGAATGATATTATTTCGATAATACTTAAGGTACCAGCACATGCTCGAAAGAGTAAAATGCCAAAAATAAGACTTTGTTTTTATGGGACAATATATCTTTAAAAACTTCCAATAAAGAGATTTTTTGTGACCTTAATAAAGATATATTAATCATTCTGTAAAAATATAAAATAATTTTTTAGTTACAAAAACTTTTTTTTCTGTTTAATTTAAGTTTGACATAATTTTTGAGATATCATAATACATGCTTATCTTCAGGTACCATTCCTTAAAAAAGTATTTCTTAAATATGTAAAATATCTTTGGCACATATAAAACAATACACAAAATAGAGTGAACCTATTTTTTATTGATAGTTTTTTTTTTAAAAAAATTATAAAACTTTGTATGTAATTTTGAAATATTCTATTTTGTTCCTCTTTTTCATACATAAACCTATTTTTTAAAAAGCTATGTACTACTTCGACTGAAAAAATAGGTTCACTATATACACAGGTATTCTGTATAGAAGTATAAAAAAATTTAGAACACCATATAATGCAATAATTTTTTTTAAAAAAAATGTGTACCTAAAAGCAAAAAATTATGCTTTGGAGAAAAGGTGGAAAAACTAAACATTTGTGAATGTTTGCTTACATTTTTATCAATTACTTTCTTCATATTTTAATGTTATTTTATTTACGAACATATGAGTGTTATACATTTTTAGATTCAGAAAAATATGCACTATTTTTTTAATACCAAAATTGAAAAATTGATTTTTTGAATGTGTATGATATCTTGGTTCTCTTAACGAAGTGCTTTTATTCAAATAGTAAATAAATAAAATCTTAATGTGTTTCAAATTTATTGTCAAATATTGATATTATACAAGCATTCGGGGGAAATATGTTATTTCCAAATAAAAATTTATGCATAAATATATTGCATAAATACATCGCTTTTGCAACACAAAGTAACATTTTTCATGAGACACACGGACTGAGTTCAACTCAATTTACTCTCCTCCTAATTTTAATCTCCTGCAGAATAATAATAATAAAAGATGCAGTTCACTCTTCACTTAGAAACTATTTGCATAAACTTCGGAAATGAGCACAAGCTCGCTGGGCGAAGTAGGATTAATGAAACAAATTTAAAAAAGCTAGAAAAATAATTTCATAAAAATAGGAGAAAACTTCGCATTTTTATTAAAAATGTGTTACTTATTGATCTGTAAAAACTCTGGAATCACAATATCGGTATTTATTTGTGTGTGTTGAAGAGATCAACTTTGTTTTTCATTTATTATATTTATAATGTTATTCTTAAAGTATTTTAACAAATGTTAAGACTGTTATTGTTAGTTTTAAAGTGCTATAATTAAATTATTAATGTTTTTATAATAAATATTAGGTTTGTTATGTTAATTTTTTAGGTTTTTACTGTAAAATTCTTAAAAGTATTTTATCTTGATTAAAATATATTATATCTTTTTTTTTTATTGAAATAGAATTTACTTCTTAGGAATGTATTTTGCTTCATATCACTGTCTGTTTAGTCTGTAGTGTCTGGTATAAATAATTACATCTTCCAAAGTATTATTTATTTCTGCATAGAATATATATGCTTATTTTCTATTAAATTATAAAATATTTTTAAAACAAACCTACTAATGTTGATAGCTATTATTCTTATATTGAATTAGAAAGTCACAGTAATATACATATATATATAGGGTATTTCATTATAATACAGTTCATTTATATAGCGTAGTATTAAAAATATAAATGTTTCCACAACTTATATTTTCTTATTTATATATTTATATCCATATTACATATATTCTTATATAATATTACTCTAATACAGATGTCTAAAAGAAATCTTTACTTCCTATACAAACTTTTCACATGTAAATTATAAAAATGTGCGCGAACTCTGTATTTAGATTGCTTACTCATTTTGTTTTAAAGCAGTTGTATGAAAAATATGAAAATATACAAAAACAATAGAGATTAGCCCATATTGGCCTTGATAATAAAAAATGTGGACATGCTAGGCAAGATTTATATGCGGAGTCCTTTCACATCTAATTTAATATTTTATATAAAGTCTAATATGATACAATATATGCATGCCTATATGTAGCTTTTATGATGGTTCCATATAGTTTGCATGGAAGAGAATTCTACTTAGACCCATATATGTAAATCAACCCATGGGGACTCGTATGAATTCTTTATATACATATCAGTGTCGTATAATATTCTATATTTACATATACAGATTAACTAGAATAACGTATAGTTAAATTTTATTTGGATTCTTATAACCAGATTAATAAAGGATAATATACAGATTCATATAAATCAAAGACATTATACGATTTCCCAGTTGGGACCAATATAGTAGACCATACAACCCATACAGGTCAACGGATGTCAATTCATATAACTTATACATTCCCCATGGGTTTTATACAATAGACTAAATTCATATCTGTCACATGACAAATGCAATCACGTGTTCTCCATTGATTTCGAAGCTGACTTTATTCTTGTACTTGTTGTTCTATCTATAAAATCCAGATACAATTTCAGATTCGTACAGATGTTCAACAATTTTTAATCAAGTACATTATGCTTAACAAGGGGCTTTATTACTGTTACAAACTGAAAACTTTTTAAAAGAAAGTTTTAATAAAAAGCAAAAGTTGGCAACGGCAAAAGCCTGAACTGATAGGCTGGAAACATCTGTTTGCATTTATCACGTGACTGTGACGTCACATGAATTTATGAACTTATTAGGTGTAACATGTGACTGTAGTTATCTTGTGACTTTGACGTCACATGAATTTCTCCTTTTGACCCACAAAGCCCATGTAGCTATTTGCTTCAGACAGTAAGAAGCGAAAAAATTAAAATACAAGTAATGAAATACAAAATACTTTTGCAATAACGATGGATTTCAAAAGTAACCCTTGACTAAAAATGTGAAGATATCTTTTAAACGCCTAATTTCGTATATTTATAAGAATTTTATGATGTGTTATATGTTTGTACATGTACTGTTATGATCCTTAACTCCTGATCCCAGCTTTTCCAGTTACAAAAAACCATATTGGTTTCCCTGACTGGATACAGAGAAGTTGTGAACCAAAGGTCTTTCAAGTTTAATAAATTAATTCTATTAATTGATAAAAGACAATGAAGCAGACCCTCGCCAAGAAAAATGGAGAAGCCAAGTTTTTTCGCCCAAAATTCTCATCCATCGCTGTTTGGAAGAAGCCAACGATATATAAAGACTGTTGACACACGGATGTTCATTTGAAGTACGGCCAACCAAGAGCCCCTCTTCAAAACTACAGTATTTTTCCTTTTTACTACATCAACTGAATCAATCGATAAACGTCTTAATTATTAAGTAAAAAAACAAAAACTTGATTATATTTACCTTTTTATTAATGAACTGTGATGGTGTGTTCTGCATAAGGCAATATTTACCTTATTCATGTTGTGTTTTTGATCTTTATGTACCCCCTACCCCCCAATTTTTTTCTTCGTTTGTCATTCATTGTTGTTGTTGATGATGATGAAATCATGGTGAGTTTTTTCCAAATAGCAGATAGAAGTGATTATTTTTCATTGATATTTTTATTATTCTATTTCACCATGAATGAGATGTCCCAAAATTCCTTAGAACGTCACGTGAAAATGACTTCAAATCATTCATTGTATTTATTAACTATTATTTTTTTTCTCTTCTTTCTGTGTTTATTTATTGATTTTTTTCTGTCGCGAATCTCATCGCTTCAGGGCGCCTCTAGCCACCCAAGATGGCGTCCCGATGTTTAAATGAATTTAAATAAAAAAAGCCAGTGGTTGCCTTTCCCGAAACCATGTATGCAGAATATCGTATGCCTTCCATTTTACTTAACACTAGTTGTTCATACGGATGTTTCTGTAGTATTAAGTCCTTATTGATAACATCTATGAATTAATCTCATATTTAGATCCCATTGAGGCAAAGTTAAATAATTATTATTACAATTACAATTATCCTAATTGATCTGCATTACTGACCGTTTAAAATTGTAAGAACTGTTGGATGATATGGTCAAACCTAGGAAAATTCAACAACCAGTCATTCACTTAAGACTCCTTTTTAAGAAAAAAAAGACTAATTCTGTATGATAATATATATCTATCTAAATGCATATGTAAACATAGGATTCCTTTAAAAAGTTAGATTTTTATCATATTCAAATCCAATTTCAAAGAAAAAAAATTAAGAAAGCTATTACAAAAAAAATTAATAATAATAATACGTTACGTAATATTGTCCCATTTCTCTTCAAACCTACCCAAGTAACATTTTAGAACAATTTTTCGAATTCTATAATGACCCTCTGCTGAGAAATGAAACTTGAAAGTCCCTGTATCAGGAAACTTAGAAATGACACCAAACGATATCTTCGTTGCAAGTGTGGATTTGTTTGCAAATTTTACTTGTGTTCTATTTCTATTTTTTAATTTCATGAAAAATTAAATGTAGAAGTCAATAATTAAGACCAAATGTTGGTACAAAATGGGACAAAAAAAAACAATGTTGTATGTTGTTTGTTGTTGTTGACTTCCCTCTCAAGTTTTCAACTGAGAAAAAAAATATTTTTCAAAATGGTTGCTTTAAAAAACAAGTTATATATTAAACAAAAAAAAGTGCTCTTATTTGATCGAAGATATTGGTTGCTTGATGCCACTAGTCTTTCAGAATCTGATGTGCAAGAAATGGTTTAAATAAATAGATTGTCAAAATGAACGTTCTTTTATTTTTAAAAAATGGATTTAAAAGGACTTTTAGAGTCCGTTGTTTCAATGTTTTTATGTACAGATTTAACTTTTTCTTGTTATGCATTTTACATAGTGCATGAAGATTATTAAACGGCAAAAAAATAATAATAATAAATGTATGTGACAGCAGTACGAACATGTGTAATAATATCGAAAATCCCTTTAAAATAAATAAATAAAATCAACGGAATCAGAAAGCAGATGTTTTATAAAAATTGTTCGTTAATATTTAGATTCTAGGAAAGACAAAGCTGTTGCTATTTACTGTAGATCAACTTTATCAGGGGAAAATAGAACGAGAATTCATTCTCTGGTTTCAATGAAATCGCTTGCTTGTAAGGAAAAGTAGAAAAAAATATGTTAAGACAAATAGTTCCAGGTTTTATAACTCTATACTATTGAATATAAGCCCATAAAGATTTAGTAATTTATTATGAGGTCATTAAATGTACATACATGCATTTCTTATTTAATAAATTGACTCTTACTATCAAATAAAAAGTAATTTAAAAATTCCTAACGTATTTCAAAATTTCTTCTAGACTGTTCTTAGTGCTAGACATTTCTCATTATAACTAAATTCCAAAGCTATTCAATATGTGTTCTACATTATTACTGGTAAATTTACTTTTGGTTCCTATAAAATAGAGTTATAATATGAATGTATTTGTGTTGTTTAAATTGCTGATAATATGTTTAAAAAATGGCTATGTATTACTGAAATGGACAAATATTGGTTGTATTTTATCCTATTAAAGATAAATATATATATATATTTGATGTTATACATGAAAAAATGTTATTTTTAAATGCTTCTATTCAAAATTGATCAATTTATTCGAAATGAATTTCATGTTCATTTTTTCCAAGGAGTGGTGGCAACATGGAATGTGTTTGCCCTGGAAATTGACAATTTACCGAGGACGCTTTTCGTTCAGGTATGGTTGCTGGTTCTCTCGGGTAGACTGTTGTATATGATTGTAGCAATGTTCGAAGTGATAACAATGTTCTAAAGAGTTGTTTAGATATTATGTGTCGATATTAAAAAAATTCTGTATTCTAGCTACATGTTATTGACTGTCACGATGAATTTTTTACAGTTCGGAACTGTCTGTTGTATATTTAAGTACTTAACTTCGAATGTCACTTTATTCTTTGTGTTTCATGAAATTCAATACTCAAGCATTATTATCAGCATGTACAGTACACACATTCTTTTAAAGGTGTAAAATAATGCTTTGGTATTTACCAGTAAGGCCTGAAGTACTTTAACAGGAACGCACATTTCGTAGATCTAACGGATCTGCTACATTACGGCGTTAAACGCACTTATCAGTTTCTGTACCCGTTCGATAAGTACTTCCTTTTTTTAAAAGATTATTCAAATCCAAAGCAAAAGAATAATAATCTTCCCTTGCACTTGCTGCTGTCACGTGATCTATTGCAGGCATGCTGAAAAATTCAGGATTCAATTCAAAATTACGATATAAAAACATATTTCTGATTTACTAACATTCCAGCAATGTTTCAAAGGCGTTTAAAGTAATTCAGGAACATCAGTTTCATTTAACGTTGTTCAAAATGAATAAGAATTAGAACATTTCTCTATATATCCAGTTTTTTCTGTATATAGTTGAATGAATAATTTTGTCCTAAAATTGGAATACTCATTTTTCTATTCTGCATATAAAAGAATAAATTAAGCCTAACTATTTTGCGTATCAAAGAATAAATTAAGCCTAATTATTTTGCTTATCAAAGAATAAATTAAGCCTAATTATTCTGCATATCAAAGAACGAATTAAGCCTAAATCGAATGAATTAAAATACCCACTTTTCTTGTCATTATATTTTATAAGTGGATGCTTTAAGCCTAAACTATATAATCAATTTTAAACTGAAAATAAATGCTGGAAAAAACCATGCGGCAATACGGAAACTTATGCAACTAATATTTATTTTTAAAATATTTGCTTATTTATTTAATTTTATACTTGATGGATAAAAAAAATTTTATTCAATAAAAATAACATTCCCATAAAAGGATATTAGTTCCGTATGTTCCTATTGGGTATAAAGTTTTACCATGTGATTAAAGTGAATATATAAAAATTATTTTTAATGTAAAATTTTCTTACTGCTATTTAGTTACCGATTCATATATGTATTAAATTGTTGTGTGTGTGCAATATAACATAGAGAAATTAATATAAAAATAATTAATATTCGCAAAAAAACAACATTGCTATTCTTTATCATTCAATTTTTAAGCATATAATTGAATATTTTATAAATTTTTTAAAATGCAGGGAAATTAATCTTGTGCGCGAATAATAAATTGATACCTCTTGGGGACAAAATAAGTTTATTGTAACATTTACTACAAAATGAGTAAAAATCAATTTTTAAAAGAATTCAAGACATTCCGTTTACAGTACCACTTCATACAACACCGCAATGGTTTTTCTTGTGTAATGAAACAAGAAAAAAAAATATTAGATAATATAGATCCCAATCAATAACTCGGCTCTAAACAAAAACACATGATACCAATTTGTCAATTTTGAAACCTGGCAACAGCAAATGCAAGCTATTGTTCGTGGAATTTTTTACGACAAATTCCTTTATCTTTCTCTCCCCCTCCCCTTTTCTAACGTCGATATTCGGATGCAGGAGAATCCTTTCAAGGTAGCTCAATTCAAGCCAATATTAAAACCTCGAGTAGATGTAGAATAAATTTACATCTAGGATCTAGTAAATAGCTCGGCTCAAGTTCCCGAGCTGAACTTAAATCTTTCCGAACTTCTTTTTTCTTCTAAACCTAGCTGCGACAGCTACTACAAATATATATTAACTGATTACATAAACTAGTGCCACAGATGAATGCTCTCAGATCTTGAGGCAGCAAGGATTCGCTACGAAACAGACGACCAACTATGTATGCTTCAAAGACAGGGAACAAAGAGAACATGGCTGTTAAGTGAGACTGAAGTTCGTATGCGTGTGTTTTTTACGAGAAAAATGGAATATCAATCAGATATATATGGAAGCCTATTTTCTTTATCCGCTAATGAATCTATATAATGTTGAGTAGGCTAATGGAAATGGCAGGCTCTAGTTGAAAATCTAGAGGTGTTTGCTGTTTGTTGACTGAGGGCCATCGCAATGTGTGAAATGTTCTTGAAAGATTTGGGAGCCAGATTTCGTGTAAAACATGCTCTCAATTTTCCATGGACTCTTTTTAGATCAAGTAAAGTTCCAATATCAACTTTATCCAACACATCAGATATTACATAAATACTTCTACCACAAGACTGAGATCACACAGTCGTATTACTAACTCCAAAACAAATTCGAACTGTGGGATTATTCTTTTTAAAAAATTTTGTTTTTAATCAGTTACAGAAACAGTTATTGGATGAATATTATAGCAAACGATCTATACATTTTTAAAAACTGTAATATTTTAATTATACAATTATAACTTCCAAACGATTTATATGGAATTTAATTAATCTACCAAAAATATTTTAACAGCATAAAATCAATTTAAATTTCAGCAAGAAAGCGAATGCAACCTATCAAATGTAATTTATTAAAATTTGAGAGAATACAAAAATATTTTTTGCTACTTCTTAAATGTAATTTACTTTTGTTAAAATATTTAAATTTTTGATTTCCCAATTCCGTTCTATATTGATCGATTTTCTAAGATCTATTTAAAATACGAGTTTAATAACAGAATTTGTGATTTTGTTGGTAATTTATTTGCAAAAAGTGCCATTGTTATCTTAATAACTTGGCTTGGATTAATTCTATTTCACTGCTTTGGTGCTTATTTTATGATTGTGCCATCTTTCGGAGGAATCTTGCATTAAAATCTCTCTCTAGTGAAATTTTATATCTGATATTATTATCTTCTATGCCTAATTCTTTTGTATTTTGTAATCCTGACTAGTGAAGAATTTGGTGGATTTTGGATTAAATTTTATAATATATATCAATACACACAGACCCTAATGAATTATAAACACATTGAAATAAAACTAAAAACAATCGTCAACCTGCATAATTTTGAATTACTCCTTAATAATCTTTACTAATTTTTCTAGTTAAATTCAAGTATTACTTACTCATATGCGTTTAAAACCTATTACGCACAAAAATAACTTTAAAATTTTTCTTTTTCTAACAATTTTTTGCGTCCAATTCTCGACTGTATTTCACATCAGAAAATTATTGAATTCTTCATAAACTTTGGATATAGTTCTCATTATGCTAGTAAATTGGTAGCACGATCTTTTTATAATGCAATAATTTGTGAAAAAAGTACATTAAAAAAAAAGAAAGAAAAATTTAATTTTATTGAACTATTCTCTTTCCTGCCATTTTCAAAGAATCTTTCAATTTCTTACTTTTCGAGTTTTTCACATTCATTTATTGTGAAACAAATTCTTTAGTTTAGCACATTTGGCGATAATAGAACATCAAGAAAGAATTTATCTCAGCACCTCGTTTAGATAGGATTCCATTAAAAAAGACTAGTTATTTTTTTTACTTCTGTAGCTATATGTTAATCTATATTATATCATTATGGTATACAGTTGATAGGATCTCTGATGCATATTTATATTTAAATTAGGTTTCAAAAAAGAAAAATCAAAAATTCTGATCTGCAACATTTTTCGAAATATTTTGGCTTAAGTTTTTGGCAAATTAGGCTTAACTCTCCGAATTAGGTTTAACTCTCCGAATTAGGCTTAACTCTCCAAATTAGGCTTAACTCTCCAAATTAGTCTTAACTCTTGAAATCTGGCTCTCAAATCATTTACACATTAGTGTTCAGACTAAGTTTAAATGATCGGTCCATTGCATTCAAAAACGAAACGCTGTAGCGTATAATGGGTGCTAAGCGATTTTCATGGAATTTAGTGTTAGCATACCTCTGTTTGATATATTACCAAGAATCATTTTTAAAATACTAAACAAAAAAATTTGTATATAATTGATATAATTCCGTAGCTGTTTAAATAAACTATTTTGAAGTGCCACTTCATACACAGATTGATTTTATCGTTACACTTGTACAAAATGTGAATGGAAACCTGGCTATAAAGACAAAAATGTATATGTTTGAGAAAAAGGTTGTGTTGTAAAAAGTAAACCCATCAGTTGATGGTGAGAGTATCCAGTAAGAATTGTAGAACTGTTGGATTCTATTAGAGAAACTAATTTTTGGATAAGGTGATATGTTTTTGTATTTCATATCAAAAGCAAAAGGTGAAAAAAGCGGTGAATATGTTTAGGACTGACAAAGAAATAAAATCAGTATTTCGCTGAAATACGTACGAAAAGAAAAATGAAGAGCTGTTAGTTAAATGGCTGTTATATTTTTGCTGTTAGTAAAATGGCAAAACTTTCAGTAGCTCAGTGTAGCATAAACTGCAGAGATGCAGACAAACTAACTTACTGTTGTTGACCAGTTTGCTTATGGTGTATTGTTTTGGAAACGTACGGGGGAAAAAAGTTGTTTGGATCGAATATTCTAAGAATGCCTTAAATATCAAGCAAAAGAAAATGGTATAAAAGAAACTGTGGTGGTTACATTTAAAGTACCGTTGCTATACTTGATAGTTAGCTGTATGTGTACAAAGCTTTCATGGATACTTTTCCAACAGATAGGAATGGTAATTTGCTTAAATGAACTGTTAGAAAATTTTATGCAATCACAAACTGAAATGTATTAAAGATTAAAAATTTCAGATATGCTTATTTAAAGAAAAAATGGGAATACATACACAAAAAGTATTTATCTAAATCAGAAAAATAAATATATGCTCGTCAATTTAGTACAATGGATGACTGTTCAAATTCACATACATTCCAGATACGATCCTGAGATAAATTTTAACTAGCTGAATTATTAGCAAGTAAGGTGCTTCCATTCGTTATTTCTAGATTACTTGTAGATACTTGTTACTTATATTAATACATGGTTGGTCCTGTTATGGCGAAGCTGCATTCCCTATCACAACATAAGAATATAATGATATCAGTGCAAAATGTAAACAAAAGAAATCCTAATACTAATGAATGATTACTGTTCGTGTATTATGAGTACTGCTTCCACCGCTAAATTTGCACCTGCTTTATTCTATGTAAATGATATTAACCTTTCATCATTTGGGGTAAATAAAGAAATGCATCCATACTGGTACATTTAACAGCTTGTTAAAGATAAAGATTTTCTTATTCTCTTTTGATTCGATATATAATGACATCATAAGGAGTGTTTCATTAACAGTTAAAAATGACAAAAAAATTCTATCACCGATTTGTCAGTGAGTGAACCAACGTGAATGCGTTTCTTCAATCATCCCCCCACATGTGAGTGGGATATGTCTTGTTTCCATGACAATAAGCAGGTACACACTTAGTGGCAGAAGCATTACTTGTGACAGACACACAGTATTTATAAAAAAGAAGAAAAAATGTACTACATCTAGCCCTCGTTTTCTTTGTTGTTGTTATTTTATATAAGACCTGTTTCTCTGTCCTTCAGTGTTAAGGCGAATGAAGCCGTCATGGCTCTCATGCCTGGCCTTTGACTGGTTGATTTTATTACAAATAACCGTCCAAAATGAGATGAAAAACCTTTGTTTGAAAAACTATAGATGTGCAAAAGGTTTACCATTTATTTTATCCACCGAATGATTATTTATCTTGTGAGCATGTGATAAACAAGTTTATTAAATCCAATTTTTCTAGATTCTTACATATGAATAATTTTCTTTTTACGTTTTTGTGTGCATGGAAATTTAAAATATTAAAAAAAAAATGCTGTTCTCCTTTTCTTGCACGACATACATAGAACCTTTACATTGAATTGTAGATACCGCGATCAAATTAATAAAGCTACAGTTCCTTTTCATTTGTGTGTGTGTGTGTCTTTTTCTTCTACGAAATGAATAAGAAGATCTGGAAATGGAAGTAGAAAAAAATTTTCGAACCATCCAATTGCCTGAAGGTGAGTACTTTCAGGTAAGTGTTTCTTTATTGTTATTATCTATATAACGTTGAAATGAAATTTCTTTGTTTCTACGCTACAAAGAAATTATGTAAATATCGGTGCCCTCATAGGTTAATGAACTTCCCAATGACACTGAGCTTGTTAATAAGTTAGAAGAGAACAAAAAAGACTATCATTAATATTAGTAGTTAGTTTTTCAAGATATAATTCGCTTATTTATTTATTTATTTTGAAAATATTTAAAGTATCCGACTACTTGTAACCTTTTTTTTTTTTTTTTTTTTTTCTTTTTTGAAAAAATGCATATATGGAGATTTTTTTGTGGCTTTTCGATTTGTTTAGTACATTTTAAGAAAAGTAGGCTAAAATTAAGAAAAGAAAAAGAAATTATTATCACTAAAATGGAAAAAATTGTTAAAAATTTACAAAATATTACATAAACCCATTACCTTTAAGGTAACCCATAAGGGGCCCATTCTATACAAAAAGTTAATGAACAAATTTTCAATTTTGCTGTGTTGCTTTGCTGTTCATTTTTGAAATGACCTTCAAGGCAAGAGATATTTTAATTTATTTACAAAAACTGGAGCACTTTATCTTAGTTATTATATGAAATTGCTTAAGAAAACAGTGATTATATTGACATAAGGGACTGTAAATTTTGTAATAAAACAGTGATTGATAAATTTGAAAGTAAAAACACTTCTACTATTCTACAGAACATACAGAAAAAAATTTCAGTTAATTATTTTCAAAACTTTTTGAGCAATCAACTGTCTACGTTTGAGCATATTCTAAAAAACACATTTCGGGTAAAACGCGTTTTAAAGCATGACATCTTGCTTAAAGTAGTGGCATCTGCTTTGACTAAAACACTTGTAGTTTTTGTTTTAGTGAATGGAAAATAATAAACTTGGTATTTTTATAAAGCTAATAAGATGACCTATAAAATAAAATCGTAAAGAAAATTGTGAATTTTTTGCAAAATTCAAAATTCTAGGGTAGTCGAATTCCTTAAATCTGTTATAATGCATTTATTAAGAAGATAGTTAACCGATATATATATAGATATATATATATATATCGCTTAACTATATATATATATATATAGTCTTTTTTCTTGAATTCTTCACAAAACCACTTACAAAAAAGCAGAAATTCTTTCTTTGAATTTACGTTAAGATTTAAGTTAAAGTTTAATTATAGCAGCATTCATTCATTTAAAGTATTTACACATGTTAGTTGAGAAAAAGCTACAAATACTAGTATAACGAGGAAAGCTTCTATCTGTAAAATAGTTGTTTCAAAGCTTGAAGCACAATAATATTACAAACCGTTATATCATGTAAAAAACAGAATACTCTCAATAAGTATTTGCAACAACCACTTGTAATTTTTTACTGTATGTATTTTGTAAATTTATTAAGGTTTGAGGATTTAAAACTCACAATCTATAAATATTTTTTCACAGTCCACAGCTTTCCTGCATAAATGATAATACTTTTTCAGTACTCTTTGTGTAGCTTTTAGTGTATTTTTTTTCTCATTTCTTTTCAATTAAAAAAATGCAAAAAAGAAGAGTTTTGGAAAGTCATTTGAAGTTTAAATGCTTCCAAATGTTAAGTAATTATGTGTTGATGCTCTCTGCTTGAAACTATATAGCAAAAGCGATAGGACGGGGTGGTAATGTTACAGTAGAGTGTAGTATAGTTCTTGTTGCATATTGAATTCTTTTCAAATTCATATAAAAAAAATTTGTAAACATCTTAATTTTTTTTAAATTTACAAGCTTATACTCTTTTACAAAAAGGAAACTGACAAAACTATTAACACATCACTCAATAAGTCCCGGGCCTAACTAATAAAACAACAACTTTTAGGAAAAATTGAACTTTATTAATCAAGATACTTTCTTTCAAGAGGGATACATTCAGCCCAGCTTTTAATTTTTTAATACCTTTTTCGTAGAACGATTTGTCTTTGCTCTCAAAATAGGCTTCGAATTCGGCTTCATTTGAGCCAAATCTTTTTCTCCTTTTAGCATTCTTTTAAGATCTGTAAACAACCAGTAGTCACTGAGGGCCAGATCTAGACTGTACGGTGGGTGGGAAAGCAATTCCGAAGGGCCATTTCTTCAATTTGACTGTCGTTTTTATGGTCTTGTGGCGCGGATCATTGTCTTGGTGAAACAGCATTTTTTACTTTTGCATTTGAAGACGTTATTTCTTTATTTTTTCCATTCAATTGATCCAATAACACTATGTAATAATCAGTATTAATTGTTTTTCCTTTCCCAAGGCAGTCAAATGAACAAAATTCCACTTGCATCGCAAAATACGAACGCCATAACCTTGTCCGCTGACGTTTGAGTTTTTGGTCGCTTTGGACAGTTTTCACTGACTGCTGTCCACCCAGTTGACGATCTTTTTGGTTCAGGCATGTAGTAATGGATCCATGTTTCATCCATTGTCGCATATCTACGTAAAAACCCTTGTTTTTTTTTTTTCGCTTAAACAGCTCCAAACAACGCTCTGAATTGTCGATGCGTTGTGGGTTTAGATCAACAGTGAGCAAACGCGGCACCCACTTTGAACACAGCTTTCTCATTGACAAATGATCATGCAATATAGTGAATACTCTGTCTTTTGATACCTTTAAATCCTTTGCTATCTCACATAACTTCAATTTACGATCGGCTAAAACGATTTTATGTACTTTTTTGATGTTTTCTGGAAAAAATGCAGAATTTGGGCGACCTGAACGCTCAGCATTGTTTGTGTCTATGTGACCACGTTTTATATAAGTCTGAATATCACATCTTAACCATTGTTGGCGATAAAGAAGAGTCCAGATAACACTTATCAATCCATTGGTTTGCTTGAACAGTGTTTTTCCCCATCAAATAATAATGTTTAATTAACACACGAAATTCTTTTTCATCCATGGTTTGTAAGCAAATAAAAATTGCTTCACTAAAAATATTGTAACTTTTCAACTAAACAAGGTATTATCACGAAATTTTGACACGTGCCGTTTGAAACTTAGTACATTTAAGTTAGACTTGGAAAGTTAGAAGGTAGCGCCATCTATACATTAGGCCTGGCAGCGTGGGCTTTCGCCGCCTGGGGCCGACCTGAAATTTGTCGCCTCCCTTTTTTTATTATTTGTCAAGAAAATTAGTAAAAGTAAAAAAAAGCAACTTTAAATATTTTTATTGATTAAAAATGTACTTTTCGTGTTTCTTTCATGTCAAAATCCTTTATACAATTGTAAGTAATAATACGCATGTCATGTGTTCAATTGCCAGAATAGCTAAACTTGTTAGCCTTAACGTGGACATAGTCGATCTGAGACATTTTTTGATTAGTTTTAGCTTAGAGAAGCTTCTCTAGCATCTGACATTACTGATGGCAGACGTTTAAAAGATTCTCAAGATTATGACAATGTTTAGTAAGCCATCTTCAAGTTTGGACTCAATAATATATTTTAATAAATACATAGAGCCGGACCTAATGAGTTCTTTTTTTACTGCCTGAGTCTGTTGCAGCTACGAAAGCTTGTAGACATACACACTCAAGTTGGAATTCTGTATTAATGTCCTGAGGAGCTTGATCTAAGTTCGTCCATGCTCAATATCACTTCAGGCCTTAAAAAAGCATATTTTTGCGCTAGATTCTACAACTGTTGGAATCCTTCTCGATTTTCAGCAGTTACTCTGTCTATTGAAGAAAACATTGTTCGCCTCAAGTCATCTTCGTACGATAACTGAACATCTTTACTTCCGTCGCCAAATATGTACATCCTCCTGATTCGTCTTGGGGGTTCAAAAGAAATTTCAAGCTCTTCACATATAAACTTTTAGCATATATTAAAACGTCATCCATGAATTCCCCTCATTTTGCTTCTAATACGGTCTGTAAAGCACGTAGTTTTTGAGCACATTGATGGATATTTAGTCCCTTTGTTTGTAAATAATTTTGAGCATCATTGACTTCACACAGTACCGGCCACCAGAAGCCGGGTCGCACCCGTGCGGTCCTGCTTGGCTTGTATCAGCACGAGCATGATTTGGAATTTGAAATATTTTTTGAATTTAAATATCGCGGTGATTGCCGCCGCCCGGGGCCATGGCCCCTTCTGCCCTCCCCCCCCTCTCTTACGCTTTGCCACTGAGGCCCGAGACTTGTTGAGTGATGCGTTACTTTAATATTAACCATCGTGATTATTAACTTGGGTCGTATCCATGGTTCTGCACACGAAAATGATGTTCGATATTCCAACCAACAATTGCGTGCTTTTGTAGTTTTTCTCATGGGCACTTTTCCAGTTTTTTTTTCTTTTGGAGGCATTACTAATAATGTTTTTTTTATGTATTTGAAGTCATTATGGACAATGGACTCAATTCATGACGGTCACATGATAAAGACAAAAACGTGTTCTCCATTGAATTCAAAACTGACATTAAACTAATTGTACTTGTTGTTCTGTTTTTCTAAAATTTCAAATTTCATAATTGGGTAAAGATGTTTCAATCTTATAAAAAAAAATCTTCAAAAAGATTTTAAAATTCTAAAAAAAAATCTCATTTTATGCATGAATTCTTCAACAAAATGCATATTGCTTACCTATGTGTGTTATTATTGTTGACAAATGTATATTTTTTTAAATAAAGTGTCTACAAAGAGCAAAAGTTGGCAACAACGAAGCGCATAAACTGATTTAGCTATAAACACATGATTGCTTGTATCGTGCGACTATGACATCACGTGAATTTTTGAACTGATTGGCTATAAACGCGTGGTAGTCATTATCATGTGACTAAGACGTCACATGAATTTAGTCCATTGGAAGATTTTTAACGGAATAAAATGGTTTGGGGCTTCTGAATAGAACCGATAATATTGGACATTTACTCTCTATACTAGGGCCAAGTGAATACAGTTGAACATCCAGTATGCTGATACAATAATAATAGAAAGGAGGATATCGGCTACATATATAAGAGTTTTAATGTTCTGGAGTTGAAAGGACATAAATGAGTAAGAAAATCGGTTAATTGTGCTCCAGATTCGATATACTACAATGACCTCGTTCTCCTATATACAATGTACTCCATCTTCTTCTTGTAATATCCTCCACCACATGGTTAAGGTAATGATGTGTTTTTGTAATCCTTAAAGGTATACTTAGTTTCAAATTCTTCGATAATAAAAATGAATTATTTACAAAAATGCATTATTTTGTAAGCAGTTGGTCCTTATATAAACTTTGTTCACCTTGTAGCTGAATCGTAGAATATGGGGATATTCATTAACGCGAAATTTCTTGTAAAACTTTTTTCAGTTCTCAAGTTTGATCAGCTAAATCTTCGGACATTGTGAGAAATAATTGCTCATCCAGCCCCAAACTATTCGGGGAAAATCTGTCCATCTAGCCAAAAAGGAAAGTGTTTGAAAAACTCAAAGACAATCAGTTGGAAATAATTTCCTCTGCACGTTTAGGCAATATTTTGTTTAAACGTAAACTCAGAGAACCAGGAAAAATAATGGTAACGCACGAGTAGTAGATTGTCGCTGACCTACCGACGCAATATGAGTTATCACACATGGGTTCAGCTGCCAAATAAAATAGGCCAGAACGGCAGAAAACAGATTGGCATTCCCCGCTGTCTTGGACATCTCTAGGTACGTCTTCCTTAACAATTAAGCAGACCTCCTTACTGAAAATAAATTATACTAAAGTCAATGAAGATGCATGTCGAACGAGCCCAGCACCACTACATAGCTGAGGAGCCGCAAAGAGCACACCTCTAACAGTCAAGTTTCTTTACTACTCTTGCAGTCACTAATGTCCCAATCAGGGACGTCTTCAGACTTCTTGATGCCCTGGACCCCTAAACAAAAGTAGGCCTTGGACTCCTACAAAAATATAGGCCCTGGGCCTTACACAAATGTTGGCCCCACCAATGATCTTTAAAAGTAGACGGTACACAGCACACGTTTTCGAATACTGGTACAAACAATATCCCGAAACAAATAAATATTCATGAACTGGCTATTCTTCAACGAACTGGCTTGACCCACAACCACCTTTTGACTGAATAAGTAATGAGGGTGTATAGAGGTAGGCCGAGGCTTATGCATAAACGAGGGTCCTCACATGTAGACAATTGACATATTGTCCAATATTCCCAGTTTTTCGGAGAATACAACCGGAAAGAACATTTGACCATTGAAATTATTCGAAAACGAGACGAGGTCCCATTATGTTCAAGGCCCTGGGCCCGGGACAAGTTGGCCCATTCCTTAAGACGTCCCTGGTCCCAATTAGGATTATCGAACATTATGCATTCGGAATTGGCAGCATCTTAGTATAAGCTGAATTTCAATGGGATATTAATTCATTTTTAAGGCAGTTTTGAGAAGACTGAGTGGTATCTGGATGAAATCCTGGAGGCATTGTCAGGCTACGCTGTTGCATTGTTTGATTTCCTCCTTAACAATGATTATGCCCATCCACATAAGACCAACATCGCTGGCGAATAAGGATATTTAGAGTTGGCAACTTATTCCTCAAACCTTGAAAATTATAAAATCGATATTTAATCATGATGGAATAATCGTTAGCTAAACTATACTTCTAATGGTAATCCCGAAGCTTGCCTTGGTAGCTCTGAAGATTTCCATCCTGGAAATATCTCCAATTGAGTCCAACAGGGTTATAGGTATCGTTGCCATAATAAATCAAAAATTAAAGAATAAATTAATCTAACTTTATTAATCTAACTTATTAATCAAATAATTTATGATGGGAAGACTTTCCAACATGATTAAACTATCATTATCGAGAATTAATTATTTGCCAGGAACTTATAGGGACACAAACTGGGTCATGGAATTTCCACTCTACTACAGACAATCTAAATTTGTAATTTAATAAACTGCTGGAGTCCTTCTAAAGAAACGCTTGCTATTGACTTGGTTGAAACAAGTTTCTGAACACTGTTAGTTAACTGTCATAAACTTTTCCCCTGTGCTCATCTCCCAACTGTTGAACTCATTACTTTAAATCGTTTTATGTACTTAAGGTATCCGACTACTTGCGAGAACTTTTTTTTTAAATGGAGATATGGGAATTTTTTGTGGTTTTTAAATTTGCTTAGTACATTTTAAGAAAAATATGCTAAATTAAGAAGATAAAAAGAAATTATTACTAAAATGGAAATAATTGGTAAAAGTTTACAAAAAATAACATAAACGGAACCCATTCTGTACCAAAAGTTTATAAACAAATTTTCAATTCTGATGTGTTGCTATGTTATACATTTTTGAAATGATCTTCAGGATAGGAGATATTTTAATTTTTACAAAAACTAGAGCACTTTATCTCAGTTATTATATGAAATTGCTTTATAAAAAATAGTGATCATATTTACATAAGGGACTGTAAATTTTGTAATAAAACAGTGATTGATAAATCTGAGAGTTAAAACACTTCTACTATTATACACAACATACACAAAAAATTTCAGTTAATTATTTTCAAAACTTTGTGAGCATTCGCTGTCCCCGTTTGAGCATTTTCAAAAAAAACACACATTTAGAGAAAAACGCGTTTTAATGTATGACATCTTGGTTAAAGTAATGGCATCTGCCTTTACTAAAGCACTTGTAGTTTTTGTTCTAGTGAACAGAAAATAATACACTTGGTATTTTTATAAAACTAATAAAATGGTCTATAAAATAAAATCATAAAATAATTGTCAATTTTTGGCAAAATTCACATTTTTAGGGTAGTCGGATACATTAAGCTCATTTGCATGTCATGTTTCTTCTGTAAGAAAGCAGTTATAATAGCATCAAAGAAAATCCTTAGTTTCAAAATAGATAACCTGTTACCAAATTTTTTTTCTAGAATCCTTCTTCTTTATCAAGTTTCTTTCATATTAACGGCATATTCTTTATAAGAATAGGAAAGATGGAGAAGAAACATTTTTAGAATATTTTTGATATTCATAACAATTCTTTTGACTAAGTAAGCAATAAAGTAAACTGCAATGAATTATTTAATGTTGTTTTTATCCCCTGGTAACGAAGAAAAACTGTAAAGCTAGTTTCTCGGTTAATCTGTATCACTATTTGCACAAATTTTTTTTAGATAAATTTAATAATTATTTATAATGTGGATATTTACCTTAAATACCTCAGATCAATGGAGAACTTGGATTTATTGTTTAGAAAATTGAAGATCACAGTGTGAACGGGATATTTTAAACAATATAATGAAAAAAGTATTTGACATTTTCATATTCAGGATAGAACACATATTAAAGTTCAACAATACAAATCTTTTTTAACACCTTTCTATAAGTCTCACTTGTACGTAACGGAATCTTTGAACTCAGATTTTACCCACTTTAAAAAGTCAGATTAATTCGAAATTTTGCTCACTATTCCAGGACCGATGACAATACAATAATTTAATAATTTTGTTCTATTGTCCTGATCAGGAGCAACGATTTTCTATTTTCAGATCCCATCCCGCATCTGGCGACTCATTTCAGATCCCATTTTCAAATTTGGCGGCTAAAACATTAAGTTACAACTTAGTTCGATTAACTATAAAAGGGTGTTTTTTTAAAAATTTTAAACTATAATTTATTAAAATTAAAAAAGAAATCTAATCAAGAAGAAGTTAATGTTAGTTGAAAAATGTTTGGCTAGGAATTTCTTCCAGAGAAACGCAAATTTGCCACGTTTACTTCTAAAATACATATGTCCCGGGGCGCAGGTACCGCTGTATCAATGACAAAGCTGCAGGGGCATCAAAATGCGTAAGGGGAAAACCACGAAGTGCTTAGGAGCCCACAAAAAAAGCCCTCAAGGAATTTTTATATAGGATCCACTCAGAATTAGCTACGTCTATGATATAGTCACATGTTTGAGTTGCTTCTTTCTATAGATGCCAAATATAGATGAGAGAAATTTGGTAAGCATAATGTATACGTTTTGAAAACAAAATGCTATCGGGGAATTGTAATTGAATGTTTTATTCGTAAAATTTGCTGGCTACCAGAGCAAAACAAATGAAAAATGTGTTGATCCACCTCTGGTCCTGATACAAGCTGATATCAGGCTGTACATTTACTCGTAGGCCGGCTGGGTGGTGTAGTTGGTTTGTCGCTAGTCTTCTGCACCTAAGGTTGCGGGTTCGACCCCGGTCCAAGTCGGTGGATTTCCATGATGCAGAAAATTGACAGCGTCCATATGTGCCACGTAAAAAATCCCATGTGTCCGTTTGGCTTGGATGCTCTTGACAAAATTAAATTCCTAATTACAATTTCGCATCGTCAGGTGCCTCCCTCTGGGGAGTAAACTGGGAATCAAAATTACTTGCAACAATCGGTATCTCCTATATGGTGCCGCTCTAAAAAGTGATATCAGCTCTTGGGGAATGTACTAGGTATGCAAAGGTAAAAATACTAATCCGCAGCCCCATTAGCAAGAAAAAAATCATTGATTTGTAGAGTTCTATTTATTCATTCTGGAGCATCGAGCTCCCCCCTCCTCTTCCTCACGTACTCAGGGTTTAGAGAGGTAGTTCCAAATTTATTGTGCCCTTGGACCCATCTTCATAGCAAAAATTTGGACATGAGTCCCCAAGTGAAGTAACTCTAATTTCGATGCATAATAGAAAAATTATAAATTTAACTCTGATGAAATAATATGAAAATTTCATATGCACAGAGGAAAATTATATTTATATGCATTGTGCAATAAAACTATTTTATAAATGAACTTTAACAAAAGTATAACTTTAGTCAGTAAATATATGTACTATATATAGATTTAAATTGTATTTATAAGTGCTTACATAACGTTTTTTATCTTCTTTACAATACAAATAATAAAACTATTTGCAGTTCAAAACAAAGGAAAATTTGTTGTAATTCACTTCTTATCTCTCAACTCTTCTTGAATGGTTCGTCACCCCTGGATGGGCCCTGGTCTTCTCCAGAAACTTTCTCCAGGCATCTCTACTTTTAATAACTATTGTCCAGTTTTTGACCTTTAAAACATTTAGTCAGTCAATCCATCTTAACGGGGTCTGCCCTGAGGTCTATTTCCCATAGGCTTTGCCAGAAAGGTTTTCTTGCGGCAACGATTTTCATTTATTCTAGTTAGATGTTCAGCCCATTTATTGTCTCTGTAATTTGACAATTTTTACAATATCAGGTTGTTTATAAATTCTGTAGAGTTCTAAATTAGATCTTCTCTCGACTCTTATGTTGACATATTTTTGACAAGTTATTACATGTAGCTGTGAGATTCCATTCCTATTTAAAACCTCATCGTCAGCCGCATTTTCGATCGATAATACTTGTCACTACTTCTATTCTATGTACATAAATATAATATTTTCCTCTGAAATTTTTTTACTCGTAAAAATCATGACTAATTTATTTTAACTTTCATAACAAGGAAATGGGTCGCAAATCTTTTATTATATCTGAAATATTTCATAATCTCCCATCCTATTTGTCCACGAGCCTCCAAATTAAATTTAATTTGCAACGAATCCCTTGAGCAGTCTCAAGGACCCCCAAGGGACCACAAGGACCCCTTGGGAACTTATGAATCAATCAATCCTCTGAGATAGACAGGAAACAATTTTAAAACATAATGTACCAGGAAGAAAAATACAGCGTTTAAAAAATAGTCTGCAATAAAGAAAAGGCGAAGAAATTAATGAAATAAGAAGAAATAATATGGTTATATTATTGTTAAAAAATAAAATATAACTGTCCGAAAGTTACTTCCTGTGGGGGGGGGTGTAGATTTTATCTTGCCGAATTTGGCAATAAAGTGCAAGGAAATACATAGTGATCGGCATTCCTGGAGAACGTCATAAACAATTAGGAGTGGAAAGTAACTTGAAACGTTTGAAGGTAAACAGGGAAAAGGCCGTGATTGGTAAGAAAAAAGTAAGTAGCTTTGAAATTGAGGGAAGCTTAATACTGGGGGCTCTAATAAACAGTCTGACTATTTGCCCCGCTTGATAATCATCCCAGCAGGAAGTCTAGGAGTCGTGGATACAATTTTTGAAATAATTATTCAGAAAAGAGCGAGGAGCTGGGAAAGTGAAAACTTGGCCCTCAAGAACAGTGTCTTTTTTTCTCCCTTTTTTTTACATAAAAGTCTGCGAAGTACTAAATGGATTATTATTGGGATTATTATTGTCAGTATAAGTTGGAAAAGATTGTGTTTAATGGAGTTAAGATTGTCACGGAACCTTCTCATTTTGGTTGAAAAAGAGATCTAGCTTACCACTGAGATTCCCGGGGGCATCTGAAAGCGGCATGCTTGGGGAAATCATTGAATCAAACTGTAAATGATTGCAAGTACAAAATATCAACAAATTACTTTTATTAATCCTATACTATAAGTTGTATTCAAATGAAAGTGATCCGAGGTGTGTATCCATGAGATGCGTAAAGACAGAAATGTGACAGATACATAGATAGAAACAACAATATTTAATGGGAAATGTACGTATAAAGTTTGTCAAAAGAAATCACCCAGGGCGTTTAGGCAGGTGTCACATTGCTTTGGAAGATTGCAATATCCGTCCTTGAAGAATGCTGTCGGTTGACCATGGAACCAGTTCAGAACTTCAGTCTTTACGTCATCATTGGAGTGAAATCATTGACTCATTAGGCTTTCCTTCAGCAGTCCAAAGATGTGATAGTCACAATGCGACAGATCTGGACTGTAGACTGGGTGTTCCCCCTTTTTTCGGGTCAGTGCCTCTACACACACCTTGGCGACATGCGGTCTTGTATTGTCGTGCAGAATGACGACACCTGACGACAGCATACCTGGAAGTTTGTTTTTGATAGCCTTCTGCAGCGCATCAAGTGTTTGGATGCACCGCTGAACATTGATGGAGACGTCCTACTACTTAAACTCTAGTAATAGGGGTCCCTGCATGTCGAAAAATGCCGTCAACATCACCTTTCCGGCTGAATGCTGAGCTTTGAATTTTTTGGGCCTAAGTGAGTCAGGATGTTTTCATTGCATGCTGACGGACTTCCCTTCCAGTTGAAAGTTGTGACACCAGGTTCCACCCCCTGCCACTATGTGCAGCAAAAAATCTTCACCGTCATCCCTGTAGCGCAGCAAATTCTATAAACAAGCCCATTTCGGCTTACACCCTTCCAGTGTTTAAAAACTTATTACGCCTTGCTGACTCGTTTTGGACGCAGTTGCATCCGCACTAGCCATTTTTAAATGAATGTCACGTCCTTGCGGATGCGGTTATCCCAAATCTGGTTGCGCACGTGCGTTGTATGGTAAGTATACCCTCACTATCGCATTTGTTTCACGAAAATACATTGAAAATTGTTTTCACATGCGGAACTTCGAATCACTTTCATTTGAACACGCTTCATAAAAATGTCCACACGATATACTGACAAGACAAGCTAAAGGGTAAGAATCAATTTTGTACTTATCTAAATGAGATATAACTTCTCCACCTTAACAATCCAAAACCCATCATAATCGAGTATACCAAAAAACACTACAATGTGGCTATGGAAGGAATCAGTGTAGCAATATCATCCTCAATTATTTTCATTCCTCTGTTATAATTTATCTCTCCCAGACTATTTATATACTATTCAAAAGTGACATTCCCTTGTAGAAGTTGGTGTAGCTCAAAGTTCCAATTTGGTTGGACGGAAGAAAACTAGACCTTGGGGATAGCCCATTGTTAAAAGATTACTAGACTTGTGTGTTGGTAAAGTTATTGCGTAGCAAGGGATAGAAGAGAGGCTGCTAGTGTAAATGTGAATTTATGGTGAGTTATATCGGTATTATATAGGGCTGGTCGCCGCCTATCCGGTATAGTGGTCAGTGAAGCTGACTGCGGTGCCGCAGGGACTGGGTTCGAATCCCGGAGAAGGCATAGATGTTTGTGTTGTAATCCTTTCTTCTGTCTGTGTTATTTACCCCGTGTTATACGTTCGGTGGTGCACGGGGCTTATAAATGTTAAAAAATATATATATAGGGCTGGTCGGAGATACCTGTTCATCAGAATCTAAGTATAATTTGTTAGGAAAAGATCTGGCAATCGCACCTACCAGAAAAGTATTCAAGAATCCCGAAAACAAGCATTAGAAAGTGTGCGGTGTGCAACTGAGCATTATCCTGTTGAATCTCAGATGTCCATAAAAGGAAAGGTAACACACGGGGCGTAGAATTTCGTCGTGATGTACTAACGTGCGTAAGGGTATCACAGACGCCAACCAAAAGGGTTTAGTTAACAAATTAAAGGGTATCTTCTGGTTGTTGGGTTGTGTGGCGAACGACATTCAGGTGAGTATTCCTTTGCAACCGAGTATCCTACCGGTGTCTTCAGAAATGCTCATTCGAAGCGGGACTCATCGCTGAGAACAATTTTATTCCAATCTACGAGATTCCAGGTTGAATGCGTCCGTTATGACTTCAAACATGGCAATGGTGAGAGGCAGTCGGCATGATGTCCTTTGTGACTTCAGCCCCTTTTGTGTGGGTCACCTATTGATCGTCAATACAGTTCTTGGTATCCGCTTAACATGCCGGATTGTTGATAAAATCAATTTAAAATCTGTGAAGGCCGATTGGACAATTACTCTGTCCTAGCGTTCTGCCGTCTCTATCGACCGCTACCTTCTTGACGTTTTGTATGACCATGGTTTATTCATGCCTAATATTATCGGCGAATGGTATTATCAGTCCGATCCAAATGTCTAGGATCCCATTGATTTAATCACTTTGTTTTCTTATTCCATTTGCATGTCTTCTCTCAAATGGCGACATCTGCTCATACTCTTTACGATTCTGTCTTCCGGGCATTGGTAGAGTCTATATAGATTGACAGAACTACATTTATAATGAAATTACATCTCAGTATTTCAACGTCTTCTGTTCCATATACTTCTGGATGTTTCATTTCAATGGGCTGGAGCTCCAGCTAGTCAGTCATTAACCTCCAGAAATTTATCCTCTTCATATGCATACTTAATTTCCCATCACATTCAGATATCTCTTTCTTGTTGTATCCTTGTTATGGTATCGAATGTTTATTTTGAATGGGGGAATTACTGAAGTACGATTATAGATTTGACATTTTTAAAATTTTCTTATCTTTAATGGTCTCAAAACAAGAAAATTTTACGAAAGACTCATGAAAGTTTACTTGGAGAAACTAGGTTTATCTAATTAAGTTGTCAGTCAAAGCTCTCCCAAAAATTGTGGGGGAAAATTGCCACAGACCTTTACCGGAAATGCAGCACCCAACTAATTTACTTTTTTCCAAACAGCCATTGCTTAAGAAACTTATAACTTAAAACCTACAACTTCTATACAAATATTAAATCCATAAATTTCGTTTAGTTAAATAGAAATATAGATTATCTAAATTCAAGCGAATTATAGGAAATCATCGTGAACAGTCTAGAACATGTATGGTCCGGAATAAGTTACAGGGATTCTTAAGCCCACATATTTTTACGAAATGCGGAAAAATGTAAAATTTCTTGCAAAAGAATGAAAGAAAATATGGTGAAAACAATTAAAGGGTGGAAAGGTTATTTTTTTAAAAAAAAGAATGAAATAATTAACACCTATACTCAAACAAGGTATCAGATGATCGCTAAGCTCTTCGCGGAAGCCTCAGCCCTGTAGTGGCTTGTGACATTGTGAGGCAGTAGATCTGTGATCGCGTTTGAGTAGAAATACCTCATTTGCTCGCTGAAGTTTGTAGTCTAAGGACGTTTTGAAACATAGTATCTTAACCCAATCCTTGTTTTTTGAATGTCTTCGTTTACCCATCATTATTACGGCTAATCACCGTCGTCTAAAGAATAACACAAGATAGCGGATAGTTGGAAGACTCTAAGAGGACCAATCACAGGCTACCTGCTGTAGGGACCTTGGGATTTTGAAAAATGTTATATCCACTCTGTGGAAACCATTCACAGAGACACGAACAGTGGTCTGACGACCTTGTAAAGGTCGCAAAAAGGCAACAACATCTGCTCAAGATAATTATTGAAGACTTTTAACCAAAAGGGAGAAGTTTGAGACAGCGACAGGACTGTTTCTAAACCTGTATTATGAAGCAGGAACATCCATTTCACAGATAACAGTCCCCCAGAGACATAATGTAGGTGGCCTGTATGCCAGGCACCCTGTAGTCTGCATCCCTTTTATTGTGAACCACAAAAAGAATCGTAAAACCGGTGTTGAGTACACCTGTTTTAGCCAGAGGATGATTGGGGTGAGTTCTCTCCAATGATAAGTCACGATTCAGTCTGGATAACAACTTGAGACATGTTCTCCTCTGGAGATAACCCGATTGTCGATATCTGCTCTTTAACATTGTCTAAAAAGACCACTATAATCGAGGTGGTCTGATGGTCTAGGCAGGCAACATGGTTAGACGGGCATACCAACCTTCATATGCTCGATACAGGTCAGCGGTACAAGGATGAGATCCTTGCACCCTGTATCAGACTTTTTCACGGAGCATATGGACCATATATCATCATTTTGGGTGATAACGCACACCCACACAGGGTTCAGTTGGTGAACGAATACCACCAATTGGTGGGTATTCAACAACTGGAGTGACCTGCAATGTCTCTTGACCTTAATCACATCGGACACGTATGGAACATCTTTGCACGCTCAATTGCAGTTCAAAGATCAGCTCCAAAGGTCATCAATGAACTCAAGAGGGCCTTGATGCAAAAGTGGATGTGGTTGCCACAAGGGGGTGATAAAGACTAGTAAACAGTACGAAACATGGAATGCGAAAGTTGTGCAGGTGTTAGAGGCGATCATATACCCTATTAGACATGTTTTCCTCTGACTGACAGGTTTGTCGGTCAGCTGCTGTGCTAGGCAAGTGAACAGTTTCTTTATTAAGGGGTCAGGTTGTGTCAATCTTTGTTTCCTTTTATATTAATCTTATGTAAAGTAATATTTTGCCCTGGTTTGGTTCCATTTGTTTTATTAGTTGTATAGTTTATTGCAAAAAAAACCATTTGTCTCTTTAATTCTGTATAATGAAAACCAAAATGGGTAAATTAAGACAATATTTGAAGACTGAGTTTTCAACTCCGAAGCAGGAAAAAAAAATTTTAATGTTCTCAAACCAAATTTAATTTTTAAAATAAAAAAATCTTGCACTTTTATTTCAAATAATAAATATATTTACATGCATGTGATTAATTTTAGTTATTTTTTAAACATCTCTGCTATCTCTTTAATAATAATTTGTTTTATTAATTTAGTCAGGCATTGAAGTATATTTAGAGTCAAAAAGCAAGAGATTTTTAACCTAGACTAGAGATAAGCCGTAACTTTATTTAAAGTAAGAGGATCGACTTACATACAGATCCACTGATTCTGAAGAAAAAAATGTAGTTTGTACGAAACGCTTTAAAAAAATAGAATCCATTGCTCATATGCAAACAACTTTAACTTTTTATAAACTTTTATTTTAATAGTTCATAAAATTTACGTTTACTCTTTGGGATGTCTGAAAATATATGCTCATAATGCGGCGAGATTTCTTTCCAGGGCATGAGGCATGGCCGACGATCTATAGCCGTGTAAATTTTTCTCTACCCGTCCATTTAAAAAAAAAAATAACAGTGTAGAATTTGTGACTAACTTAGATATTATACAAAATAACGAATGAAAAAATGTGTTAGCTTCAGGTAGAATTCCTTCCTTCCTTAGTGGCTCGACAGCCCAGGGTGGGCCTTAGCCTTCTCAAGAAGTCTTTTCCAGGACAACTACTTCCTGCTAGTGTTCTCCAATTCCTAGTTCTCAAAACTAGGAGATTTTTGATGTGTAACATCTTTCCTCTCGATTGCTGGAGATTTGTGGGAGTAATTTCGTGAAAAGGGACGGAAATGCGTAACCGGAAGTTGGGGAAGGGCGCGCTATTCAGTGTTTTAGGTCATCAATCCATCTAAGATTTGGCCTGCTCTTTCTTCGTGAGCAAATTGGTTGAGCACTGAATATTTTTTTAGTGGTGCGGTTCGATCATTCTGACAATGTGACCTGCCCATTTAATTCGTTGTATTTTGATGAAGTTAACAATGTCAGATTCTTTATATGATTGATAGAGCTCTAAATTTGATCTTTTTCCCATGTTCTATTTTCCTGAATTCCTCCAAAAATGAATTTTAAAATCTTCTTTTCGTAGATATTTATCATGTCTCCATCTGTTCGAGACATGGACCAAGTTTCTTCAGGTAGAATTAACAGAAATAAAACTACAGAGGTGGGTAAACCCACCCATTTTACCCGTTTGGCAACATTTTCGCCCCCCTGTTACATGAGGGTTGCCGAAATGAAAAGTGGATAAGTTCAATAAAAAGAATGATCTTATTGGAAATCAAAAGAAATTGCTCTGGGGGTTGTAACACATGTCCCATCGTTTCAGTAGCAGGTCTATATCTTCACTCTAGAAAGAACGTGGTTGATTCTTGAGGAGGCCCTACCCAGCTTCCTTCACTTCATCGTCCAAATACAAATTTAATACTGTCTTAAGTGACCTAAGGGCCTAGAAGTAACAAGTTGACAAATCCGGTCTGTACGGTGGGTGTTCTAACATTTCCCTACAGATTTTTTTATAATTACATTGGTTTCACTTGAGACGTATGGGCGGACATTGTCATGGAGATCCGATATCTCTTTTGCTTCTCTTCTCGAAAACTTCCAAGAGGTTCGACCTTAACTATGCTCGTTCTAGATTGCCATTATCCGTCGATAGATGTCTGCATAAACTCACCTCCTGCAATCAGAAGCCATACTAGTTCACGTTTTGATCTGAACGCATCTTTATTTGACCGACTTTTCTTTCGATTACTTTCCTCTACCACTAACAGGTTTCAGTTGTAAGCCTCATATGGTGTGTACACTTCCTACCGTACTTCGTGTCCCTGTTTGGTGGCTTTGCTATAGCTGCACTCATTCTGACTCAATCGCATATATCTTCCTTTCATTTGGGCATCCCTTGTACATATTTAAAAATTGCAGAGTTTGTTTTTATTTCTCAATTCTGCTTAAAAGTGGGTTTTTAATTTAGGGTAATTTTTTTAAGATAAAACACTCGGTTTATTCACCGATAGGCTGATATTCGGAAATATACGGTATTCCCATAAAATGTTTAGTCAACAGCTGAAGAATCTATAAAATTTTGATTATTACGACAGAAAAAGCACTGATCACACTTAAAATGGTTTCTTCTTGACTAAAAATTTATTACTCTATGTTTGGGTACTCGGAATTTTGATGTAGTAATATCTAAGCGATCTTTTCTATAAAAGTTTCCTAATTGTTCTTAAAGACAGATCTCTTATTCTGTATATATATATATATAATCACTGGCGTAACGTATACCCCTGCAACCCCCGTATTGAGGGAGGGGGTCAGGGTCTCTGGGGGCCCAAAGCTTGACTAACGCTAAGTAGGTATTTGGGCTTGGAACCCAAAATGTGAGTTTGCAGAAGGCCCTAATATTCTCTATTACGCCACTGATATATATATATATATGAAGTCTCTTATTTTTATTTATTACAATGTCATGATGCACCTCACCTTCGTTATCGAAAAAAATGAATTAGCATCACTGTTTGGGGGGGGGGGTATCTTTGACAGAAGAGAGGACGTTGTGTGAACTTCTGATGACTTCATCTACATTTCTGGATCTTAAGCGTACACCTAGGCTTCATCACCAGTAACGATTTTCCCATCGAGTTATTTGTACTTTTTCTTTTCAAAACATTCAGCCGCACTCAACTGCTGAGTTTTCTTTTGATCACGGATCAGCTGCTGTGGGACAAACTTCCAATTGAAACCTTTCATCTTCAAATCATCTTACATGATTGCGCGAATTGATCCATGAGAAATTCCCACTTCTTGTGGTAACTCGTCTATGGTCATTCTTTGGCTTGGTCTTGTAAACTGTTTCACTTTCTGGATCATTCCTTCGTTTCTGGAGATTGAAAGTCTCCCGCTGCGGCTCTCGTCTTCCAGTGATTCGTGTCCACTATCTTGAGAAGCACTCGTAAAACGACTGTTTCCTTTAGAAAATCTTCGTCGTAAGCGGGTTGTAGTTATTGGGTGAATGTGAAAGTTCGACCCTTTTTTGGATTGGCAAATTTTCAATGGAATTGATGCCACAGATGACGTTGTAAGGACCGAAACTGTCGGTCAATCAAACGTGTGAATGCTTAACATATAAATGCATTTGTCTTTCCCATTTAATCAACTCAAAAAAATCTTAGAGGGTGTACATGGAAAGCTAGAAGGAGCATGTGAGATTTTGTTTATTATGCGAGTTCGATAAAAAGAGTACGGCAGCCACAGCATGTTTCAATGTTCATCAAGTTTATGGATGTGTCATCGATGGTTTCATGAATGTAGAGGAAAATACGGAGGCTGCCAAAATCAGGCTAGGAGTGGATGGTTATCCCACGTTGGAGAAGACGATATTGACCAAGCCATAAGGAGCAACCCGAAACCAATCATGCAAGAATTAGTCGAAACCTTCTACGTACACCAGACAACATTCGAGAGATGACTGTTTAATTTGAGTTTTACGAAAAAATTGGATCGTTGGGTTCCATATAGCCTGACAGCTAAGCAACGGATGACCGAATCAGCACCTATGTTTACATGTTTTTCCGGTACACAAATGATGCATTCTTGACACGCGAATTGTGGCAGGAGAGGAGAAGTGGGTTATGGACCGTAACTTAAGGCGTCGTAGGACTGTGTGTCGCCCTTCTGATATTCGCCTGCATCGACTTCGAAAGCTGAATTTCTTCCCAAGGTGGGAGGTTAGGTGGTATGTGCAGGAATAATTCACTGGGAGGTCCTTCTACTCAACGAAAACAATCAATGCTGCCTTCTACTATCTTCAGTTAGGCTGTATTCAAATTTGGTAACAGTTATCCTTCATCACGATAACGCCAAGCCTCGTGCTGCTGTCATCACTCGCCAAAAGTTAATGGGCTTTCGTATGGAGGTCTTACCCCCACCCTCCCTATTTTGCTGACTTGGCACCAACTGACTATCACCTATTTCATGCGTTGGACAATTCATTCAGTCGGAAAATCTTTCATGATTTCTATGTCGTGAAAACCGCCATCCAATACTTTTTTTGAATCGAAACTACCTGAATTTTACCGCCGTGGGATTCATCTCCAACCAAAAAGATAACAAGAGGTCATAGATAGCCATGAGAATAATACACAGAGTCATAGGTAATGTTCATTTTGCATTATTTGATCTTCTTTATCAAGGATAAAAACGGTTAGAACTTTTGCACTCACCTAATATAATAAAGCCTCTGAAGCAGATTTCCTTATTCTGCACATGAAGACCTTGACTTAACCCTATGCTCGAATTAAAAAATCAATTAATTATATTGTGGAAATAAAGAGTCACAAAAAAATCCCAGGAACTTTTTGAGTGACGTCGTATATCATTACATGCGCACCATAAATAGGATTCTAAAATCATTGCACACCAAATAATTTGAATAGATTTATGAAAATATGTAAAGTTGAGCTAACTAAGCATTGAAAGTTTTAAAATACTTGAGGAATTTCAGACATAGAAAAGGTTCTGGTTCAGATCAAATAATTAAGTAACTCTAAGACCCTCTTTCTAAAGTTTCTATTTTTCTTAGTATTCTTCACAAACAGAGCGTTAAAAAACTTCTATTTAACTTCCACTTAAGAAAATACCGAAGTTATTCTCCTTTCAGTAACTAGATTCTATTTCAAAATTGCTTCAGTATTATCGTTTCATTTTGCTGTTTATTAGTTAAAGTTAAGTCCACGAATTTGGGTTCCTCAGATGCCCCACAATCAACTCTGCAATGCTAATAATATTATTAATTCTAAATAGTGTGGGGTACTGTTTATATATATATATATATATATATAAATGTTCAATTCATAAATTTCTTTGAGAATGAATTGATTTATTCTAGATTTAATGTGAGCATGTATTTACAACAGTGGTTCTCAAAGTTACAATATTTGCAACCCAGTATTTAATTATCATTTTCATCACGCCCCCTCCTCATACAATAACAATGTATTGAATTCAATAATACTTTACATTGACGCTATACCTAAAATACGACTTTAACTTCTTAAGTGCCGCCGGCATACATAATCGTCTCGCTCAGCCAAAGTGTTAATTTCCCCGGTCGTATATGTTCGTCTTTTTAAAGTACGATCTTTTCTGTGCCATCCATAATATTATTCCGAAGGCTTTAAAATGCAATAAAAAGACGATGATAATGCTTTAGAAGGATTTACTTGTTTCAGACTATTTGCTTGTTTATTCCTTTTCTTCCCCCCCCCCCTCTCCAGTACATCACACACGCGCGCCTACGTGGAAAACGGTTCGCGTCGGGGAGTGAATCGCGTAACTTATAGTCGGCAGTTAAATGTTATAAAACGTACTTATTATCGTTCAGTAAGATAAAACGTTAATTTTTGTATATAATTTTACATATAACGAAATCCCACGGAGTCACTGGTAATTATTAAACTTGTTCTTAACTTAGTATTGTTACATTAATTTTAAAAACATTGTGTAGTACTAATACATTTATAAATGTTTTATATAATTGTAAATGTGTATTTATTTTTTTATTATGTCAGAATGTTCTTCTTTTGTTTATTTTCTGTTAATTAATAAATTTTTTAATCATCTTTTATTTTCGGCTTTTCAATATGCTCCCTTCCCCTCGTAGAGTTGTCAAGCCCTTCCCCGAGTTTGAGAAACCGCTGATCTACAAGTATACTTTTTCTGGATACAGCCATAGCTTTCGAAAAAATTTCGTATTAAACATTCTCATGTCTAGCATCTTTTCGACTTTGTAAATCAAAGTATTTAATTATTATCGAATCTTACTTTTAGCAGGATACGAACTGTTCAGTTGACAGTGATTTGACGCTGAGCAACATGGCGCTCATTACGATGTAACATATCATAAAAATTCCTTCTGTATTATTTGTTATTCTCCGTATTCATGTTCTGAATCATATTCTAATGCTTTATATAAACCTCATTTTATTTATGAACACGTATTCTTTTGAATAAGCGATTCTATTTTATTTATTTAAAATGGCCTATCAAATTCAATAACATTTGTTGTTAGCGCTCTTCTTATCCGCCACATGAAGGAGACAAAAATACAACCTCATACCTCTCAATGTGAATTAGGATTCTTCTACAAGAATCTCTTCTAGATTAGCTACTTTTCAATCTTTACTCACACAAACGACATTCCTCAAATTATTACACCTCTGTTAACAATGTTTTCAGATGATACTGCCAACGCCAGCACAAGATAAGAGATTTTCCATTATGATATCTTATCTCTACCGTTATGAATTTCAGCTAGAGCTCTGACTCGTAAACTGGTAAATTAGGAATAATTATTTAAAACGTGTGTAGCTCATGTTTACGAAAAGGTAGAAATACCAGGAAAAATTAATTCCCCTCCAAATATATTTCGTGGAACGTTTTCTGTGTGAAACAATACAAATATATGAAGTCAATTTTAGATGTAAAATGTGCTTCAATTCTCTCCTATTCATATACATTGATCATGAATGAAAAAACTTTTAAAAATAATCATTTATTGTGTAACTTAAGTTCACCAAAGAAATTTACGATCAGGCACAAGCTTATGCTCATTGCTATTACATTAGATCAATTATGCTGCATATTTCTCCAAATGAGGGATATATGCTGCCATGAATTGCCCAAAAGAAATTATGTGTCCTTACCAATAAATATTTTAGATGAGTATACACCACCTTCCAAAAGTTAAGGTGCAATTTGTTTAATCAGTCTAATTTGCGAATAAATGAATATAGAGACAAGAAATTTGGAATAAATGTACACTAAACAGTCTGTTATTGAATGAGACATATGGATTTGTATAAGTTTTATACAAATATACTTTACAACAAAAAAATCATTGTTAAAAGAGGAATTCGTTATTGGAGGAAGGAAGATATCACTGACTTATGGTCTTGAGGAAAGATGTCTTTGAAACAAAAATGTGCGTTATAATCCACTCCTAACTGTAAAATGCATCGGTGGCGTCGACATTTTCACACTACCAATTAAATTATCGAACACCGAAATGGAAAGCAAGGATTAAATAGGGAGTAACTCTTATTACAACTCTGGTAAGGACCTTGGAGTCGGATTTAAAACACCGACGAGTCTACCAAGGTAGCATAAAATATGCTCTATTGGATTCAGGTCTGGAAATTGAGCTGACCATATGATCCTGAAGATAATGCTCAACAAGCACAGAAGGATGATTTCACGCATTATCATCCATTAGAATGAATTCATTACTAATAGCAGATGTGTATGGGTGAATATATCGTTCAAGAATCTCAACCCGATCTATCACACTCCAGTCAGAAATCCTCAAATCATCACATGCTGGTCAGTATGTCCGTCAAGAGAGATCTCTGCCCAAACCATGATTCCGCCACCTCTGTAATTGTGTCTTTAAACATTGTTGAATTGGTTGTACCTGGGGCGTTATTCCTTCCAGATCAGAAGACATCCTGAATCGCTCTTCAGTGTAAACCTAGACTCCTCTGTGGAGTACAGAAGTTCACTGCTGTCTGGCCCAGGAAACGTGTTTCTTTGCCCAATACAAAGCAGCACATCTTTATCTATGACTTGGGCGAACACACATAACTAGTCATTTTGCGTAGAGAAAAAGACGGCACCAAAGACGGTAGTTCTATTAGAATTCGTTATTTCACAGTTACTTTTCCAAATTAATATTTAAAAAGAAATTCTCGCTTTAACCCTATTTATTAAGAATATTACATGTTTCATTTTCATGCTTCTATCGCGATTAGAAAGAATCCCGCCATTATTTTTCTTTTACCACTTGCAGTGGCGGGAGAGGGTAGCCGGGCTTAGACAGCACCTAGAAGGTGTTGGCTTAGATCGGCTCCAATTCGTGGCGGCGGCGAAAGGGGAGAAACGTACTGCAACTCGATGTTTTCTTGGGGCAACTAAAATCAATTTTTTTTAGTGATATTTCTGGGGGGGGGGGGATTTTTTTTTTTCGAAACTTGTTCCAATGCTAAAAGTAGCAAAAAGTAGCGGGTTCTTCAAGTGAAGTAGCATAAAATTCGTTAAGTAGCATTAGGATAAAAAAAGTAGCGGAAAGTTTTAAAAAGTAGCAAAATTCGTGAAAACTCGCGCGATCTGGCAACACTGGTCGTTAGTCTCTTACTGATCAATGGGGATGTGATCGCCGCATAGAAATTCCCAAAAGAAGAATATTCCCCTTTCTTAGGGAAATATGTTTTGGAATCTGGTGTAATTATTACAAATGATTTCAATTCCATAAATTTTGAAAAATTTATTTAACATTTTTTTTTTTTAAAAAAAGGAGATATTTTCTAACAGTTTAAACTGCACTTCACCTTTATTTCATCTTCAATATTATTTGAAGTATTGAGCGAAACAGCATAAAGCATTGATTACGCGTATTTTACAGTAAATGACAACGAAACTAAAATGAACTGACTTGAGAGACCGGAAAAATATAAACACACACAATGCTTACTAAAAAACATAATTTTGAATAAATGACATCTTTCGAATACGATTCAAAAGTAATTTCTTTGGTAAAAAAGGACATCTATTTTACATTTGCATTCTTTTCAAATTATTTCTCTCGGAATTTGATTATTTTTAAATGTCTGTAGCACTTTGAATTCGATGTCTGTTGTTGATGTATGCAACGTAATGGAAGAAAAAACCATAATTATTTAGAAAGGATTTCGTTATATTAAAATTTTTAAAAGAAAACGATAATTACTTCAACGAAACATTTTTTTAACCTAGTGACTGACGACTAAACTAATATACACCTTCTTGGCACAGGAAGAAAAAAAAATCTAATCTGCTTTAAAGACTGGTTTTATACGGTTTTTTTCAATAACCATTCAATTTCAACGGTTTTCATTATTTTTTAGATAGATAATTACATGGCTGATTAGTAATTCGGGTTAAAGTGCAGAATAGGGGGGGGGGGCTTGGCGATATCCGTTTCTTTTGGCAACCAAAATCGGTCGCCAAGCTACTTCATTTACCGATAGGTGTCCGGAAGCCAGAATGAATTCCTTATCTCACCATGATATCAAGATAAAAATCACCAAATCCAAAGAAAAATCGCGAAATCCAAAGCCTTATACTACATTTGAGCCTTTGATTCAAATAGAAATTTATTTATTTTTATTATATGGAGTATATTTAGTGAAATTCATGTTTAATTTACTTATAGTTATGTAACTTATTTTGAATAAATTTATTTACTTCAATATTCTTATTGATACATTTTGGTAAATTACATGTGTTGCGTTAATCAAATGTTCGTGAACGCTGGTTCGAGCTTCTTACAAGACCGATGCTACTATTGGACTGTAATCTGTTTTATTTCGAGACGGTGCTATTCGCACGCTGTTCCAAATTTCCAATGATGCCGGAGTAGACCAAAATTTACTAGCAAAAACATTTAGACAGCCTCTCCCTGCCCTAAAAAATCTAAATGATGCTAATGAGAAAGCCTGCGTAATTTTTAAAGCGTACGTAGCAATAGTGCAAGGGCGCAATTACGCCCCAATTCTCACAGCCTAACATTTAATTCCAACGTGCAATCTTTGTCAATTTGCTTCTGGAATGCGAACGGACTTCGACCAAAAATTTGTGAAGTCCGTGACATTGTATCAGAACAGAACCCTGATCTGCTGTTAGTTCAAGAAACGAAACTTCAACCGGGTCTAGATCCACTTATTGCGAATTATCGTCTTCATAAAGACGACAGAGTTAATTTTCTGAGTACTAGAACAGATGGTGGTACCGCTATTTACTGCAAAAATAATTACGATCATAGCAGAGTCACATTACCAACTTTGCAGTATATGGATGCAACAGCTATTGAAATTAAATTTAATAATTTCCCCCCTATCCGAATTGTTTCAGCGTACACTCGAAAGACTCCGGAAAATAACAGAAAATTCCCTGATAAAGATTTTCTCAAAATTCTTAATTCTGGCCAAAATATTATCATTGCTGGAGACTTAAATGCCGCGCATCGTGCGTGGAATAATTCTAGATCAAATTCATTTAGCTACGCTCGCTGCAAAATTTTTAATAGTAAACCGAATGTGAGGATTATAGCACCACACACTCCTACACATATCAATTCTAGCTCTAGACAGGGAGCAAGAGATTCTATTGTTGATCTAGCAGTTCTTAAAAATATCCCCTTTAATCATGATATTAGAGTTATAGATTATCTTGAATCATATCATCTACCGGTCATTCTTACTCTATATATTGGCTCGGCTCTAATCAAAATTCCGGATCAACTCTCCACCAATCGGGAGAACTTCAAATTTCTTTTAAATAACAAATCACTCCCCATTCCTCCTTCCTCCAGCAATGACAACCTCGAAATTGCAATTGGACGGCTTGGAGAAAATATCTCCGAAGCTCTTGTGGCAGCTTCAAAACCAATATTTAAACAACCCCTATTAAAACTCCCCTCCGAAATCAAAGCTAAAATTCGCCCCAGAAATCGTATTCGGAAATTTTGGCAACGTACAAGAGATCCTGACTTGAAATCTGAGTACCGAACACTCAGTCGTGAGGTCACGAAAGACATTCGACACTTTTCTCAATCTCGTTGGGAATCTCACATAGCGGCACTTACGCCGGAGACAGGCACTCTTTGGAGGAAAATCTCCCTATTCAAAAAACCGCCTCAAAACATCCCCCCCCCTAAAGGGTGCACTTGGCAGTGTAGCAAATCACCCTCTGGAGATGGCGGAAGTGATTGCCGATAGCCTTCAAAAGCAGTTTGAACCCAACACTGAAGCTGAGAACGAATGTTTTACAGCTCATACACAAAGGAAAATTAAAAGATTTCTGGGGGCTCCTACCTATATAGACCCGGAAAAAACTACTCCAGGAGAAGTACAGGAATATATTAAAAAGCTTAAGATCAATAAATATCCTGGTTTGGATTTAATTACAAATCGGATCCTTAAAAATCACCCCCTCAAATTCATTATTTTTATTGTAATGCTGTTCAATTTATTAATGGAGCTGTCATTTCCCTAAGAATTGGAAGACTGCCGTGGTAGTCCCTATACTAAAACCCAATTCTGATGATACTAGACCTCAAAATTACCGTCCAAACTCGCTACTCAGTAGCTTGAGCAAAGCGTACGAATTTGTTCTTTTGAATCGCCTTAATCATCACTGCATAGCCAGGAATATTATCATTCCTTAGAAGCATGGCTTTGTCACACAGTGCTCCACAGTAACCCAGTTACTTAGAGTTATTGAGCTGATTCATCACGGCTTTCAAAATAACCAGGCCACGGGCATGCTTTTTGTGGACATAGCCAAAGTCTTTGACAAAATTTGGCATTATGGCTTGATATCCAAGATGATGCGACTTGGATTTTCGGACAAACTCATCAAAATTATACACTCCTACCTAAACTCTCGTGAATTTAGGGAAAGAGTTGAAAGCAGTCTCTCCACCCCACGTTCAATTCTCAGTGGAGTACCCCAAAGATCTTTATTAGGGCCCAAGCTCTTTAATCTATACATCAATGACATTCCGAAGGCTGACGAAGTTCATTTAGCGATGTACGCGGAGGACACTGCCATTTTCACTCAAAACACTTGTAACTGTAATATCATTGAGCGGTTACAAAAATATGTAATTAGACTCCAAACCTGGCTTAACGACTGGAAAATTCAGGTAAATGCATCTAAAAGCGCATGCCTCCTCTTTAAGAGAAAGCGGTGCATAGGAAACCTCCCACATGTTAACAGCCTGTCCCCTGCGTTACTGAGTATAAGTACCTAGGGTTAGTACTTGACGCTAAATTAAGTTTGCCAAGCATATCCATTCTACCCACCAAAAGGCGGCTGAAATGAGAAGCACTCTAAATCGTTTGATTTCTCCCAAGAGCAAGCTCGCATTAAGGCACAAGTTTCTGTTATACAAAACCATTCTTCGCCCCATCATGCTGTATGCTTCTCCCATCTGGGCAGGTGCGGCAGTTACTCACCTGAAAAGATTGCCCACTTTTCAAAACATTCAACTGCGTAGAGCAGCAAACGCACCTTGGTTTGTCAGGAACGAAGTCTTGCACAAAGATTTTAACGTTCCGCCGCTTCTGGATTTCCTTAAAAAACAATCAGAAAATTTTTTTTCAATCGGTTACCACAGATTTCAAATGAATCCATCGGAGAAATCCCGGCTTATGATAATTCTATCCCTAGCTCTTCTAAGAGACCTAGAGCAGTCCTTAACCACTCATATCAGCACTTCCCAGCTCTGAAAAGGATGAGAATGTCTTGATACAAATTAAATTATTTATCACTTGTTGTTTTCTTTTGCAAGACTTCATTCACTCTAATTACATATTACCCCCCTCCAAGGCAGCTTTTGCATGCGGTTAGTGTGACAACTTGATCCTATTTTAAACTTCTCCACATTTTCTTACTTTTTTCCAAGTGGTTATTTAAAATCTCCTTTCAATAACCGCACGCAGATATTTAAGAGGTAATGAGTAACGGACTTAAAAATAATATTCTCTTTAATCTTTAATATTAAAGAAATTCCTCCCTTTTCTACCCTCGTTCCGTCGAGATGCGGCAGCCGGTTGCAAGACGGGTGTGATTCTCAGAGATGTGACGTCATTTAGCTAAATCAACTGGGCGAGTGATTTCCCATTCACCCTTCCACCACCGTTGTTGCGCTGCACTCATTGTGGATTGCTTTATATTCTTATGTAACACTTCAGCAAATTATTCTTATTTTTTTCGACTTATTATGATGAGTGGATGATAGATATTTCTCTAAGGTTCCACGTAAATGTGTAACCGTTACCGTTCATGCTATTCCAAGATGGAAGTTACAACAACTGGTGCGGAGGGTTACGTCAAAACATTGGTGGAGTTGCTCAGTCGGTGGATGGCATTCGCGACAAAAAATAGATACAACTACGGACTGAACATCCTCCCCGTTGAATTACATTCAATCAATATACAGAATTGCATAAATCATATAATATAGAAAACATGATAAGCAAATGGTACTTTACATAAATCAAGAAAGAAACATTAAGTTCACAAGTTACATATTAATTGCCCAAGGGCAGAATCCACACTTTCCCAATGCTGCGTTTAATATTGCCCTTATTAGTTTTTATTTCTACTACGCGAACCCTCCCATCCGTACCAGGAAATAGCTTTATAATGCGACCTAAGCTCCATTTAATTTACTGGAAGGTTATCATCCTTTATTAGGACCATTGTGTTTAATTTCATGTTATCTTTGTGAAATTCCCATTTGTTTCGTTGCAGTAAATTGTTTAAATAGTCACGAGACCATTTTATCCAAATATGTTGAACTATTTTTGTTAATTTTTGCCACCGAGAAAGTGTGTTGTCTGACTTGTCTAACAAATTTGGTTCAGAAAAACACTGCACTTATAAATTAAAGGTGGTAGTTTACAGATTACACAAGAATTTGAAGAGTTATGCGAATTAAGAAAATTTTTACTTTTATTGAAGGGTACTCGTTTTAGTTTTATGAGTAACAGGAGTAAAACGATTAATACTATCAATTGTTTTGGCTTCTTTTCTCTAAAAACATTATAAATTCATCTAATTCAGAAATTTGATTTGAATCAACGGATTGTTTCTCGATCTGTTTTTTTTTATCTTTTCAGAATTATGTTAAACAATAAAAGATCTGATAAATTATTACGTTCAAAACCTAGAAGTTTTAAAGCTCTGATACTCTTGTTTCAAATATCTGTCATGTATCTAATATCTCGAGCTGATTCACTTGTTAATTTTTCTATTTCTCTAATATAGCATTAATATGAGTTTCAGTTAGGAGACGCTTATTTTCAAACCTAGTTTTTAATGCTTTGATGAGCGACTCAAAGGAATCATCAACTGTTCAAGTAATTTGGCGTCACCTTGTAATGACGCTTTCAAATAATAAAGTTTTTGTGACTCGTTCAGGTTATTGTTCCTAGTTATAACGTTATCAAATTGTGATTTAAAACCATGCCATTCGTCGTATCTACCTCTAAATACCGGCAAAAGAGTATTTACGGAAGTTTTATTTCTAATTTCTGTTTAGAATTAGCTTGAGATATTTCCTTTTCATAACTATGAACTGAGCTAACAGAAGATTTAGCAATTAAAGAATTAAGAATATCTCTAATTCTTGCCTCTAAATCCTTTAGTCTGTCCTCCATTTCTTGTAGGTCGGCTTCTATTTCTGCTAGTTCGAAATTACTAATATCCTTATTTTCATAGTATTGACATTTTAATTCAGTGCTTCTCAAAGTTTCAATATTCGCGACCTAATATTCAATCATAATTTTTATCGCTTCCCTCTCATACAACAAAAACAATGTGTTGAATTTAATAATATTATACTTAGACGCTAAGGCTACAATACGACTTTAACCTCTTAAATGCCACCGACGTATATAAACGTCTTTCTCAGCCAGTGTTAATTTCTCCGAACGTTTTTTACGTCTATACGATCTTTTCTGTGCACTACTATCCATAAAATTATTCCGAAGGCTTTGAAATGCAATAAAATATGTTTGCGAACAATATGTTTGCGAACAATATGTTTACGAACAATATGTTTACGAACGATTTACTTATTTCAGATTATTTGCTTCTTTATTCCCCCCCCCCCAATGCATCACTTACACGCCCCTACGTGGAAAACGATTGACATTAAGAAGAGAATCACGCAACTTTTAATCGGCAGTTAAGTGATTAATTATAAACCGTACAAATTATCAAAAGGAGTGTTAATTTTTGTATATAATTTATACACTCACTTCCAAAAGTTAAGCACGAAGATGTAAAATGCAAAAAAAACCAACAAATACTGCTTTGATTTACACAAAATATGGCAGTAAAGTAGCATACATATTTATACATAAAACAAAATGAATAATTATATACAGAAATGAAAACAATATTAAATTTTTGTAAGTTATCAGATAATGTCATACTGGAGACTTAAACAGAATTATGTATAAAGTGAAAATAAACAGCATAAAATGAAAAAAAGGACATTAATAGGGTATGTGATCCCCCCTCATCTGTATGCAAAGTTTACACCTTCTGACCATGCTTTCAATTAAGTGGTCAACCACCGCAGAATGGGGCAATCGCCATTCTTCTTGTAGAGCAGTTTCCAGCTCAATAAGAGTGGCTGGAGGTGGGAAACGCGAAGATACAGCACGGCCGAAAGCATCCCAAAGATTTTCAATGGGATTAAGGTCGGGCGAATATGCTGGCTACGCCATACGCGCAATCCCTTCACTCTCCAGGTAGTCATCGACGATGTCAGCTCTATGGGGACGTGCGTTATCGTCCATTAAAACAAGAGTAGGGCCAATTACTACAGCGTACAATCTCACAATGGGTTCTAGGACTTCATCCCGATACCGGACAGCCGTCACAGAACCCCGTTTAAAGATGTGCAGGTCGGTGCGGTATCCTAATGAAATCCCTGCCCACACCATAATGCTTCCGCCTCGGAATGCGTGATGTTCGGTGATGTTTTGGGGCTGATTGCGTGTTCCTTGTTTACGCCATATCCTTATACGCTTGTCATCTGGCTCCAGAGAAAATCTTGACTCATCAGTAAACATGACATTGCCCCAGTCAGACACAGTTCAATTGCCATATTCCCGGCACCACTTTAATCGTGCCCCTCTTGATTGGACGGATAGAGGAACACAAACTCGAGGTACCCGGGCATACAGTCCATTCATATGTAATCTTCGGCATACAATAGCTGCAGATATAGCCTTACCAATGGACGCTGTAACCATAGATGTCACACATGTGGAGGTCACTCTGTGATTCCGCTTGGCTACAATAGCAATATATCGATCTTCCGCGGGGCTGTAACCCTTGGGCGACCGCCTACGGGCCTTCGGACAACTGTCTGCGTGGTTTGGAATTGTTTCCATAAACGTGAAATTTCAGAATGCTGAACGCCAAAGAAAAGAGCAACATCTGTGATCGACTGTCCTGCTTCAATGCGCCCCACAGCACGCCAGTGCTTAGAATCTTCCATTCGTTTTCTGGAAGTCATAGAAACACGTATGTCTTGAAAACAAATTGTACGAAATTTTTAAACACCTTCTATCAGCACTTACAATCAATTTCTGTAACCCTTCATAAAGCTGGCTTCTTATAATACTGCCCTTTTTGCATATTTCTTGACATGAAAGCACGATTGTCTGTTACCTAACATATTTGCATACTTCCATCTACTTCTGCAGCTAATTGCATCCTCTTCTCAATTCTGATTGGCTTCCGGAAATTAGCATTTTCCTCTCCATGCTTAACTTTTGGAAGTGTGTGTATATAATTAAACAACTATTCTTATTTTTTAATTGTTATAATCTTTTAACTAAAAACTTTTAATGTTCATCAAATGTGCCAATAAAAAATTAATTCATTTTTCTTTACGGGCACTTTTTTCTTGCGAAACGAATAAATCTTCTGAAGTCTATTTTGATCTTTTCTATCTTCAAATAATCCAATTCAAAATTTTCGAATAAATTCATCTCCTGTAGTCTCCGAGGAGGAGAAATAATCCTGAAAATATAACATAATTTATTTTTTCCAGTAAAAGATTAATTTTGAACTGGATTTGAGACATGAATAGGATTTCTGAATCAGATCGATTTTCCATTACCGAGTTCAAAGAAACACGAAGCAATTTGGATTATTGCCATTGGCTTTTATGTTTACTATTCTCGTAAAAAAAAAGCATATTTAAGTATATTTTGTTGCAGTATTTCTTCCTTTCTTACGAGAATATTTCATTGAGAATAAAAAATTGGCAGTTATAGAGACTCCCGATAGAAGTGAAAACTTAGAACTTTTAGTATTAAAATTTGAAGTTTCATAATGTTTGAATTAAAATTATCAACATCAATCTGGTTTTCACATCTATTGACACTCCGAGCAAGAACTAAATGCATGTTTATATGGTTTTTTATTATTCAAATATATTACGGGCTGCACAAGATCATGACAAAATATAAATACCATTCAATTGAAATAACAATTAATATACAATCATATTATTTATGGATAGTATTTGTATTTACTTAAATTTCAATGTACTTGATTTTGAACATCATTTTAATTGTTTGCATCATTGTCTTCATTAATTTCAACAATACTTAGACTTTTTGTACTTTCAATAATTTCATTTTGTTCTAAAAAGATACAATAGGCTTATGGTAACTAAAGTAAGGAAGGATAATGTCTGATTTAAATTTATCTAAGTATCGCGTAAAAACCGCATCGATCGTCGTTTTATATATTGCTGTACTGAGTTTTCGATCATTGGACATATTTAAATTGTTTCATTTAGAAATTCAATTAGTGGTAGATTTTTATTATCTGCAAAGTTAATAATGAAGTCTCCACTTAAAATCATCGGTACATTATCATATATTTTTCACCAAATCTTTTTTCGAGTATTTCAGAACCTTCTTTTGTATAAATCATCAAATTTTAGAATAAAAATTGTTGTATCTGTCTCATAAATTTTCCAGTCGAAATATAAACGGCAACCATTAATATGTACTGCCCATTCTCGGAATCGCAACGAGCAATGCACAGTATATACACGTTGAACTTTTCACTAAATCCATTGAATTTTACTTATAAGATATACACAGCATTATGCGTCAGCTGTATAGCTACAGATATACTGCTATAAGCATGTGTGTGACGCGAACGCACGAGATTTCACCCATCCAAAAAGTGTTTAAGGCGAACAGCACACTGCGCATGCGCCAGTCAGAGCATGTCGGTGACGCGAACCCATGAGATTTTCCCCTAGCAAAAAGTGCCCAACGCCGCTAAAAAAGTTTTCACTTCAAAAAAGAACAGCAATAGCTTTTTTTAAAAAAATCACTAATCTTCTTTATATAAATAAAATTAAAAATCGTTTTGTATTTAAACTAGCCGTTACCCATCCGCTTCGCTGAGGATTTCATGATGTTGCACGAATATGCACTGTTTATATATACCGCATTTATTCGAATCTAAGGCGCGCGACTTTTTTCAGTGTTATTGCTACTAAAAATCAAGTGTGGCTTAGAATCGAAGGCAAAACATTTTTTGGTTTGGAGAAATTCAGTTTTCACCCCCTTTCAAAAGGAAAAATATAACCTTGCATTCTGGCCACTTGTTTCGTTGACTTATCCCGCAGTTTATCCCTAGTATTCAGTTTATCCTGAACATCGTTGTCTGCTTGTATTTAGGGAACTTTTTTGTGTACGCTTTCTTTTAATCACTTAAATATCAAAAATATTGGTAATATTGTGACGGATCTATACGCGACTCTACTAATTCCTTTGGGATTCTTCTGGAGAAAAATATTTATTTTCAACCAACTTTCGCCGAGTAAGAAAGCGTGATTATTCAAATGAAGTATATTATATAAATTCTGTATTCGCGAGTTGGCAAGAAGTTGGCAAGTGAGTTGGTGAGTTAGTTTGTTAGTTGAAGAGTGAAGGATCGGGGAATTATTAAGTGCATTTGGAATTTATCCATGAAAAGGATTACTGAGAGTGCATCCATCGACAGTAAATAAACCCAGATAAGGATCTCCTGCAAAGATTCAAGTATCAACTTCATGAAAGTACAGGTATCGTGATCCTTGTTTAATTAGAAGTTAGCTTATTAGTGTGCGACGTAGTTTATATTGAGCGTGTTTAAGCTATCGTGGAATCAGTTGAGGGGCCGAGGTATTATCCGCGTGTTATTGAAATCTCACCTCCGCGCTCTACTTTCTGATCTGTTATCCTAATTAGATTGTTATTGTGTCTACTTGATATTTTGGTGCCAATAAATTAATTAGAGTGAAACATGTCTAGTAATTATTCAGTTTTTTCTACTCACCTTACCGGGTCTGCGAGTAGACAAGGGGTTTCAGATGGAAGCAGGAACCATCCGGCATTACATTATTATCAAGACGAGTTTACTATGACGCAAGTATGATAAGGGAGGCAATAATATATGCAGAAAAAAACGCAAACGGAGCAGCAGCCACTGAAAATTTGACACGGATGAAACAAATAAAAGTCGATGGCGTAAGCAAAATGATATAATTTTTGCATAAAAATGTTCAACAGTCTTTAAAATTTCTTTTACATTCTTCAATTGCACATACTTTTAAAATACTGTTGCATGACAATTGCATTGGATGGCACGGAAGACGACATTGTGTGGTAAAATGGTGACGCTGGCACCAATTGCAATGTCAGCTGTGACAATGGGAGTGACGAATCATTTTTGAAACATAATACTGACCTTTAGAGTAATTAAAGGTTCATGTATGTACTTGAAAGTTTTTTCATTCTGGTAAAATAAATTAACATATTTCTCACTAAAAAGTTTTCAAAAAAATTTCTTAAGTATCGGGTATTGATAAGCCTTTTACACAATTCGTTATTTTTTTTCTCAAAAACGCTTTCATGTCTGTCCGGTTGGAATTTTGTAATTGATTTTAAACTAACTTCCCGATGAGCCTGAGACTTCAAATTGTATCCATAGCTTAGAAGTGGATGACAATGCATGAAAATGTGAAAAAAAGAAGTTCTAGTCACTAACCCGGGCCCCCGAAGAGACGGGCCCCGATTTCAACAAAGGGCCCCATAACTCCAGAACTTACACGAATTTACACGAACAAAGAGCACCTGTGGTTATTACGGGTTGAGCTGCGTCTACATATATAATTTCGTGGCTCTGGGGTCAAAGAGGGGCCCCCAGGTTACCATGTTTTTTTATAAACTCGCTTTCTTGGGATGTAATTTTGTAATTGATTTTAAACTAACTTCCCGATGGGCTAGAACTTTGGACTATAGCTCAGAAGTGGATGGCAATGCATGAAAATGGTTATAAAAACATGGTACATAAAAAAAATTTATTAAGAAAATAGTTTTTAAAAGAAAATTAATTCTAATAACTTAAAATGAATGTTATTATGGAATAGTTGGGTAATATGGAATAGGTGCTTTAAACCAGTAGTGCCTAACTCCCAGGCCATGAACCAGTACCAATCCGGGGATCAAATGGTAACAGGCCGTCCATGGAACATTAAATTATTTCTATTTAATTTACTTTGGTGTATTTCTCTCGGGTTTGTGCATTTTTTCATAGAAATCACTTTATATATTCCATGATGAATCATTTTATATTCATTTTTGGCGTAATGGACTAAATTCATGACGGTCACATGAACATAAAAACACGTCATATAAACACGTGTTCTACATTGAATCCAAAACGGATAATAAACTATAGCTTGTACTTTTTATTCTATTTGTAAAACTTAAGTGAAATTTCAAATTGCATAGTTTGGTAAAGATGCTCAAGAGTTATAAAAAGAAATTTCTGCAAAAAGATTTTTAAAATTAAAGAAAAAAAAGTCTTGTTTTATACATGTACTTTTAAATAAAGTGAAAAATATTAATTTTTTTTAAAAAATTTTCTATAAAAAGCTTAATTTGGCAACAACGAAGTGCATGAAATGATTTGCTGAAAATAGATAATTGCATTTATCGTGACTATGATGTCACATGTGTTTTTGAACTTGATTGGCTAAAAATACGTGGTTTAAAATTATCATGTGATTATGACGTCACATGAATTTAGTCCATTGTAATTTATTCTGAAGTCATCTTTGAATACAATTAAATTAAAATTATTAAATGAAAAAACAATCCAAAATATAAACAATCAACTCCCCCTCCCCCTTCCTCAGCGGACCGCGGTAAAATTATCAAACGTTGACCGATCCACGGCAATAAAAAAAGTTGGTTAGCACTGCTTTTTCAACCACATCGAAAAACTAATTAGACTTCTTGAAACGTTGTTATTTATAACTAACTATAAGATCCATACTTTCAAGATTGCATTCAAGTCACTTCTGTTTCGAGTTTATTTACAAAAGCCAGAAATATAATCTTTTTCTGCTCCGGTACAGTTAAGGTGAGCCCACAGAAATCAGAGGAAGCATTGAATTCAAATTTCTCCTCGTTGATCTTCAGAAAATTTTCCATTACAGAAGATACATTCAGTGTTTTTGTTTTTGGTTCTTTAGTTGATGGCATGAAAATCCATCCATTACAAATGATACATCAGAATGAAACGATTCATCCCTGCTAACACTGGAGTCATCACTTGTAGGTTTAGGTCTAGAAGGTCGTATAAGTTTAATTTCTTAACAAAGCATCTTTGAATGTTTGGTTTCTTTTGCAGTTTTGAAGCTTCTGATTCGTTCTTTTTGTCCTATTCTATCAGTTTTTTAACACTTTTTTATCTGGAGAGTATGCTATTACGAAAGAAGATCCAGCGTTTGTATATTATGAAATACCTAGTATTCCATAATACTCGACACATCATTTTGGAAAGTGAATGCTTAAGGTATCCGTCTATATTCAGAAACCGTGATTTTGCAAAAGTGTACAAATGAATTTTTTTTAATATTTCTTGTTACTTAAATTGAAATACACGTGTAAAGTTGTTTTAAGAATATTATTACAATAAAAAATTATTTAAATGCGATGTTTTGGCAAAAAAATTGAGCATAGAGTTGCCTATTGTAAAAACATTCTCCTTTAATGAAAAATGCTTCTATAAGCATAATACTTTGCCTATGCAGAGTGATTCTAAAATCTACAAACTTTGAGGAGTGGTAGAACTCACTAAAACAAACATTTTTTGCAGAGGAATATATGGGTGGTAGTGCCGCGTTGAGGTACAAACAGAAAAAGTAAAGCATTCGTGGAAACATAAAACCTACATTAGCAGCAGACTTAACAAGTGATTCCGGACAGAAAATGTAAAAAAAGTTTAAGGAATTGCATCCACCAACAGTCCAACATTAAAACTATCCAAACGGTTGGTTGATTGACAAGTAGATGACATGCTACAGCTCTAGTACTTGTGCCGGGTTGTTCCATCCACATGGTCCATGATGGCTTCTTCCAGGTGTGTTTGTTGTACAGTCCTAGATCTACTCCTTCCATTAGTTCTGGCGACAACTGAACCATTTTCACATAGCTGTCGATGCAATTACTGAAACATTTTGTGGTTAGGTATGCGTCTACTTGAAAGTGTTCATTATACAGCCGTAGCACTTCTCTGCCATTACCATTAATAGCACCGTACATTAGATGCATGTCTGCCCCTTTCACTATTAGTAAAATCACCCATAACGAACCGAAATCTTAAGTGCAAATGCCTATTTTGGTGTTGCAGCAGATCACTGGCACACCACTTTGCTGCCTTCAACTATCGCCAATATTATCAGCCAATCACGCTGTAAAGGTCACTAAGCATACTAAGCATGCATATCGATTGCTGCAGTGTTTCTCAAACTTTCGATACTTGGGACCCAATATTTAGTCATAATTTTCATCGCGCCCCCGTCCATAAAATAACAAACTATTGAATTAAATAATACTATCCTTAGACTCTGAAGCTACAATACGAATTTAACCTCTTAAGTGCCATCGGCGTGCATAAATGTCTCGCTCACCCAAAGTGTTAATTGCCCCTGACGTATATATACGTCTTTCCGAAGTACGACCTTTTCTGTGCACTGCTATTCATAAAATTATTCCGAAGATTTTGGAATGCAATAAAAGGTTCCTTGACAGCGCTTGGGAAGGATTTACTTATTTCAGAGGATTTGCTTATTTATTCTTTTTCTCACCCCCCCCCCATATATTACATACGTTCCTCAACGTTATGTGGAAAATGGTGACATTGAGGAACGAATCGCGTTATTTTCAATCGGCAGTTAAAGGATTAATTATAAACTGTTCAAATTATCAAGATAATTGTTAATTTTTGTATATAATTTTATATATGAAAAGCCCGTGAGTTCCTGGTAATTATTAAACTTTTTCTTAACTTAGAATTCTAAAATACATATTGCGCAGTACTGATACATTTATAAGTGTAAATGTGTATTTTATATTTTATTATATCGGAATGCATTTTGCTTGTTTACTTTCAGTAATATAATAATTCTTAAAAATAATATTTTGTTTTTGACCTTTGAATATGTTTGCGCCCTCTAGGGGGCGCGCCCCACAGTTTGTGAAACACTGGATTGGTGGATACAATTTCTAAAAGTGTTTAAACATTTTCTCTGTGGAATCACTCGTTAAGTATGCTACTAAGGAGCATTTTTTGTTTCCGTTAATGTGTTATTTCTTAACACCCTTTTATAAGCTTCATATTGTATGTAACGAAATCTTTGAACTCAATTTTTACCCACTCTAAGAGGTCAGATTAATTTGAATTTTTGCTCACTTGTCCAGGGTCGATGACAATACAATAATTTAATAATATTGTTCCATTATCCTGATCAGGATCATCAGGATTAACGATTTCCCTTTTTCATATCCCATTTCCAGATTTGGCGACTAACTCTAAATTTCTCGACTATAAGATTAAATTACGATTTAGTTCGATTAACTATAAATAATAAGTGTTAATAAAAGTATTATTTTCAATGTAAAACAGTTTCTAAAGATTTATAATTTTGCTAATTGCTTTCCAAATACTTTAGCTGTATTCTTATTTAATAATTAAAGGACTTTTGAGTACTTTGTTCCCCAATTTTTTTCTTCAAGATTAGATATTGAATGAATGTATTTTTCCTTCTATAATATTTTCCCTTTTTTTGGACTAAAATATTTTATGTTTAATAAAGTGAGAGAAGAAAATACATATAACTATAAATAAAATCTATTAAAATAAGTTAAATTTAAGGAGTTTGAAATATATGTGTAAATTTAAAATATAAGATGTTTTTGATTACCTGGACACTAATTGTGAAATATTAAGTATTTATTTAAATGCTAGAAGTTTTTGTTTATCTCCTTATTAAACTTGATATTGCTCGATGTATTTTTTAATTTGTTTTCTATTTTTATATATGACATTGAATATTTGTAATATACAGGGTGTTGCCAAATTCAACCAACAAATTCAGAGGCATGGTAGTTGGCAGCATGGAGTCAACAAATCACCATAAAACATATTGTAGCAAACCACGTTTAATTGGAGTGATTCGCGGTTGTTTCTTAGTTTTTTTTAACTGTAATTTATTCTGTTTGTGCTTCACACAACGCGGCACTTATAGTACATCTAAAAAACTCAAAAATATACAAAGCTGTAAATTTGTTAAAAACTTGAAAATTTGCTGATTTTTTTTAAATGCCATGACCATAATAAGACCAGAATTTCAAAATTTCGGGCATGAATTCGTGAGCATAAAATTCCAAAAAGAACGATTGCTCACGGATTAGCTCAATTCCACTAAGCCTGAAACTAAAACCATTGCGTGATTTTAAAATTTGAAGAAGAGGTTGAACAGACAAATTAAGTACTCAAAAGAAGAGCTGTATAAATTTGACATTCTTATGTAAGAAGTATTCAAATAATTAAAATGCCCTCAATATCGACTCTGATTATATACCAACTTCAATTCTAATCATAAATTCGATGAATTTGTATTGCAAATTAACTAAACGATTCAATAAATGCAAGTTATTTTTATTTTATTATACACGATTGACGATATCGCAAGAATAACAGTTCGTGACTAACACTACTTTTCTTTTACAGCGACCCCTTCTTTCATCCCAGTGGTCTAATGCGTGCATTTTAAACTTGAAGGTGGTCAGTTCAAACCACCCTGTCCAAAGAAGCAACCAAGGTCACCAGGGGTAATTCCCCATAAACACAGGAACTGAACACTTGTTGGCAGCAAACCTTAACACTACTGGTTGGTTATACATTTCCATGGAGAGTCTAAAACATTCACAATAAATCACGTTAAGGAATGAAATACGCCAAAAGGATAGGACTAAAAACATCTACTGACTGGCTCGAATAGGGATTTCTTTTCGCCCTAGTCGTCTAATGCGTGCACTTAAAACCCGAAAGTATCCTATTCAAATCCCCCTGGCCTAGCCATGCCAAAGTCACCACGTGTCATCATACCTCTTCCCATCTCACCAACAAAATACTGAACTTTTCCTTCGAAATTAATGTGTGATAAAATTTGTATTTTAATTCAGAGAATCGTGTATTCCTCCCTCACAACTAAGATACATATATGAATAAACTCATAAGTACATTAATATATTTGCAGTTTATATATGTTTTTCTATAAAAGTTCTTCAACAAGATTGTTAAAGAAGTATTCCAACTTTCAAAATCAACTTACATTCTACATATTTGAGATAAAAAAAAAGACTTATGTAAGCATTGAAGTCCTGGTAGAGGAAATTTGTGTTTAATATTGTGCAAAATTCAAGCAATTAAAAAAAATGTTTAATATAAATTAGAAAAGAAGTAATTTTAGGAAAAAACACGTGTCAAAAACTTAAAGTTAAGTAAATAGGCTCATATACTTTTGCGAATTTTACCATATATAATTTAAATTAAACACTGTACAACAGTGAAGATACACCATGAAAACGAGCGTAGAAAGTTATGAAAATCGTTAAGGAGAAAGACAGCAGAGAATAATAAGTGGTGCTGATTTCAGCATGTTGTAACGTTTTAATGAATGGTAACAACAGGAGATATTGTAGGTTCAATATAAGCAGTAACAGTCATAGAATAGAATCAATGAGTGAGTGAATTATGGTCTAAGAGGTGGACAACATTCGCTTTAAATCAAATGCATAAAATGTATTCATTGCAAAGTAAGAGCAAGGTATATAAACAACTATCAATTACTTCCCAGATAAAATAGATGAGTAAAATATTAAGATATACTTACGGCCTGAGAAAAAACTTACTCACAGTTTGTTGACTGATACATGTCACATGGGCAGTCGGGCGTTACCTTGCCGGTAAAGGGTGTGACACCAGAAAAAATGGATAATTCTGCCAGTGGTAACACCTCGTTAAGCTATTGGTATTATGAATTCGATGGCTTCTCAAAACCTGATACCTCGTTGTAGAAAGGTGTAGAATTTTGCAGTCGTATTCAATTGAACCAGTTTTCCCATTGACACCAGATTCGTATGGGATGAGTAGAAGTGTGACTCTTTGAAGATTACTATTCTGTGTGCCATTCAGTCATTTGATATCTTTGCGAACGAAGCGTCGATGCTATTAGATCATTGGCATTTCTTAACAATGGATATGTGGTCAAATTTTTGTTCCAACAGTGGATAATGGTCTGGTACTCTTTCAGTCGAGATAGATTCAATTGGCTTCAGGTCTGCTTTTCGATTGTCTTTGGAGGGACAAGAACAGGACTAACGATCAGTCGTTTACGGATCGTTTCTCTACCTGCTAGAGTAAGATGGCTCCAGTTACACATTGAGGACAAAATTAATCGTAAATATTTAGAATATTAATAATATTCTATATATTAAGATTCTAGAAACATATTTGTCTACATGTAAATCTTGGCCAATATACAAATTGTTCCGAAACTTAACGTCAAGTGGGTACGGGGTGAAAAGTGGGATGAGGAGTAGATAATATATGTTATGAGAAAAAAATTAAAAATTCCATAACTTCATTTCGCATATTTTTAAACTAGCGTATTTTAGAAAGTGTGGAAACTACCACCCATCATTTGGTTCTGTGACCACAAATTTCGCAATAACGCAGGACGTAAATTAATGTTCATTAATATCTATTTAGAAATACTGATTAAATAAGAAGTAAAAAATTCTGGTTTTAAGTTTTTAATGATTAAACAGCAAATTCTGTATGTTAATCAATGTCTTGTGCTTTCAAGAAATGAGAGGATTATCCATTACAAAAATTTTCCCTCTTGACTCTCGTATCACACTTGTTCGTGTAGAGTAGCCTATTATAACTTCATAAATTTATGACGAAAAAAGGATTTTTATAGGTTAAACGAGGAAACATCTTATTGTTATCCATATTGCAGAGGTTGCCAAAGTAGTGGTCCGCGGACCACTAATGGTATACAAGAAAATTTCACTTGTTACCAGAAAAATATGGAATATACTTACTCATCACATTAAGTTACGTTTTAAGATTACACTTTTTTATAAATATACTAGTTCACCCGGCAAACGTTGTTTTGCCACATAAATTATTTTTAGTGAATATTTTGGTAGTCAAATAAAAAAACTAACTCATTTTAAGTGTGTGGGGATGTGGTATATATCTGAAAGAGGAATGGAAAGCTGTAAACGATGACGGCCTATAAAAGTAACAAAACACCAAACATTCATTTTTTGAATTATTTGTACTTTTATTATTTTAACAAATAAATTTCAAATTACATCTCTATAACAAGTTATGACAATTAAAAAAACATTATCAGTCTCTTAGTGCAATGAAGTGTACGATATTTTTATTGAGTCGATCTTTAGCCTACACAAACAAACTCGATGGTTTACCCATGCGAGAACATGCCACGTATAATGGTCCGTGTGAAAAACACGGTGTGCGCAAATCTAAGCCATAAACAGACTTCGTTTGGCCTTGAGATTTACTGATTGTCATTGCGAATGCCAATCTAATCGGAAATTGAATCCGTTTGAGATCAATTGGCACATCTGTGGGAATAATAGGGAATCGTGGTAGTAATACATCTTATTCCCGGATTTTGTCATTCAAAATGCTAGTTTCGACAACGTATTCAATCAATTTTTTCATCACTAATCGCGTGCCATTGTACAGCCGTGTTGGGTTCAAATTAAGAAGCAAAATAACCGGAGATTCAACCTTCAGTTGTAAATGGTGTGGTGCCATGCCTGGCAAATCTAATGAGCTCAAAAACTCTGCTGGATAATTTATAGCTTCGTTGGTATCGCAAACTGCATGGATAGATTTGTGTGGTTTCAAGTTTCCAGGCGACAACTGTTTCCTACTGAATTACGCACTAAATTTCAAAAGAATCGGTCGAGCCGTTTCATTTATCTCGTATCACTTATTTAAATAATGATAACGAAGTAAAAAAGATTAAGGTTTTCGCAAATATTTTTGATATTTTTGTTTTATAAACAGATGCAATATATGAAATTTTAAATTAAAAATATGTACAAAAGATTAGGAAAAAAACTTTTTATTCGCCAAATTTGGTGATTTTTGATTTGCTATAAACACTCACTTTGCTATTGCAACCCATGAGCAGGGTGATTTGGACGGTAGAACAGAGATGCTGAACGGTAGAACCGATTTTAGACGCCAAGCGAAATAAACGGCGAAATAAGCAACACACATGAGTAAAACAATTGCGCGTCTTAAGGTTTTTAATTAATATCTTTTCAACAAATTGCAATATCGGAATGAAAAATAGTTTACGTCCTATTCTCAGACCTACTGAATATATGCACAAAATTTCATAAGAATAGGTCTAGTCGTTTCGGAGAAGTTTGGTTACAAATACTGTGACAGGAGAATTTTATATATTAGATTTAACACTTAAAAATTCCTATTAGTAGTCCGCGGGATTTAAATCATGAATTTAACTGGTCCGTGAGAGCAAAAAGGTTTGGCTACCACTGCATATTGTTTTCAATAACCGAAAGCAAGAATTGTTGCAGCGCCCTCATAGGAAGTTTTATGCTTGAATTCGTAATGAAATGAAGTGATGGAAGCTGTATATCTTATGTACGTTCTGTGTGTGATATTATTATATTTTGATTTCGATTTTTTTTCACTTGCTTTTATTTCTAGATTTTTTATTTGTTAAAATGAAGCCAAAAAGTAAAAAAGCTCTCCAGAAAGGTTTGCATTTTATATATTTCTTAAATTGTGTGTGTATGTTTTATGCTTAAAATGTGTGTATATACTGTGGTTCAAAAGTATACCGTGTATACTAAAGTCCTGAACAATTTTTTTTTTTTTGTCTAATTTTCGTGTTTGACTAAATTTTTCATCGTGAAATTACTTTACTAGGTTACTACTTGGAATGTTGTTGGAATTATAAATGCTGATTTCAAATCTGTTACTAATTTTTTAATGCCGCAAGTATTTTTTTTTTTCATTATAGCTACTCGCGTACACAGGAAGGTATAATATGCACAATTTTGAATAACATAATATATGCAGTAGAATAACATAAAGAATTTTAATATGCATTGTTAAAATGACGTGGTTGTTACATATTTGAATATGAATATTTTATGACCATTCGCTTTAATTACAGCTATTCATCATTTTGACATAGAATGTGCCTATTTCACCAAAAGTTTTTCCGTAAAAAAAATGCGGTTTAATTGTAGAGAATAATTGTTCCCTTTGCAAAAGCAATTTTTTGGCAACCAGAATTAGGTTGCTTATATGTAGCAATAAATGTTCCTAGCGTAATGAATTGGAGCCGAATTCATTCAGGCATCAAGATAAACATTGCCAATTCCAAGGAGCCCCTATTCTACACTTTAGGTCAATAGGATCGGGTACTTGCGTATTATTGCAATTGTATTGGCGATATTATATGAAATGATTGTGTTTGAAGGATATTATAAAAGTTAGTACTTCCATTTTTTTGCAGCCATATCGGTTGCATTGTATGAAAGGAAGCCCATGGTTGTTAATTCACCACATAATATACGTATGAAATTGGGTTTGCCAACTTGACTAATTATCTTGAACATTGGCATTGTTGCGATAATATGCAAGTACCATAAAAGCTCTCAATAACTCATGTTTGTTTGAAGGTTTTCTCTTTGAAATATCATCAGCAATGTTATGCAAAAGATTCTCCTTCAGATAAAGATCCTGGAACTGTCCTAGCTAGGTCATTTTTTTCGCAGTATTGTCTTCAAACCATTTCTAGACTACCTTTGCACAGTGACATGGAGCAATGTTGGCCTGAAAAATCCTTGACTGATCCTTTTAAGATCTCCCTGTAGAGGGTAGTGGCTCTTTATTTTAGGTATTTCAATATAATCACTGACTTTTATTGTTACGCAGTTGGTGTGAATCCTTCGAACTCCATGAAAAGACATGCTGCCTTATATTAACATGGATGCTTATTGCGAGCTTCAGACACAGAGGGCTGAATTCTTCATGAGTGTGTCATCTTACCTGTGCACTACTATGCTTGTCATAAATTCAAAATTGACTTTCATTACTAAATATTACCTTTTCCCAGTCTTGAACAGTTCATATAATGAATGATCCCTTGCACGAACCAATCACTCCCTTCATTAAAAATCAGTCAATGGACTAAATTCATGTGACGTCACGATCACGTGAAAACTATGTCACGTGACCACGTACTGTTTGTTTACTACAGTAGCTACGATTATTTCGTTCTTTTAGTTTTACATTATAATTTTTAAAATGTCTTATTTTGCTCAAATGGTTGATCGATCATTTAAAGAAACGGTTATTGTAGGAAATAAAATCATTTTTTAAAATCTGACAAAAAATCTGAGTGTTTTGAACTCGTACTTGTTATTTGTCTTATCTCGTACATAATTAGCTATGTGTTACTGTAACTAAGTTGTTTATTTGGATTTAATAGTTTAAATTTTCATTGCTAAAATTATTTCTGCTTGGTTATGTATATCCTGTTCTTATAGTTACATAATTAAAATTGATTTCAAGGCCAATTTTTGTTTTAAAAAATAGTTTATGTAACTTAGAAGCTTTTTCATTAATTTTTTCTGTTCAAGATAGTGTTGAAAGTTTTTGTAGATACTCTCAATTGGTATGTTTTATAAAAGTTAGTATGGATTCTGGTTTGAGATTTCTGGTTATATTTTTAAAAAATCTTGTGTTTTTTCCAAGTTCAGCGAGAAAAATAATTATTACAAATCAACAAGGAAACAGATTTTCAAATCCATACTAACCTTTTCGCAGTAACCTATGAAACATAAATCACTTAAAATGACTAAAAAATTTTAAACATTGGGCATATTATGAGTTTGAAAAGATTTAAATTCTTAATTTTTTTTTAAACAGTGAAATAATAGCTGGTCAAACTGACTTTTTGCTGTTATTGTCTCCAAAAAACATTTTTAAAAAAGGGTATTTTTTAGCTCTAAAACAAAGTGACTTAAGCCAATTTTAAAAAAAACACACACACCTCAATTACTGGAAATTATTTGTTATGTCTGGTTGTACATTTTTTCTTGTTTGAAAAATTCTTATTTTTGAATACTATGGCCAAAATATATTCAATTAATTTTATGACCTGAAAAGTTTATGGAATGTCCAACACAATAATCTTGTGATTCGCTGTTTTTATATATATATAAATATTATTCATCATTGAAATTGTACAGAAATATTTGTTTGGTTTGATAAATTTTGAATTTAATTGTGAATGGAAATTTTATGCGACTATTCATTTATATATATATTGTATTTTATTTTTTCCCATCTAATTTGCAATTCATTGTGCTGTAAAAATGAAATTCATTTTCACCAATGGATAAATATTATTAATCAAAAACTTTCATATTAACTCACTTTAATATGAGATGAACAACGGCTTAAAGTAAACTTTTTTACGTTTAAATTGTATTTTGGAACCATCTATTGTTTATACATAAATCATTATTTTCTATTATTTTATAAATTATATGTAATTCAATAAGAAAAATTTATTTAAAATTAAGGATAATTAAATTGAATTTCTGAAAATTATTTCATTTTTTCTGATGGTACATTCCCTTAATATTGTACAATATAAAAGAAGTAGATCAACATGTTATAGGCACTTCATATAAAAAAAAGGATTTATTAAAAATTTTAATGTAAATTTTTAATATAGTACATATTTGCATTAATAATAACTTGTGATCCAAGTGTCGCATACCCATACACATGTTTTTTATTGCGTGATGTTATTTTTATAAAAGTTTTAATTTTTTTGTTTGATGCTTAATATAGCAACTGCTGAAGGTAACTTTTTAATATGCTGAAAGAGCTCTCAACACTTGCTACAGTAATTGCAACTTAAGAAAAAAGTATTAAAACAATTAATACATGTAGAAATAACTCATTATATTTATTTTGCATGTATTGCAATATATCTTGTGTGTTATTTAAATCTCTTACATTCAAAATCAAATTCTGTTGCTAACTGATTTCATCTACATTTTTTGTTGTAAACTTAACAAAAGTCTTGTAACTTTTTTCTAATTCATGTTTTTCGCAGGTTTTTAAATCAGAATTAATATTTGGTATATTTATATAAATCTATTCACGTAAAACTGTATCACTATTGCAGTGTTATAGAAGTAACATGTAAATTTCTCTACTGGGTTTTTTTATAATTTGCTAAGTTATGCACAATTCTATTTTTAGAGGTTTTTTTAAATTTTGTTTACAATTGATAAATTAACACAGGGTCATATTTACTTATTCTATTGAACTAAAAAAATTTCCATTTATAGCTGTTCATATTATTTCATAGTTTCCACAAAGTGGGAGTTATTAAATGCTAAGAATTGAATTACAAGTCTTTAAAATATCAATTTGAGTCCTTACATTTACTTATTTATAAAAACTTTGCCATGTCCAATTTTTATTTTATTAGAATCATTTTAGATATCTTTATATGTATAAAGTATTTACATGTAATACATTGTAAAAATAAAATTCATTTTCATCAAACTGATCACCAATGAAATAAAATATTAATTTGAATTTTAAGTGTAGGTAGGCAAACTTGACGTAAATGTAATATATTTTATAGACAATTGTTATTTTTCATCTCTAAATGCTGAAAAAAAATGAGAAAATTCATGCATAACATTTTTGATATATATAAATTCCCACCCGTGTGAAGAACGAGTATACCAGTTAATAGCATACTAGTACAAAGGGAAAAAAAATTAAGAACTTTCTATAGTATTGATAAAGCAAACCACAAAATTACAGCATCATTTCAAATATCTTATACTGGTAAGCCACACTAATATAAAATATGCAATTCATGAAGTTGTAAAAAAAATTTCATCAGAGGATTTAATATATATGAAATACTTCCCTATCAACTCTTAATATTTTATGTACAAAATTATTTTAAAAAGCTTAACACTGTAAAACAGATACATCTATAAAATCCACAAATCATTAAGAAATATGCATAACTACGTGGGGCGAGCAGAAAAAAGGTTACAAGTCGAATAAAAAATATTTATTTACAATAGACAGAAAATACAAAAAGGGAATTAAGAGGCATATTCACCTATCACATTTCATCATAATCACCAAGTCTATTTAGGCATTTATCATAGAGAATGCAGAACCTACTTGTTTAATCTGTCTAGGTAGAAATCAGGTCCTTGTCCATTGAGCCAGTCTCAGTACAATATCGCAGCACATCAGAAAATGATATACTGCGTGCTACCATATCTCAATCCCAGCTCTGACGAGATTTAAAGCTGAGTTACCCGTTGATCAATCTAAGTAGTTTCTTCAATTCGTGCCGTGGTGATTTCTGTCCTTGCAACATGTTGTCTGCTCATTGCAGATGCGGACACATTTCATTCATATCATGACTCGCACTTCCAAACAATAACAATTTCCAAAGAATCTTGCCATTTCAATCTGCATCGTCCTGCACCATCTGGGTACTTTCACTATCTACCCGCAAACCAGGTAAACAATGCAATATACCAGGTAGCACGATCTGTCTCCACTTTTGCAGAAACCATCTTTGTTTTCTGTTGGAACATAAACCGTTGCAAATACCTGCTTACAAAATGTTGGAGTGCCTCCAGCAGGACAAGTGCATGTTGCACTTATAACCTTAAGTTTAAAAAAAGTATTAAATATTAAAAAGAAATAAATTCTAAAATTAGATTGTAAATTTCTATGAGTTTTCGGTATTTACATATTAGTCTACTGGTTAATAAATGTTGAAAGATTTGTGCCAAAGTTAATTTTCAGCTTCATTTATGTTCAATTATTTTATCTAAAAACCATAATTTAAATAAATAAATTATATGAATAAAAATTTTAAATAAGTGAAAATTAACAGTTTTTTTTAATATAAAAACACATCATAAAGTGCTTGATTTAAAAATACTATGCCTTATAAGAAAAATTAGTAACAATTTGGGAGAATCTTAAATGTAAACACAACATTTCTCCATATTGAATTTAAGTTTTAAATGAAAAAATTTACATTTCTTTATCAAAATGGTTTGGCATTTCTTGTCTTTACTTTTGTGTTGGAATCAAATTAGGATTTACTCATAAATAGCAATAACTATGTAATGACTAAAGCATAATAATGAATATTCATTAAAATAGAAAACAATGCAATTGATATTCAATGCTACTCTAAAATATAAGAATCAAATTATAAACTTATCATTGATAATATAGCTATTCAAAAAATTTAAATTTGTCCATTCACATTTCTTTTACAGATGTTTAAAAAGCTGCTAAATTTGAATAGTTGCCATTACTTTTAATCTTTTAGAATCAACTTATAATTCAATGATAAATAACAATATTAATGTTATTAAAACCTATTTTGTTTTTTATAACAATGAGTTAAACTAAAGCATAAATGAGTAAATAGCAATGCATTCATAATAGTTTCAGAAAGTATCTAAATTAGAACACAAAATAATTTATAACTTACCTCAGAAGTTGTTCTGATCTGAACAAATGACTTGTACTTTACTCTCTTCATTTATGCTTTTACAACGCTTTTGATAAAAAAAATTAATACCTAACTGAGCAATCAGGCTCGGTAAGCGACATGTTACTCAGAAATTTGTCATCGAATTTAAAAAAAAGAACTACAAAATTAATTGAGAACTAAAATAACTGAGAGCTATATCTAAGTGAATCAAGAACTATAAACAAATACACCAGCTAACACTAGTCGAAGCAGACGAATACCTAATTAGATAAATAAATTACAAAAAAAAAACAAAAATTATGTAAAAAAGTTGTTAAGATTATTTCCTAACAAATATATACACTAGAATAATGCAAGAAATACAATGATATCACATATTTTAATTAGATAAAATTAAAGCTAAAGAATGTCAACAATTTGCTTATACGGTTCTACCACGGTAATGGAAAACACGTGCAATTGTTGCCCAATTTGTCACGTGATTCCCCGCTTGGCGTCTGCCTGGTGCGAATTTCGTCCATTATGTGGTTCCATACTGTAATTTTCAGCATCCTGTCACAGTTTTTGGACACGCATTCACTGTCAAAGTCCACTATTTCAAAATTTGCAGTGAATTAAGCTTCTTATTTAAAAGTGAAATCCTGTGCAATACCCTGTCTTCATATAAAATTATTTTTCTTGGTCATTCAGATCACTTCTGTCACAATAGAATTTGTTTCAGAATATCTTTTCTACATTCTCAGGACAGTAGAAAGACTATGTATTACTTCAGCAGCAATTTGGTACATAGAATAAACTTCTTACTTCAAAAATATTATTTTGTACATTTTATTAAAAGGCAGAAATGAAAATTGGACCGTAATTCCATTATTTTTGACGAGCATACTTCAATTTTCAATACACTAAAATAGAGGTCGCCAACCAGTGTCCCATGAAAAAGTTTTGAGGATCCACATAAAAATTAGGACATTATATTTTTATGATGATTCAGTTTCAATAATGAGGAGTAACAGAACATGTCAGGGAATATTAATTACACTTTTCATAAAAATTTTAGCTTCTACTTTTATAAAAATTTTATCTGAATTTGTGGAATTTTTAGCCATTTCTGCTGGTGTATCTAATGAGATTTGGTAACCATGGTCAAATGGCCACATAACGCTTCCATTTGTGGATATTACTTTGTATTGCCAATTTGTTCTTGTTCTTTGAGTAGTTGGATGAAAATGGAAGTAAGTGACAGTATTATTATAGTGGTTAATCGGGTGTTAATTTGTTATTAGATAGCTATGGGCCAAGTTGTTGTTTATTTTCGCCAAGATGGTTGATAACATTATAATATGGTTAGCTTAATATTTTTATCGTGTTGTAATATTGTTGCCATGGGGATGACAAAAATAAGAGTTAATGTTAAACATGTCGAAGCTCAAACTTCCTCCCGTTGGTGTGGTGTGGAAGTTAGGAGAGATGGGGGTGCCAACTCAGGTGGTGTCCTCATAACTTTGCCATGGTTAAAAATTATGAGCTCCATTGGCAGTAGCCCTCGTGCAGCTTTATAGTGTGGTGTGAATATCACATTCTCGCTCACTCTCTTGCATAAAATAGATTATTATATTAAAATGGATCAAAAATTACTGATACAATATATTGTTAATTATCTTTTGAATGCTATCTGGTGATTTTCTGAAGTGTAAGATTTGCAAATTTTGTGGAATTGGGTAAAAAATTATATCCTGTGCTTTCAGTTTTATGCTAACAGATAATAAAATTTTGTGATACTTCCATATTAACGTCACTGCAGCCAAGTTTGTACCGCATGTATCATGCCATGATATTAAAAAAAGATTCTTATGTATTTTATTTGAAAAAGAAGTCAGATTTTGGTGGGAAGTGGTGCGATTCACTTGCTACAAATTTGATTGCAAGGACATTAACACATTGCAGGATACAAAGTACCAATTTTGTTTTCTGCAAATAATCACTTACCTAAAATTTTGTATTTATTTTAAAGGTTCTTGGAACAATAAGGAATATGCAGTCATCCAAAATTACAGAAAATTGCAAGGTAATAAAGGTGGCAAATCTTTGTTGCCAAAGCAGAACCACTTTAAGGGCAATAACAGGTAAATAATATATCCTTCATATGAATGCAAAAAAGCATTTGTTTTTTAATGTTTAAGGTTTTAAATTTAATGCAAAATTTTGTATTGTGGTGAATTGCATCGCTCATTCACAGTTAAAATTTTAACCTAGTCTTAGGATTTTATCTATTTTTAAATTATTTTTAATTTATCATAAAAACTTTTATTGTATTGTGTGTGTGATTGCTTGTTTATAATCATTTTATTATAAATTAGATTAAAATAAAGAATACTTAACCTCAACCACAATTTTATCAAATTAGGAAACACTGCTAAATAGTGAAAAGCTTGGATAAAAGAGTTCTTATCAGATATTTTATTTCAAGTGTATATATTTTTTTACTACTTTATTGAATTCTTTTTATATCCTCACTATTTGTAAATGGACTGATACAAAAGAAGTATGTGCTGGAATTTTTTTCTCTTGTGTGCAAAAATGGCAGCATTTGGCAATATCTTTTGATTTGGTGAAAGTGGACAAATGTATATAATACACAAGCACCAAATAAAGTGAATGTATTTGCTTCAATCTTATCTATTAGTAATAGCTTTGATATATGTTTATAGCATTTTACAGCATAATTAATTGTTGTAAGCTGAAACATGGCTTTTGAGTAAAGTAATTTATAGTTTTTGAAGTCCAATTTCTATATAGGAAGAATATTCAAGTAACAATGGTATTGAATTAAATTTATACAACTTTCTCAATAGTCTAAGTTATATTATAATTTTCTATTTTTCTTGATAGTTGTATTGCCAATTTTGCTTAATTTATATGTTTCTTATGGTGTGTATTTGTCTGAATCATGCATGAGTAAAGTTTTATTTTTAATAATGGAGTTTTTATATTTTCAAGTAGGGGTGTCCAACCTTTGGAGTTAGGGTTGCATTGTTTTTATAGACTGAAATTAGAATACATTAAAGATTGCTGTGTTGAGTAACAAAACAACACAAAATGATAGTTTTTATATACGATTAGGGTACCCTAAAGAACCAAATTTATTTTCTTTAAATCTTATTTATTCAAATTTTAAGTACAAACCTTCAAAGTACTCTTCACTTCCCACTAATACTGTAGTCCAATCTCTTATTCCATTTTTCAAAACATTATCAAAGTTCATCTTTTGTAATGTTTGACAACACCTCTGTCATTTTTTTCTTCACCTCAACAACATCAGCAAGACACTTTCCTTTCATATCTCTTTTCATTCAAGGAAACACAAAAAAGTCGCATGGGGCAACAGGATTGTCTACAAACAGGAGTGATTGAGCAAAAACACTGACATGATGGAAAAAACAGTAAAAATGTGCTGAATTGAACTCTGTCACTCTCGACGACTCCAGAATTTCTTGGATGATCTATCTTCCTTGAAGATTTCACTAATTTTTTTTTTAACATTTTCATGTGTTCAGACCATGGAAGAGTGACCAGAATAAGGTTTGTCAGCAGTTGACATTTCATCATTTTTTAAATAAGAAACCACCCAAACACAGGAGTTTCCCCGTACCATTATCCTTGTATGCCATTTTTAACATTTCTAGAGTTTCTATTCCACTTATTCTAAGCAAAAAGCTGAATTTTCTTTGCCCAATGCTGTTCATGAGAATCAACCATTGCAAAAACGACAATCATACAAATCTTCTGTTGTCACTATAAAGTCTGCCGAAACTAGTCCTTAAGTCATTATTCAGACTTCTTGCCTTACTAAATCAGGAATGTTAGCTCTATGGGCTCATAGTGGCAAAATGCAGTACTACAAAAGCTGTGCCCACCAAAAAATTAGTTTGGTTTCTTTTGAGTACCCTGTAGTATCTGTAAATAAACTTCAATGCACACACATATCTATACAGTTCTTGAATTTTTTTTTTTTTTAAACTTTGAAAAAGCTTTAAAATTTTCTATTTATTATATAAAGAATTATTGTATCTGCTTAGGAAAACTAATTATGTTGTAACCATAGTTCAAATCAAAAACATCAATAATCTCTTACTTTTCTTCACTCAGCTTACACAAATACACATTATCTCAATTCAGCTTTTTTGCTGCATAACTATAGATAAACTGTGTACAAATAATATTATGTGCAATTTATGAGACAGGAGGCGATTTCACTCATAAATATCTAATCTCATCAGTAAAATGAATAATCATTAAGAACCACTGTTGTTTTTTACTCCACAATTGCTTTTGGGATACACTGATACTTTCTTTAGACCAGTGGCCTTCTAACTTTTTCTACTCTTGGAACCCTTAGAACTCAAAGGTGTTTTCTTAAAACCCCTAGAACTAGAAAGTGTTTTCATGGAACCCCATTTCACACATATACTTATAAGAATATATCTCAGAATAATGTTTTAAGTAGATCAATGTGTTTATAGGTACTTTATGTAAAGGCAATTAAAAGAAATATTGTATTTTTTTATTCTAATCTAATTTTTAATATAATTTACTCATTAATAGTATTAGTTTGTGATCCTAGTGTCACCTACCCATGCATTATATTTCATAACTGAGATTATGTATTTGCTTTTTTTCACACAAATTGTCGAAGCGTATGTCTATTGAAATTATCTGCAGTCGCATTTCATATTCTGTGTTTAATTTGTTTTTATTCTTTGTTTTTATAACCACTCATGTTTAGATTTTAACATCCAATCTGTTGATAATTTGTTTCCTTTTCATGGGTGTTTTTTACCACAATTGCAGAAGAGTGCATTCTCCATTAGAAAATTATTTAGTTATGCAAGACATTGTGTTAATTAACAAGTATAAAATTATCTCAGGGAATCCAAGATAGTAAACAGAATATTCACAATCTAGTAGAAAGCCATATATATATATAGATAAAACATTCTAATATTCTTTTATAATACTATAACAAAAGTTTAAAAAGTGTTGAAAAATAAAGTTTATTTTATATAAATAAAATTTTCAGTTTTAAATACTTGTAATTATACAAACTTCATGGAAACAATAACTTTGCATACATATTTATAAGTTTCTTTTCAATTTTTCACCGTGACCTGTGGAACACCTGGGTATGTCTTGTGGAACCTCAGGGTTCTGTGGAACACAGTTTGAAGACCACTGGTTTAGACCATATGCAGGCCACAAGTTGGAACACCCATGTTATAAAATAGTGACTTTTAAGGGTTTTTTAACAAATAGCAAGAAAGGTGTTAAGGGTAATAATCACCAATTTTGGTTATTTCATAATATTAAACAGATAAAGATTTTTGTGTTTGACATAAAAGCATAGAATCAATTTTTATTTTTATAATTTAGCAGAAAAACTTTTTGGCAGTCGAAGAAAAAATTTTATCAATTGTAAAAGTCAAATTCATGTAAAGTTTACCTTCCAAACAACATCTATTTGTAGTTAATGTAGTAACCACTTCTAATATATGTTGAACTTGCCATATTTATTCAAATCATAGCTGCATTTTTTCCCCATTGTTAATACTACTGAAAATTGTGTGGGGCTTAGAATCAAAGGCAGAAAAATTCTTAGGATGGGGCAAATGGAACATATTGATGTTTAGAGCAATTACATGTTCATGTATGCATTTGAAAATTTTTAATTTTGTAAATATTGGTTATCTATAAACCATTTTACGATTTTTTTTTATTTTCTCACAAAAACATGTTGAGAATTTGGAATGTAGCTTAGATTCAAATGAATATGATATTTGATGTTATATTATATTCTGTGTGCAGTTTTGAGTACTTAAATATTTATTATATATATTTAATATTTTCCTCCATTGGCAGTTTTTTTCTCTAAAATTAAATAGCTCATAATAAAAGAAATTTCAGATTATTTATTTCACTGATTAGAATTTAGAAATTAGTACAATTATCTCAAATAAATCTAACCAATTTTTAAATTAAACTGCTAAAAGAAATTTTTTAAATATTTTGTGTTTCAAGGTAATTGTCAATAATTTTGAATTCGTCAATTTTTCAAAAACTTTAAATTATGCCATTCAGTGCACTTTACTTTCACATGCACATCATTTTTAGAATCATTTTAATCTTTTTCCCCCTCTCCGGGAACTTTTGCAAAAAAAATTAATTATGATGATACAGTTTTTAACTAAAACACTGATTAAAAATGCAGTATGGAAAGGAGTTAATGATATAAAATTGTAACTCGCATTTTGTATAGTTTTATATAAAAAAACACTTTGTAAATATTTTTTAAATTTTAATCATGGGATATTAAAAAGAAAATTTTTGCTATTTCTATTTTTGATAAAATATAAATATCAGTTTTCCAATTACTATATATATTTCCTACATTTTTCCTCATAGGAGCTTTTTACAAAAAGCTATGGTAACATATCAAGAAAAAAAAGCTATTATAGAAGAAGCAAAACGGGTAAAAAAAACTTTTTTATGATAAATTTATAAAAATTATTTTTTTAATATTGTGTTGATTAAAAAATTTATGGAAAAAGAATGGTATTTAATTTATGTATATATATATATATATTATTTCTTAATTACTCCTTTTCCTGATGTTGTTCAGACTTGCTATCTGCTTTGTACTTTCTAACTAAAAAAATAACTCGCAAACAAAATCTTTTACCAAATGCATCAAAAGATCACACTTTTTTCTTTCCACCCAAAAAAAAAAGGAACAGAAAATACCTATTAGATATCATGATTAAAAATGTAATTATTTCATCATATTTTTCAAATTTTACTGTTTATGTACCTTTTTTAGTATATACTTATGCTTTTTTATAAAATTCTAAGAATAGTTTGTCTGATATTTCCTTTAGATTTTTTTAAAAAAAGTACCAAATGTCAGGAAAAATTTAAGTCTAAATTTTAATTTCTCTAAATTGACTGATCTATTCTTTTGTCAGAATTCAAAAGGCAGTTGTACTGCTGGAATAAAATGCAACTAATTTATCTTATTTTCTCATTAAACTTCAATCATGCATTTTGTTTTTATTTATTTTTTGAGTTCATGGATTCCATTGTTTTAAAGAATGATCGTGAGGAAGGCATTTGGAACAATAAGGAAATATCTTAAATAAGTTTTATTTATTTTTGTTTTTAGATATTTAACTCCTTCTTGTTCTTCCCTTTCAAATGTTTGATTTTTAAAAAAAAAATTCCTTTTTTATTGTAATTTGTAATTAAAATTTATATATATTCTGTCCTTAATTTGTCAGTATCAGTTTTTTTGCTACTAACAAAACATGTTAAGCATGTGTTATCTTCGTCACTTATCTCATATATATATATATATATATATATATATATTTTAGCATTGTTTCTAAGTTTTAAACTCAAAAAAAAAATTGTGTACCACATTAACCTTTTTGCAACATTGTACCTGATCAGTGGGAAAACATTTTAGAGACAGGTGAGTCACATGTATCCCCCACCCAAAAAAATGACACTGAATGAGGCACCAGTGAATCGTAGTTCATTTTGATCTACAGGATGGGTGTGTCATATTTGCGTTCTCGAGCTTGTTTAATTGGTATTATTTTAAACCACAGAATGGGGCTACATGTCCACTACATTTAATTTAATCAAATCTCTAAGGTGTTAACCTTGCATTTGTGAAGTTCTTTCCAATTCTGTATAGTTGGGAGCAGGACATATAAAGTAAATTGCTTAGTTGCTACTTCATATTGCACCTTTGAGACCTTCGTGAATTTCATATGCAGTAGCTTCTATTGTACCACAATGTTTTGTTTTTTTAAGTAGAATGTAGTTTGAACTCAAATTGTATCTTGCAAATTATGCTTGAAACTGCGATATGTGATTTAGTACACCTGTCAATGCTTTCATATAAAGTTTTCAGAAGTGGAGCATCGACATGTGTATCATTCTTATAATTTGATCCTAGTTAAAAATTTTACTGTTTTAGTATGCTGTTACTGCAGCTCAACTTGACTTCAAGGTTTTAGTAATACAAATGGAATATAACTAAATATCTGAAATGTTAAGTATGTAATTATAAATAATTGTTCATCCTGATTTATTAAGGAAATAATATGTATAGTGTGAATTGAACTGAACTCAGTGGTGCAACAGCCCATGAGGGCCAAGGCCTACTGTGTCTTTCTCTGTTTACATGACCTTAGGCACTGGGATCAAGTGCAGATGTTTCAGTCAAGTGGTCAATCTGACTTGAACCCCCTAGTTTTCAGTTCCCATGCAAGCTTGATATTCATTTATTGACCCACTGAAGGGATGAAAGTCTTAGTTGACCTTGCCCAGCCCGGGATTTGAACCCCAAACCTGTGGCATGGAATATATATAGTGTGAAAGTTTTAAAAATCTTGGGAGAAAGTTAAGCACTAAGCTTGTAATGGAAAGGGCAAGTACTAAAACTCGTAGCAATGTACTGGAATAAAGCATTTGAGCATAGATAATTTTTACTTATAAAATATGAAAAATATTAAAATATTTTGGGGTTGTTTTTTTTTTAAACTCTTGGATTCATAAGAAAATAAATTTAAAAAGTGGTAGTGAAGATTCAAAATGGACAACTTCACGATATCATCCTAGAAATGTTAGTTAATTTGAAATGGGAGGGGGAATGTTACATAAATTTAGTTTGAGAAAGTAAGGAGACCAAATCTGACCCAAATTAAAATAATATTCCTTTTCTCTGAATCTTAACACTTTTTTGTTGGAAGACTTTTGGAAGCTTAGTTGGATTTCATAAGCGGCTACTATCTACAAGGGGGGACCCAAAAATTACTGAAATCGAATTGCTGCGCATGCATGCTCTGTAGTTGAGTTATGCTGTCAGGTGGTGTTAGTTAAAGGCCTCTCGCTACTGTTAGTGAGCTGGTGCCAGTCTGAGTTAAGTGAATTACTTTTGGGGCTATGTTGTGTTCATTCCTGATTTAAACCTTTGGTGATCAGTGAAATGGCCAACTCACAAAGAACAAAGATTATGTGTGAAATTTTGCTTTTTGTTGGAAAAACTGAAACAGATATCATTGGATTTTCCTATTCAAATCTGGCAACATGTCAACTGAAGGAAAGCCACTCCCATTTCATCCTTCAACAGGAAAAAAATTATGAAAGCATTGCCAAAATCAAATGTACAATTAATGAAGATAGTCAAAAGACCATCGATTAAATTTCTGAAGAAATTAACATTTTTTGACACTGCTCCAGCCTTCACATCTTTGATGGTTGGACAAACAACAACATATGGTGCTTGTGCCTCATTCACCCAATCTGGCTCCATATGCCTTTTTGTTCCACTGATGGAGAGAAATCTGAAAGGAAAGTAATTTAGTGATTTGGATGAAGTCAAATGAAACAACCTGATGGAATGTTGAATGAGTATCCTACTTTTAGAATCCCAGAACTGTTTTGAGCAGAGGCAAAAATGTTAGGACTAGTACATCTATGCACATGGACAATACTTTGAAGGAGACTTATGTAAAGTTCAATAAAAAATGAAAAAAATAATAATAAATTTGGGTTATTTTAGGTTTTGCCTCGGTATATCTCTCATTAGTCTCCCCCTCCCCTCTAAATAGAAACACAAATAGAGAGCTCTTATCTTTCTTTTCTTGATTTTTTTCATAAAAAGAAAACATATACATGTTTGTTAAATTGTTGATTGGATTATTGCCCTCCATTCTAAATATCTATATATTACTTTGTAAATTTAATAGCATTTTTAAACTCTTTTGCAGAAAAGAGAAGAAGAAAGAAATAGAATAAAAGAATTGCACGAAAAGTACCTTGAGAAAAAGAAAGAAAATTTCAAAAAACTTTCTAAAAAAAATAAATGGGGCCAACCAGCTATGAAAGGAAGATTAGAAATTCTTCTAGAAAAAATACAAAGTTCTGTAAATGATGACTCAATAAAAAATAACTGAGCCATATGCAGAGTTTGGAGTCCTTTCAATTGTAAGTTTCCATTGTCATTTTCATTGTAAAAAAAATATGTGTTAGATTTATTTTAAATTAATGTATATTTTGTTGTTTGTTTATATGAATATGTTCACATGTATTTTTCATCAGATAATATGCTTTTATTTGGTTGTCAATTAAAGTGAGTTTAAAATATTTATACACTGATAACAGAAACGTATGTATTAACATTTGACTTTTGTAAGTTATACATATATACTAGAAAGAGGAAATATTTATTTACCTATCCTCTTGTAATTTTTATGGAAATAGTTGTCAGCTATTTTTTCATAAAATACTATAAAAAATTTTTTTTTAATCTTTTCTAACCCTTTATTTTTGGTAAATGTTTGTGTCTGAAATTTCTGTTTTTTAATAAAGGACAATTTTCACTTTAAATGTTGTTCAATATGTTTTGCCTGATTCTCAGAATATAAAAGTTGTTATTACAGTTGCTTCAAACATAACTATTGAGAGGCAATTATCTTGTCTTTGCCATTAAAGATGAGTATACGTCTACCAAATTAACATTTTGTACTTATTTCTAAACAGGGTGATTCGATACCAGACTGACAAATTTGCAGGGTGTGTAGGGAATATACGGAATCACATAGGAATGCAGGGTTGCAAATGCTGTAGTTACAAGCTATGGTGCAGAGAAGAGCACCAACAGTTACACATTAATGGGACAGAAAACATTTTATTCAAAAGTTGCTCTAAAACAGGTATTCGAAATTAAGACCAGTAGTCATATGGCAGTTCTGACAGTGATGCTGCAGGGAATTCCTTACATTCTGGAAGATTCCTGGCATTTCACGTATCCTCCCAGCACCTACAGATATTAGAGCAATACGGTCTTCAACTGAAGGAAAAGAGCATCTTGTACACCAAACTCTTCATATAACCCCAGAAGAAGTCCATGCATGATAGGTCTGTGATCTGGCAGGCCAATGAATTGGGCCACCATGACCTATCCACTGCTGTCCAAAGGTTACATTGAGGTGTTTTTTGTAGAAGGGAATTCTATAATGTGGAGGAGTCCCATCATGCTGATATCACATGGAGCGACACCACAATTGAATAACGTGCTTTGTCCAGAAGTTCAGGCAGGACTTGTTGCGAGAAGATCAGATATGCCATATCATCCAAATGACCGGAGCAGCAAGAAATGCTGTTGAGCTGCATGTGGTTGTGTACAATGGGGGTTCTCCTAAGCATGGTCATTATGCTGATTAATGTGTTTCTGTTCTTTTTCTCTGTTTCTTTGCCCCATAACTTGTAACTATGACATTTTCGATCCTGCATTCCTATGTGATTCTATTCAGGGTTGTCTGTGTACCGCCTACACACCCTGCAAGTTTATCTGTCACCCTGGTAGCGAATCACCCTGTATATCTGATATGGTGTAAATTCTTTCTTCCTTTTGTAAAACATCTCTAACCCACCTCTGAGCATGCAAAAAAATCACTTTAAAAAATTTATACATGTTATTATTTATATTGATCTTAAGTATGCAAGTTGTAATGAAAAGTTCACATTTATTTTATTGCACATGAGGATACATTGCTGTGATAATAATCATCATGGGAGTCCGTATTTTTTTCTCTCACCAGCAGTTATCCTACAAGAACTTAATTATAATTTTAAAACATGTTTATTTTTGAAATTTATAAAATTAGCTGATATGCAAGTATACTTTTCATTATTTTCAAAACAAGGAGGGGGGGAGGGGTAAACCATTGTAGTAAAGTGGAAATTTTTGAATATTTTTGAAAAGGAATAAAATGTTAGTTTTTTTTTTTTAAAAACACCTTAAGCCTTTATTTTTTAATTGATGTACTTTTAAAAGAATTAAATTTGTACACATTTGCATGTTGCTCAGAAACCAAAAATGAAAATTTTGCCTAAGAATAACTTTCTGTTGTATGTTCAAAGACACACAAATTGTATAGTGGTTAATGATGCTGACTGCTGTGTCATAGGCCCTGGGTTGAGAACCCAGAGAAGGCATGGGTGTTTTCTAAATGTAGAGTACCTGTAAGGCATGAGGTTTAGGAGATTCTCTAAATATTAGATAAACTGGAGAGGTTAGAAGCCCCTGACCCTTCCCCCCCCCCTCCATCCCAGGTTATTCTTTTTGAAAATTTGTGTGGAACAGAGCCAAAAGGTACTGCATGGAGCTCAAAGATACAGTATGGCTTTCGAAACAGGGGTTGTTTAGCCTCTTGCCATGATGAATTTTGTGAGCCTCTCTGTTACTGTCAATCAGGTGACATTAAAAACAATACATGTTCTCATTATTCAATGAATTCTTATTAATAACAGCGATAATGTTAAAATATTTTATTCATGTATGTGGTTATTAATTAATTTAAATTTACAAGTCTTTTAGATTATATAATATGTGACAGTTATCACATTTGGGTGGGGGGAGCATTAAAAGAAATGCAAAGTAAAAATTAATTTCTTGTTTCATATTGATTTTGAGAATTTGCTATGAAATTTTTAATGAGAAATCCCTGCACCCTTTTATACAAGCTTATAACTTAAATGCATCCATATTTTGGGTTTTATTTTTTTATGTGTTAAGAGGAAACTATTCCTCTTTTTATAAAGATATCAATTGAATTAATTTTTTATATAATTGTTATTTTAAGCAATGGTGAAGACTGTATATGAATAGAAAATCCACTTTTTTCAAGAAATATTCTGTAATTAGTTTTATTGTTTTGTTGAACTTCTGAAAACTGAAGCTCTTCTAACAAAAATCTTTCATGGGATAAAACATGAGATACAATATGGGATAGCCAGTAGTCAAATACAAACAGTGTAACACATTGAATTTTGAATGCATTTTCTAAAAAGTTATTTTCATGTGAAAAGATCACAAAACATTGATACCAAGATGCAGAATTAACACTTAGCAGTTTATTTATGTGGCCTTTTTTAATCTTGTACTACAACTTAGAAGTTTCTCTATATTCTTGCTTAAAATTTTATTTAACATGTGCATCGTGTTGCTTTGTAGCACTGTTAAAAAACTCATTTTTGTTTGAATTGTATATTTTATTTAACAATTGATTATATTAATTGCTTTGACAAAAATAAAACTTATTTAATGTAACTTTATAATAATATTTTCAGCATTACTAGTTGCATGTATTAAAATCTCTTTTATTGGTACAGTTCTCATTTTAAGGGAAACTCTTTCCTCCCTTCTTAAATTAGATGAAGAATTTAATATTTTAAGTTTTACGGCATATCTTGAAAACAAATGTTCTATATTATTTTTATTACAAAACAAATTTTTAAAGAATGAATTGATATTTCCATGAGGAAACTAATCGTTGATTTATTATACTGTAGCCTTCTTCTGGAAAGTACATGTCACCAGTTATCTCTAAGACTTTATCTTGAAAACTTGGAAAGATTTAGGCTTAAAAAGAATTCAGTCTTGTATTCAAGTATTTGAAAAAACAAAAGATTGTATTCTTTAACTATTCTATGTGACATTAATAAAAATAAAAAATAATTAAATTATGTAAGGATTAGTATTTGCTTGGAAATTATTTATGTATTCAAAATCATTTACTACTTTAGATAGATTTAAATCAGTTTATATAATGTTTCTTCTGGCTCTCAAATGTATAATCTCTGTTTTATGTCTAATATACTTAGTATTTTTAGCACGTTTTTCACGTAGCGGAACAAAAGTGCTATTAGGATGCAAATTTAGTCTTCATTCCATATTTTGTCGTACCTTTTTCTCAGCCAATAAGCAACCAATTGACCTCGGATTTTCGGCATTGGGTCGCATTTGTGCCCTAGTTGAGCCGAATCATATTTAAATTTTCCCATAGTTTTCCCGAATTTTCCTATTGTAAAATACAACATGTGAAAAACGCGCTAAAATTACTTGGCCATGCCAATGATTGATATCTTGTTTTTAAAAAAAGCTTTTTTATATAAATGATTTGTAAAGACAAAATGTTTATTTTTACTGGTATTGATGCTATCCTTTAACCATGTATATTTTAAAGAAAGTGTACAATGTGTGTGCCACTAAAAATCAGAAATGAGTCTCAATAGGGTCAAAGGAGTTATGTGGTAGTCCTCTGTACCTTATTCATAAAGAAGGTTCCCATTTTTACCTGAATCGACCCATTAAGAGGTGTTGCAAGGATAAATATTCCTGTTACAGATAAATATTCCTGTTTTTGAGCTATTAGACCTACGGATGAAATTTTGTGGGCAGGTTCATTTCATGGAGCAGAAATCCATTACAAAAGGGGGTTGCAAAAATTGACCCCTAGGGGCATTATAGATAAATAATAAATGCACTTATTAAAAAGTTATTTTACATTTTTCTATACATTGTTTTTACCAGGTTTTACTCATCTTACAATTCACAGCTATTATATCAAGAATAATATTTTTTTATTTTTAAAAAGTTATCCTGTGGGAGAAGTAGTTAGTAGTGTAATAAAATAATATTGGTTGTATATTTAAGAAACTGCAATAACTAAGCATTTTTCAAGTGTAGTGTTTTATAATGTTTAAATGTCCGTATAAGAATTATTTCTGTTTAGTAGAATTTTCCATAAACAAAACCATATTCTGTTAAGTGGCAAAATTTTCATGAACTGAAGTAGAAAAAGCAGTTTTTAAAATGGATGGAAAAAATTCGATATTGATACTGCTGCTTGCAAAGAAACTTTGATCAATTATGGTACTATTTTAATAATCTACAAAGCTCAAATTGCAGGCCCTTAAATTGCAGTCCTAGAAAATTATATCACTTTTTTAGTCCGAGAATCTTTTATATTCAATGAGTAATTTTCCTATTTGACTTTCAAATAACAGACCTAATATTTTTAAAGGCTTGTAAAGGGATCATATTTCTCTTTCTTAATTTTTATTTAATTATGTGCATTAAAAAAATATGTATGTGTGTCTATTTAATTGAAATCTTCGTTTTAAAAATCTAATGTTTTTATTCTTAGCTGGGGAAGCATCATAATTAAAAGCAGAAATATTGTTTAAATGGTTATTTTGTGTGTATATATTTGTATCCGAGAGTTTGGCAGATCTTTAGCTGTGGCATGCCAAACCAATCTACTAATATGATTCTGCGGTCCACACAATAAGACATTTTTTAAACCTACTCGATTCCTGCAATAATGCATGCAGATTTAAAGAATAGAGATCAATAATATAAATTATTGACCTCTATTATATGTTAATATGTTATTGAGTTTTATTATATGTTAATTTTGCATCATTTAAAGGTATTTCTTAACATAAAAATAAACAGCATAAAATATAACTTTCTTCAACAAAAATAAAAAAATTTAAATTGTGCATATATTATGTATTTTTAAACATTAAAATTAAAAATAGACAGCATAAAATATTAGTAGCTCCTTCCATCATAATTAAACAAAAATATAAATAAAAACTTTAATGCAAACCTAGTTCTTGTACAGCTTTAGACACCTTTCATATCGCAAAATCAAGGGTATAATGTGCGATTTTCAATTTGTCTCAATTTTGAGCATTCAGTTGTTAAACATTTTCTTTTTAACAACTTGAAATGTTTTTATATGAGGAAAGATTTTTTACTTGGATATGTCGAACCAAAAGCGGAGTGTGTGCAATTTTCTTTCTTTAAATAATAAAATCTCTTCAGCAATGGGATTCAATAATATGCAAAATAGCTGCAAATTTATCTTCAGAGTTATCTTTCAGATTATTTCCTAATTCTGTAAATGTCCATGATTTTAAAGATGTTTGTCATATAAGGTGCATTACAAATTTATCAACTTCCATCCACTCAAAAATTAACAAATTTGTAGAGTAATGCAGAGTGCCACTGAGATTGTAACATGTGCCACAGGTTGCTGACCCCTGATATATATGTTACCACTTAAATGCAGAAATCAGTTAATCTGCTGATTAGCTAGCTAATTTGTACATAAACTAGGGGAATTTTTTAATGTTTGAAGAATTGTTTCATTTCTCAAATTACCTAAGTAATCTGCGAATTCCCTAGATAATATGCTCATTACCTACTAGGCACTCGTTTAAGTGAAAGTAAGATCTTTGGTGAAACAACAGTAACATTTCTGTACACTTAAACTAAATGTTTATTTTTTGATATCTAAAGAATCAAGTTCATACAATTGAACGATGAACACATTAGTTGATAGAATCAGTTGATTTAAAAACTATAATACAAAAAATTAAACAGTTTAAAATATTATTGCAATTAAGTAAATTGACGTATTGTTTATTTTTCGATATCTTAAGAATCAATCATGTTAATACCATCAAGCAAACAACAATTTAATTGATAGAATTTACCATTAATCTTTTGAAAAACTATAATACAAAGATTCAAAGTGTTTAACATGTTTATTAGATGAATTTGTGAAACATGAGATAAAATTATACTTACTAATTGCAATCTAAAGACTGGTGACACTCTGAATTGCATAGCAATTGCTTTTTGCGACAAGCATGCCTGTTTGAGGTACATTTAGATTTGCAGACCCTTTTTTGGAAACTCTGCGCTGTACTAAGGGATATTGTCTTATTGCTGTTTGAGATATAGATGTTTCTACAGCAGGGACACTTTTTTTTTTTTTTTGTTAAAAATCTTTTTTTGCAAACAAGGAATTCAAATCTTGTATACAATTATTTAAAAATACCTGTTTTAGTACCAAGTTTTTAAACCCCATTTTCTGTTTTATTAAGAACCTTAGCTAAAATTTGACCTGGCATCAGTTTTTGCTCTGTCTATGTTGGGTACTTTAATTCTCACAGTGACACCTTCATCGACATCTGGATGCTTGGCAGTAGAAACTGCTAACATTTTTGGTTTCTTTTCTTAACTTTTTTTTGGCTTCATCATGCTGTGTTTTCTGTTCCATATTTTTTGACAGATCTTTGCACAATACATTTTTACCATATTCTCTTTCTTCAGGATCTATTTCACCACAAATTACATGAACTAAAAGTAGTGGGGAAGGAAATAAGTGAAAAAGTTAAACTTTTTAATGGTGTGGAAGCTGTTAATGTGCACATTACATAGGTAGAATGCAGAAAACTCTTGATTCTGTGCTTTGACAGAGTAAATCTTCTGATTAGCTATGTAATCAACACACACTGACGGCTTTAATAGTGACATATATACAAAAATCGCCCAGAAAATACTCTATAGTTATACAGAATGAAAAACACAAAATTTATTAGCAAAAAAATCATTCTTTTATTTACAAGTAGCTGCCTTCTCTTCCCTACATAATCGCCTCCTACATTTAAGCTATCATTGTATCTGTTCTCAAGTTTCCATGTTATATTCCTGCCAGGTGTTCATTGTATTCAAACAAGACTGCTCGCACTTTTCTACTGTGCCAGTCATTCCTTTTTCTCTTTTCAGGGTCTGCTGTGGTATGAATGGAGGTTGCAAGAAATTGCCCCTGTGCTGAAAAATCAAAATGAATTGTATTATTGAACATCCTGCAAACTTAAAGATTTGTAGTGTTATTTGATTTCTCAGTGTTCTAAAGATGAAACTAGCAGTAATTTACTGGTAACTGAAAGCAATGTTTAGTGATGAATTAATGAACTAAAGAAATGTGAGAAAATGATGGGAAATATATAATAGATGGTCATCACTCATTGCAGAAGGCCTCAATGAACAAAAAAATCTTGCCTGGGAAGCATGTACTTATCGATGAATTGCACATTTGGTTTCCTGACATCTCTCATTCTGTGCTCATTGATATTTTATGTAAACATCCAAAGTTTGTGCATAATAGGCAACTGAGTAACCTACACAAAGCTGAGAATAGTCTCAGAATTTATATTCTTGAAACTGATAGAAACATCTTTCTTGTGGCAGAAAGAGATCTAGTTGTCACATCTTCCCCCCCCCCCCCCCAAAAAAGAATATTGCAATCACTTGAGTGGCATCATCCTTCGTCACTGCAAAAAAACGAGAAAAATTCAAATAGACTACCCTATACTTGGTGCAACTCATTGTGAGACAAAGAAAACTGATGATCATCCAAAACAGGAGGCAAAGAAATGCTTTCTGATACAAATTGTGCACCTTCACAATAATGTCTGCCCTCACACTACTGTTGGATTACTTCAGATGAGAAATAGTTGAGGTATTATTTCTAGCTCTATGAGGTGTAACTAATGAATATACATAAAGTGTTTTCATAAAAATCGTATATGTGAATAAATAATAAAATTGTTTCACTTTAAAGACCTGGAAAATAAGTATGGTGCGTGTTTGTATACAATTAACTAAAATATGATTTTACATATCCTGATATCATTTTAATATGTATTTTGACTGATATTTCTCAATTGTTTCTCTACACCTTTAATGTTTTCCAGTGTCAAATTCTAGCAGCATTCCGTATTGGGTCTTTATCCAATTGATCAAAAGTTCTGATTGTCTTCCTGTTTGAATCTAGAAGAGGGTAATGTTAACTTGTAATGTCCCTGACTAAAAAAAATTACTAATTAGGTCACCAAATATGTAGTACCGTTAATTTTTAAACAAAAATAAAGCTGTATAGACATTATTTTTTAAATATAAATTTGCATAATTTTTAATTGATTTTCTTAGAAAAAACTTTTATTTTAAATAACATTAATGTAGTATGGAACAATTGCAGATGTTTTTTTAAATAAATTATCATGTTAAAGGTTTTTTTCTTATTGTTCCAATCTTTTTTACTGTAAAAGAAAATGGATATTTTTGGTAGGATTCATCAGAATAGCATGTGTATCACATATCACAATGCTGAAGACACGTACAAGAAGCATACTTTTCTATACAAAAAGAGAAAACGAAATTATCTTTGAATTAACCTTTAAGTTGTGTAGTATTAAAAATAGTATGCTTGAAATATAGATTTTCTGTTAGAAAATAAAAATGGACATTGAGGGGTGAATATTTGATGATTTTGGAATTCTTTCTATGGCTCAAACTTCATGATATAATTTAAAATAAATAAATGGTAAAGATATATAATTTTTTATAGAAGTTTGTGTTGTATAAGTGTATATATCAATGACTTTTTTTTAATCTTTATGAAAGAAACAATATTTTGCATTACCCATTAAAACATATTTACAGATTATGCTGTGAAAAAAAAAATTTCAGTGTGGTGTAATATATAGATAAAGATTTATATTTTTACTCTTTAAAATTCATCGTTATAACATTTTAAAAGACATGACTAAGGAAAAATTTGTGCAAAAAAAAATAAATTTTAAAAGAATACATAATCATGTTCTTTGTCATTTATTTTCCCTTGAATAAAAAATAAAAACCATTAGTACTAATTATTATGAAAATGCTATATTTATATTGCGTAAAATTTATACATTTTGAATTTAGGTAACTGGTATAATATTTTTGATACTCTTCTATGAAAGTATTTTTTTAATGAAAAGTTGAAACTATTTTTAAAAAAAAACTATAGTTTTTTTTTTATATATATATATTTTAACCAAGAACGATAAAAAGAACTCTTCAGAAAGGAGGAGAAAAATAAAGAAATGAATTATTTCATTGCACGTAAGTAATGTAAATTTATTTTATTTTTTTAAGTTGTTTTCTTATTTTCTTACGATTGCTAAAAAAATTTAATTGTTTTGCAATGAACATCGACATCTTTTTGCATTGTTATAAGATTCGAACTCGCAATACATACACAGTGATGAACATACTTCTCCCTGGGACTAGCGTGTGTAATTAGTATGTTCTGATATGGCAACACTTTTAACCTTTAGAGGCCGTTACGAGCGCGTTCATCTCAATCTATCCCTCAACGTTACACGTCCATTTGGATTTTACACTGTTACAAATGCGTTTTAAAGTAGTTGTTTCTTTTACTAACAGATGGCAGCCCTAGACTCTTATCAAAATCGAATACAGTATTTCACAAGAATTAATACTTCATTTTAGTTGTGAAATGGCGTCAGTTTCAGGCTTTCGAAAGAAAAAGCCGAGTGAAATGTCAAGTGATTATTCTGATATTTTTGATGATAGTAGAGACAATGAGACGAAGCCCAGTGGTTAGTGCATCACGCTTCCACACCACATTTCCGAGGTTCAAATCCCAGAATAGGCAAGGTTGACTCAGCCTTTCATCACTTCAGGGGGATCGATAAATAAGTATCAAGCTTGCTTGGGAACTTAACACTGGGGGTTTGGGGTCAGACTGACCACCTGACCGGAAGATCTGCTCATGGCCCAAGGGGACGTATAATAAGTTGGGCACAGTAGGCCTTGGCTCTCATGGACTATTGCGCCTCTGAGTTAAGTGACAATGAGACAGAGGCGTAGCTATCGCCGTATCAATGATATGGGGCACTCAAGCTACAGGGGTCCCACAATCCCGCTACAGGGCTCCCACATCTAAAAAAAGCCCTAAGGAATTTTGATACTGGGCCCCTTCAGAACTAGCTACGCCAGTGCAATGAGAGAATCATTTTTTACTACTGTCTGTAAAGAGACAAAATTTTGGTGTAAAGACTGTAAAGTGGGTTTATGCACATCACGTTGTTGTATATACTCTAGAAATTTCTAAACAAAACAATCTATATATTATGTAAATATATATCTATATGCATTCTTAAAAAAAAGTTTATTTTGTTCTAATTATTTTTATTATTTGACTTGGGTTAAACAATAACTGTACTAAACTCGCGTTTCTTAAGGCAAAAAAAGAATGCCTCCTTCACCTACGGTTAAGGGTTAATGTGTAGTTGAATAAAATGTAGCATTGAATAGGTACTCCGTCGTCTTCATCATTATTTGTAATGTAGAAGAATGCATTACTATGAAATATGTTTAACTGGTTGACTTGAAATTTCTGTTCAACTTTAACTTAGTTGTTCATAAGAGATCATTTTCATTCTTTTTTACATTTGAAATGGCTGCAGTAGCCTAGTGGTCATGGTCACGGACTCTTGGACGACGTGTCACGAGTTCGAGGCTTGTTGGCACTGAAAGCTCTTCGTGTTGGAGAGGCTAATGCACGTTAACGGGAATCTCAGTCTTTCCTTTAGCATGTGTATGAACTTTGGAAGAGGGGGAGTCAGCTCAGGTGTCATCTCATCAATTGGCAGTGGTTCAAAATTACGAGGTTCGTCACCAATAGCTCTCGTGTTACCTCAAAGTGGGGCGTGTAACGATTTCGCTCCAGGCAGCTGTAAGATCGGCTTCTTTATGTGGATAGCATAACACCGTTCATGTACACCCCAAAAATATTGCGGGGTCTTTTCATCTGACATCGCCCCAACAGCTGATTGCTGTAAGAAATACACCACTCCGCCCACGAACCTGAAACCCCGACTGAAATATTCGTAGTGTAAGAGAAGAACCGCCCCCACATCCAAGGCAGTGGAAAGAGTCCGCTTTGAAACACTAAGAACGGTTGTATTTATCTCTCACAAAGGACATACTTTGTAGTATTGAAGTAATCAATAGTATGAATAACTTCTATAAAAATGTAAATATTGCATTTTATAGCAGTGGACGCGTAAATAAACCAATTATTTGATTTCTTAACTCTCGCTATCTGTTAAATTTCCCAAAAGTCACAGGCGTTAACAAAAATTTACTCCATTGAAAAGGTTAAAAGGTAAGAAATTAGTTTCTATGACCTTCAGTTTTAATTGTATTCCAGTCTATTGTTCATTTAATTCTCTTAACAACTGTTAATGATGTTTTATGTGATGTGTAGGGTGAATTCATTATTCAGCCATCCTTGCCTAATTTCGGAAGTTTTCTTTTTTATAACAATAGTACTGAAATAAAGCCTAGGTTAAAGAATTTTTCAGTTTATTATCTTGTGTTGGGAGAAACTATTTGTGTGTTCATGTGAATATTTCTGCTACGGCTTAAGGTATCCAACATCTTGCAACAAATTTTTTAAAAAATTGTTTTTTTTTTTTTTTTGGCTTTGGTTTTTAGATTTTGTTTAGTACCTTTTAAGAAAAATATGCTAAAACAAAGAAAAGAAAAAAAATTATTACTAAAATGAGAAAATATGGATAAAAACTTACAAAAAATAACATAAACGTGGCCTATGCTGTACCAAAAGTGTATGAACAAATTTTCAATTTTGATGTGTTGCTTTGCTATTCATTTTTTAAATGGCCTTCAGGAAAAGATATTTTAATTTTTACAAAAACTAGAGCACTTTATCAGTTATTATATGAAATTGTTTAAGAAAGAGTGGTTTTATTCACATAAAAGACTCTAAATTTTGTAATAAAACAGTGATTGTTAAATCTGAAGGTTAAAACACTTCTACTATTATACAGAACATGCACAAAATATTTCAGTTAATTATTTTCAAATCTTTTTGACCAATCGGGTGTCCCCGTTTGAGCATTTTCAAGTAAAACGCGTTTTAAAGTATGACATCTCGCTTACAGTAGTGGCATCTGCTTTTACTAAAACACTTGTAGCTTTTGTTCTAGTGTTAACTTGAACTTCATAAAACTAACTTGGTACTTTTATAAAGCTAATAAGATAGCCTATAAAATAAAATCATAAAAAAAGTTTTCAATTTTTGGCAAAATTTACAAATTTAGGGTAGTTTAATACCTTAAATTTCCTTTAATATGCAGACAGACCAGTTCAAAGTAAGTGGTTATACCAGAAAGACATGCATGAAGATTGTTGTATACAGAGAAAAATGTTTAAAATTCATCAATGGGTTTTTCAAATCGAATTGCTGGGAATTACAGCTCTACCGATGCAATCAAAAAATACGATGTATGAAAATTAACAAAACAGAGAATGCTCGCCAATACAGACATTGCATGCCTTACAGAACGGGACAATATTCGCCACGTCACATTATCATGAACTTATAAAAAAAAACTACACTCAAAACTACCAAATTATAAAAGACAAAAATTCATATTCGAAATTATTATAATCGTTTATTTTTTATGGAGCTTTTCAATAAAAGAATGAAAAATACTAAAATGTTGCGCTGTTTAACGGAAGGATAGCTTTTGTCATCAAGAGGTGCACGAAAATAGGATCCAACCGAGAAGCAATTTTGACACTTGTTTCATTGTTATTTTTGAAAAATTGTCGGGCAAGATATATATATATATATATATTCGAGCATTTCAGTACTTACACAAGGTGGTCCCGAGTTCATGGTACAGACTTTAAGGGTAGATACAGGGCAATATAACAATCATTTACTTATAGAAATGTATGGGCGCAAGTGACTTGGTGAGGCACAAACACAAAAAATAACAGACGAAAGGAAAGGCAAAGTGTTTATTGAAAGCTTCGTTAACAAGTGTTAATGTTCACAATAACTGTTCTGCACATGAGCTGTGAAATCCAGCTGCAGCATACATTGCTGTACCACCCACTGGCAGTCTGAGAAGACAGTCTGCCGGATTCAAAGCTAGTACTCGCTGAAAATGAGAGAGGTGTAAGCGATTTTCGTAAAACACCACAAATAGTCTGATGACTCACACTTACGTGAAGAGCTCTTGAACTTGACTCGGGTCTATCAGCCACAACGTTCAAGATGCTTTCTTCCAAGATTGGACTGCGTATAGTTCTTCGTCGACCAGCATCAAGTGTGGTGAAGTGCAGTGCCCGTTTATCTATTGGGGCTCGTAGAGGCCCGGATAGGCTGGAGTTAACCAGATTTTCTGGTAATAAATTTTGATCCTCCAGTGCCAAGGGGGTTTGTAGATCTTCTGCGCCCAGGGCCCGAAATGAGCTTAAATCGGCACTGATGACGTGGAACGAAAGTGCTTCATGAAGTTGACAAAGTAACCGCTGAAGAGTTCTGTGATCCGGCATTCGTCGATCAGGAAGCTGCACGGGATACATTCGTAGTGTCGCTCTGCCGTTATCATTTGCACGGCAGTACATGTAGTGCAAAGTCTGTTTTTTTGTTTTTTTTTCGTAATACGTAAAATCTCCCTTCGTAGACGTCAGCACAATTGTGAATGGTGCGTTCCCGTGCTGAAATGCATCATATTGAACGGCCGCTAGATAGCTACTGCCCCCTATCGGCAACGCAACCAACCGATAGCTCAATTTCTCTTTTCTTTTATTTCCCCTGTTTACACCTCACCTCGTCACTTGCGCTTATACATTCCTATACAATAATGATTGTTACAATGCCCTGTATCTACCTAAAAAGTTTGTACCATGAATTCGGGACCACCCTGTATATTATACCGTCAACCAATTTCATCAAATCAAATGACGTCCCCAAATGCCGGGATAATTGTGAAGCCATTCCTGCACATATTCGAACATAATACTAGCAATGACAGCATTTGGCGATGTCTTTCGATTCGGCGGAAGTGGTCGACGATATAATTCGAAAGTACCAAATTAACTATTGTTGCAAATTTATGTGGGTAAAAAGCAGCTGACGACTCCGATTAATTGAATAAAAATTTATTAATGGAAGAACTGACGATTATACGAAAACAAATTGATGTATATACAGAAAAAAATATTAAAACAGATTATTTACAAGTAATGGAAAAACGTACTCGTCTCAAGCAAACTTTACTTCGCTTCAGAAACGGATCTCAAGAATATTTCCATTCAGGCAGATAAAAGTCTATCTGTCTTATTGCAGACCACGCACAAACAGATTCTGAATTCAACTGACTGACTTTTGAACTGAAGCTGAACGTCACTGGTTTCCATCCCATGTCGAGGAGGCTTTGTTGGGAGAGGGTGTCCTCTAATTGGTTGAGAGGAAGAAGGCAAGGGGGGGGAGTGGCTGGAATTGCATCAGAAAGTGTCATGGTCGGGTGAGAGAAGTCCAAGAATTAGCATAGAGACTGATTAAGGATTGGCTGATGGTAAAGTGTGAGTTGGGGCACTCTATTGGCTGTCCTGAAGCTTTGATAAAAGAAAAGGGGGATGGTATAAAAAACGTCTGAATGGGTGACTGACTTTTAAACTCAGAAATCTCTTATATAGCCTCGCGGAAATTTCCAGAAAGATTGATGTCAGTGACTTCTCGAAAGTTCCTTGCTAATTTAATTTCGCTAATCTGGCAACCCTGCTTACATCTTCTAGGACTGTCATGATCTTCAAGTCAATGTTTGGAGGAGTACTTTGTCTGTAAAACTGTTTCTCCCACAATCAGTGTATCATTGTCAGGAAAACAACATGCTTGGTGTATTTCACTATTTTAATATTTCGAAGGTTGGTGAAATTTTTTTAATATTTTTTATTCGGCATCACTTAAAAACGGGATAAGATTAATATTATAAAAAAAGGAATTTTGAGGAAGAAAATTGTTTTCTAAAAATAAACCATTGTATTTAACACAATGCTTAGGTTGTTTTTTAATCAGTTCAAATTAAGATCAAATGAATTTATTAAGTGCATTCTATACAAATTAAGAAGTCAATAGTTATTATTTACTCAAAATATTACTTTTAGACAAATTTAAATAAATAACTTGTAAAGTGTAAAAAAAAAATATAAAAATCATTTCAAAATAATGTATTGATTTTTTTTTCTATTTAAAAACAAAAGCGTTTTTTTGGTTTGTATGTAACTTTTTTTTTTATCTCGCTCGCGAAATATAAAATATGACCTTGAATTTATATTCACGATAGCATGTATCAAAAAATTATTTTATCAGTTTACAATTTTTATATTTGTGCGAAAAAATATACATTTTTTATGACGATTATTCATTCATCTTAAAACAACGTTCTAAAATGTTTTATGTCAACAATCGTGCATACAGTTTTCACGGTCTTAGCGCTTTCAATATTAGAACTTTCTTCCGTTTACGAATTTTATATATACATTACCGTAGAAGTTATTGCATGGGATAACTAGATATTTCATGAAAAAACTAGACGTCAGTTAAAGTATATAATAAATAAAAAAATGTCATACTTTGTAAGATCCAGCTTGGGGCCCAAAACCTGACTTTGGAGGGGGAACCCTAATAGGCTCCGTTACACCACTAGTGACCGGGATAATTTATTGTGGTCAAATATTATTCACGTACATATTCACCGAAAAACAAGGAATTTCCAACTGCATGTCAACTGGAAAATGTACCTAATAAGACTGTATATGGCCCTAGTTCTAATAAACAATCATTTAGTCGAAACGCGATCATCGGCCGAGCCGGTTTGTGCCTAGGTTTTTGAGATTTGTGAGTCGGGCTCGTTTGTTTGTTTTAAATTACTGTTTGAACGAATATTTAACAATGCATGCTATATACTGTCTACTTTTAAAGATCTCAGGTAGAGCCTACTCTTATCTTAAGATTTCTTGGGACCCAAGGCCTCAAAGATTCTTAAGATGTCCCTGAATCCTTCTAATTATGATTTTGAACTACGGTCAAATAACGAGACGTCTGAGTGGATACATTTATAAATAGAAAAAGTAAGGTGATAAAAACTATTTCTTTAAAAGAATTCCATATGTTCCACAAAAACCTTCCAGAGTGTGTGTAAAAATGAAGTCTCTTATTCTGGGAATATCTATGCTTAACTATTTTAGATTTTAATTACAGGGTGCGGCAAAAAAACCCGGACAAACAATTTTTTATATAACTTTATAAAAAATTGTAACAAATAACAATAGCAGTACACTCGTACTAATCTATACAAATAAATAAAATTAAAGTGTGTGTTTGTAATTTCAAATTAGCAGCTTTTAACTAAATGCATTTAAAGATATATACGGTACTTATATCAAAAACTCAATTTTTAAAATTTTGTTGGTCGGTCTGTCTGTTTGTTCCGGCTAATCTTGGGAACTTCTGGTCCGATTTTAAAAATTCTTTCACCTATGGAAAGTTACATTATCAGCGAGTAACGTAAGATATATTTTATATCTATATTCCTACGGGAACGGGAACTACGCGGGTAAAACGTTGACGTTGCTTACTCCCCGCCAAGATGGCGTAAAATTATGCATTTGGTCAATAATGGAAATTTTAATAAAACTTTTCTCATATTTGTATCAAATAACTGAAACATAGTGTAATTTAGCATCTTTACAAAAAGCAATTTTTTATTAAACGTCTAACGTTTATCATGTTACGTTTGTTAAATGTCAAACTCAAACTTTGAGAAATGTCGCCAAGTTAGCTAAGAAATTCTCTATTCCGACAATCCCAGATATTTTAATGCAAATTTTCTCCTATTTTTTAAAGAGGGAAACGAAATAAAGTTTTAGCGAATTGCGCGCGCATGATATTGAAAATTCTATAGTAATATTAATTGAAAGTTTCATAAAAAGTTTTGATTACTTTAGTAGTTTTAAATTGGTTTTGAAAGTATTTATTACTTTGAATTTTTTTTAACCTAATTATACAATATTTATATTTTGCACAAATTTTTTCACTTATACTGAACCTAGATATTTTACATGGAGGTATTACTTTGAAGATATACTATGGAGGCATCCATACAATGTCCCTCGCCGAATAAAATTAGAGAGCTTTACGCAATACTTATTTCACATCTTCGGTCTTTCTAATACTCAAACCTTTTGGAATAAGTACAAAGACTACATGGCGGAAGATATTTTGCGACGAAAAACAACCAAATATGCCTTTCAATGAACACATCTACAACGAAACGCAATAAAAGTTTTCAGAATGGTTAGGAAGAAGCTACATGATTTTGGAATGATTAGCCCTAGACGTGTCGACGGAAATGGCTTCGATAGTGAAATTACTTGAGAATTAAACTAAGATTTTATAGCATTGCAACATCAAGTAACGGAATTTATCCCTCAAATAACTCCGGAACAAAGTCACGTTTTCCAACAAGTGTTACGTAAAATAGAATCCGGCAGTGGTGCATTCTTTTTTTCTCGAAGCCCATAGAGGAGCAAGAAAAGCTTTTTTATTAAACTTATTAGTAATAATGATTATCAGAAAAACCTAGAAGATAGCAGTTGCTATGGCTTCTTTTGGTATAGCCGCGACTTTACTGACCAACGGTCGTATTGTACATTCCGTTTTAAAATTATCGCTTAATCTTGCATCTGAAGATTCACTCATCTGAAATTTCAGAAAAAATAGCTCTCAAGGCTAGATGCTTCCACAATATAAGCATTTAGTATGGAGTGAAAGTACGATGTCACAAGAAAGCTACAGAAGCGTTAAATCGGGCTCTTCAGGATTTACGAGATAGTACAGATATTGTAGGAGGAATGGTAGCTTTATTGGCTGGTGAATTCAAGCTTATGGGGGAAAGTTGAAAATTTCAGTCTGAAAACGAATATGAGAGTGTATCTTCATAATGACGTAGATTCGGAACATTATGCGGAGACGCAATTGAAAATCGGTTATGGATGTTTGGACGCAAATGCTAGAGGTTATATTGTACTTCTAGAGAATTTTGTAATGTAGAAGGAAATGATGTAAATCTTATTGCTCAAATTTACCCGGGCTTGTAACAAAATTTAAATTGGGATCTCCAGTGGTTGCGCGCAAGATCAATATTGGAGCCTAACAATGACATTGTCCATAAAATCAACTTTGAAAATTTAAACGATCTGCGGGAAAGGGGGGGGGGGTTGAAGAAATATTTATCAATGAATACAAACATGGATAAAGAACAAAGTACTTCATATCCCACTAAGTTCTTAAATTCACTTAAACTTTCGGGTGTACCCTCCCATAAACTTCAATTAAAACTAAATATACCAGTTATGCAAAATCTCGATGCTCCTCGACTATGTAAAGGAACGAGCCTTTGGATCAAAAAACTGATGCAGAATATACTTTGTGCCAATATTTGAACATATGTCATGAAAGGGGATAGTGGTATCATACCTCGAATTCCAAGTATCCCCACTGACTTACAGTTTCAATTCAAACAAGTTAAATTTCCAGTTTTACTGTTGCTATTAACAAAGCTAACATTTCAGGTAGCAGGGGTGCATTTATAAAAGCAATGTTTTTCCCATGACCAATTATATGTAGCTTGATCGGTGTGTATAATGCCCAAATCTTCACATATTTGCAACTGACGGAAGAACGTATAATATAATATACAGTAGAATCTTAGAATAATATTCTGTTTTGAGTTCTTTTAAAGAGAAATTATATATTAAACGTAGATACTTTCGATTTTTAAAAGTATTAATAGTTTAAGTTATTGAATATTTGTTGTTAATTATTATAATAAATAACGTTTTCAGTTTTTTTAATATAAGCTCAATTTTAGAATTTTTAAATTTTATTGGTTCCAGTCAAGCAATAAAAAAAATTACCATATTATATTATTTACTTTCTAATGATAATGATCACGACTTTGACAGTTATTTAAAGACATCAACGCGAGCGGGGCCGCGGGTAAAAGCTAGTAAATAAATATAATTCGTTTCAAAGTGACCGCCGTTTGCAGCAATGCAGAGGCTCAAACGCTTGCAGAAATTTTCAGCAATGGTCCTCAAATCTTTTACCTTTAATCTGTCCCGTTTCAGTAAAAGCTATTGCTTTAGAGACGAGGCGGGCATTGCGTAGATCGCGATCGACTGGTGGATTGCCAAGACAATTTGGAGTGACCGCTTGAAGATTAGCCGTTAGTAATTGTAAACGGAAAAATTCAAGATTGGCTGACAGTAAACAGACTAATTCTTCTACTGACTGTAATTACGAGAACTAACTTTAGATGGAAATATTTTATTCTTTAATGCTTTTTGAATTGTTTGATAGTAAATACATTATTAGATATTATTATATTTGTGGCTATTATTATTATGTTTGTATTTCGTGTTTGCTTTAAACACGGTTCCAAAAAAAAGGGAGTTTTTCATTTCATTCACGTAGGTAAGTACATATATTCCATATTTATTTTTAAGTTGTAATAAATATTGTTGATTTTTTCCTTACCTCACCATACCTACGACCCTGCGCAGTGGGCGCACTCGTGAATTTTTCAAGGGGGGCGTGGTGCGGTGGTCTAGGGTCGAATGTATACCATTCTTATATCCTACCCCAATACACTGCCAAACGTAATTTTTTTTTCATTTTGTAGATTTTCGGGAACAAAGAAGAGTAAGAAATAAGTTATCTAATAAATAATTAGCATTAATTAATAAAAAAATATTAATAACAAATACTTAATTAAATTTTACGTACTGTATATATGGGATTATAATCAATCGAAAAGAAATTATGGTCTATGGAGAAGGGTCCTTATCCGTGGACCCTCCCCCCCCCCTCCTTGTGTGGGTCACTGATACTGGGTGGACCGCAACACCTTGAAAAAAATTAGAAGTAGACCGTACCCTGAAAAAGTCTGCCCACCCCTGCTTTAGAGAGTCCAAAGTTTTGTGATGTTTAGTGCAGGCCTTGGACTTTGTAATGGACCATATATTGTAATCCATGGGATTGATATCCTGCGAGTAGGGTAGCCATTCTTCAGATGATATCATGTCTGGAAAATTCACCTTACACCACTCCTGTGTCTTTTTGGCCTTGTGAGCTGGTGCAAAGTCTTGTTAAAGCGTCCAATTTGTATTTCCGAAATTATTTTGGGCCTACGGAGGTACTACAGTTTCAAGAATGTCCCTGTGGTACACTTTTTGAATGATTTTAATGCCCTCTTCCACAAAAACCAAAGGTGTTTTGCCACTTGCGCAAATTCCGCCCCAGACCATGGCTGACTTTTGGATATTGGCGATGTTCAACAATTGCCGAGGTGCTTGGAGAATCCACGGACCAGATTCTATCGTTTTGGGAATTATGAACTTGTTGAACCGTAAAGAGCTTCTCATCAGTGAAAAGGAATCTCTCCCAGCGCTGACTTGCGGCCCGTCTCAAAAGTTTTCGGAGTCGTACGAGTTTGTTTGTTTTTTCAGTGAGAAGCTGAACTTTTCGCAACTTGTACGGTTTCAGTCCAAGCTTCATTTTTGCTATTCACCTCACCGAACTGTCACTTATTCCCATGTCACGAGCAATCTGTCTCATGGAAACCCTGGGATTTCTCTGGACTCGCTTTTCGATGGTCTTACGATTCATTGAAGAGTTTATAGTGCGTTTTCGCCCACTTCCTGGACGTCGACCATTATTGCTAAGTTCTTTGAAATGGCTAATTGCATCAAACACTGTTTGCCAAGGTACAATAAGCAAATGAACGACTTCACACTTTCATTTCCCTTGCTGAAACAACTCTAAAATAGCAGACCTTTTGCTTGACATTATCAAAAACACATAAATCAAAGTACAAACTAAGTAATGTATTAAAAAATATGTTATCATTAAAGTGGTGGATAAAGAAACATGAAAACACCAATTAAAAGGAAATTCGTTAATTATTCTAGGAGGCAAGAAATTTGTCCGAGCTTTTTGCCGAGCCCTGTATTACCAAATATTAAACTGATCGACAAATGCAAGTTTTAAAACGGTTCGGGAAAAGGAACATTTTTAATACTTTCAGAATGTCGCTGAAAACACTCATTTTACGCCCCCTATATTTAGGGTTTAATCCTAAACTTAGACAAACAGAGGGGGAAGTGACAAACTGAAAAAAAAGTCTACCATGACATTCCCTAAAGATAACAACGGGGCTTCAATGTAGAAGTTATTTGACAATGATAAGCGAAAGTTGCACGTAGCGAAATGAGAACACGCAGTACCACAGCGGAAAAATAAAAGGTACAGTAATTACTGAATAAGTGAAGCATTATTTAGTAAGTTTTTTTATGTTTAATGGTATCGTCACCCCTTTTTCTCATTAATACTTTTTGTTCATTATAAGTATGAAATGTGATAGTTTTATATGAAACTTTCTGTAATTGTGAAGACAGTGACGTACACAAGGAAGGGATTGAACCCCCTATCCCCCCTTAGACCAACAGATTTTTAATCTTTACTTTAATTACCCCTCTGTGCTCTGTGCGTGTTTTTTAGAATGTAGCCCCCCCCCCTTTCCTCCGTAAGACATCTGTGTGCGCCACTGTGTGAAGAAATTTGTTTCGATCATAATATCGATTTAGATTTGAATTCTTTTTTTTTTTTTTGAGGGGGTGAAGAAGTATTTGCGCTTGAAATTTTTATTTGTAGATTGCAGTCTTTCCTCGATATGTGGACAAATAATTTTCAGAGTTTCTGCTTGTAAATTACAGTGTATCTTGTATAAGTGGGCAGAAATTTGCAGTATTTTAAGTTTTTATAGATAATGAAAAAAATTTATTTAATTATTTGCTATATGAGTCGCTGAAATAGATATTTTTCTTGTAATGGTTCTATTTGGTTCATTGGAAGTAATCACAATCATCTGAATTTTTGAAGGTGTTCAGAAAGAATTTTAGTTCTAATTTTATTCTTCGCGTGTTTCATTTTTTTTAATTCCTACTATTAATTCACACTCTCCATATGTGTATTTAAATATATATATCTTGTTCAAATTTCCAATCGTTAATAAAATACTTTTTATTCTAGTGCTCTAGTTTTTGTAAAAATTAAAATATCTCTTATCCTGAAGGTCACTTCAAAAATGAATAACCTAGCAACACATCAGAGTTGAAAAAGTGAAAATTTGTTCATAAACTTTTGGTGCAAAATGGGCCCCGTTTATGGTATTTTTTGTAAATTGTTACTAAATTTTTTCCATTTTAGCTATAACTTTTTATCTTCTTAAGTTTAGCATATTTTGCTTAAAATATACTAAACAAATATAAAAACCACAAAAAAATCTCCATATCTCCATTTTTTTCAGAAAAAAGTTGTCGCAAATAGTCGGATACCTTAAGTTCAGGCCCATAAAATTATGATCCAACTGCTTTACTGAGTTTTAAATCTTTGGAAGATTTTAACTATAGATCCCATAACAAATGAATCACATACATATCAGACAAAGAAGCTATTCGATTATAAGTTTTCCAGTAAAATGCTTTGAAATTAACAAAGTTTATCCTTGTAAATCATTTTTGCATATAATAGAAATGTCAAATTCAAAGGTATTCTACAAATAATCAAAAAAAAAAATCTTCTGTAACTTTCGGAGTTTTCATCGCTGCTGGAGAAAATTGATAATTATGTTACTGGCTTTTTTCAAAGAAACTAAAAAAAATTATATGATACTATGATATTTAATATTCTTAAGTAACTTAATCAACACATGGGGTAAATTAACTTTTAAAAAATTTACAGTGGATTATAAATGTGAAATGGCTTAAAAAGTGAGTTGATTAACGTTTAAATGAGTATTTCATGATTACTGATTACACTTGATTACTCCAGAATCTTGAATACATGTTCACATTACTTGCAGCCTCTCCCCCCCACACACACACAAATACTCTCCATTTTTATTACATGGATCTCCAAGCTGTGGCTTACGAGGGCCACCAATATGGCTTACCTAGTTTGTTTTGAATACGCTGTAGAATTTACAATGTAAATAAATCATACAAACCAAAGAGAAATTCATATGACACCATGATAACTCCAATCAGTTAATAAATTCATGTGATGTCATAGCACGTGATAAAAGCAATCACGTGTTTCCAGACAATCAATTCATGCGCTTCGCTGTTGCCAACTTTGCTTTTTTTAGAAATTTTTTAAAGCTTTTTCTTGTGGGAGGAGAGTTTATATTCTAAATCACTTGCACACACATTGACGAAAGCACCAAGGCTTAATATCTACAGTAAAAATTAAAAATTTGTTAATCTATTGGGTTGAACCCCCAGACCCACACCCACCCTCTGTGTACGTTACTGATTATAATTATGGTTAATGAGATTTATGTTGCTGTAGCTTTTAACTGACAATTGTTTGCAGTTTTGAATCAAGTTTACTAGTAGAAGTAGTTACCAGTGATTTCAAATGCTCATCAATTAACTTGGAACAGAAAATATTTTTTGTATATTTCGTTTTGGAGAAAAAATTTTTTTCGTATATATAATTAGTTTCGAAAACAAAAGCCACCATCGAATTCATGCAACTGATCAAACGGTTGAAATGGGAAAACTCATAAAATTCCAGCAATATTGAATATAAATATTCTTTAATAATACGGTACTCAATCAATCATTTGCATTTGAAGTTCTGGAGCAAGAGATTTTGAATAGTTTCGTTTCCAATTGCATCAAAATCTAGGATAGGAGACTCAAAATTTATTTTTAAGATACGAACCTTTTGTAACAAAATCTACCGGAAATTGAATAATTTCACTCTCCAACTAGTGACGAAATGAATATTTGCGTGTAATTCAAAACTAAATGTTAGCTTCATGAGATAGCTATATCTTGACCCATGAGACTTAGCGGAAGAGTCAGTGTGACCCTTAGACCAAAAAGTTAGAAAACCCCTGGCATTGACAAACACTTTACATGTACAACAGTGATTCTCAAAGTTTCAACATTCGTGTCCTAATATTTCATCATAATTTTCTTCGCGACCCTAATGCAATAACAATATATTAAATTCAATAATAAACTTTGACGCAAAAAATACGACACGACTTTAATCTGTTAACTGCCACCGGCGTATAAGAATGTCTTGCTTAGACAAAGCGTTAATTTCCCCGGAAATATATGTACGTCTTTCCGAAGTACGATCTTTTCTGTGCACTGCTATCTATAAACTTATTCCGAAGGCTTTGGAATGCAATAAAAGGACATTGACAATGTATGTTTGTGAAGGATTTACTTATTTCAGATTATTTGTTTCTATATTCCTCCCCCCCCCCACACACACAATGCATGACATGTGTGCGCCTACGTGGAAAACGGTTGGGATTGGAAAGCGAATCGCATAACTTTTAATCGGCAGTTAAGGGATTAATTATAAACCGTACAAATTAACAAGGTAAGTGTTAATTTTTGTATATAATTTTATATATGACAATCCCCCTTGGGGCATTGGTAATTATTAAACTTGTTCTTAACTTGGTATTGTTAGATTAAGTATAAGATACATTGTGTAGCACTGAGGCATTTATAAATGTATTACATCAGTGTAAATGTGTATTTTATTTTTTATTATGTCAATGTATTTTGTTTTTTTACTTTTAGTAAATTAATATTTTTTAAATATTTTGTTTTCTACTTTTCAATATGCTCGCGCCACCCTCACAGAGTTGTCGCGCCCCACAGTTTGAGAAACATTGATGTGCACAATCATTGTTTGTCATCAATTGTCTGTTTACCATGAATGCACATTTTCAGGCTTTTTCATTTCAATTTACAATTTTACCTCTACATTTTCCCAATTATTCTAAATTTTTGGATATAGATGCAAGGATGGATATAGCTTGTTATGAATTCTTGATCCTTTATCTTTTAAGAAAGGAAGAATTACATATAAAGTAAGAGTTTTTCCGAATAACCTTGAAACTAATCGAATTCGAATTAAATTTGGAACATGAGCAATTTAAACCATTCTCTACCTAACTCTGCTGTATTATCTAAAATGGGAAAATTACACTATAGGCCATTAAAATTGCTACACCAAGAGGGCGACATGCTACAGACATGAAATTTAAACGACAGAAAGAAGGTGCTGTAATATGCAAATGATTAGCTTTTCAGTGCATTTAGACATAGCAGGCGCCGATAGCGACACCTACAATATGTTCAAATGAGAAAATTGTTCAGCCGGTTTCTCATACACAAGTTGAATTTAAACGTTGTTGCCTGGTGAAAAATTGTTGTAATGCCTCGTGTAAGAAGCAGGAATGCGTTCCAGCACGTTTTTGAGTTTGATAAGGGTTGAATTGTAGCGTACCGGGATTGCGGTTTATCGTACCGCAGTATTGCTGCTCACGTCGGTCGAGATCCAATGACTGTTAGCAGAATATGGAATCGATGGGTTCAGGACGGCAATACGGAACGCCGTGCTGGATCTCAACGTCCCCCTGTCACTAGCAGCCGAGAAGACAGGCATGTTACCGGCATGATTTTAATGGATCGTGCAGCCCCGTCATGAGCCTTGAGTCAAGAATTAGGGCTATTAGCAAGGCAACAAGTGTCTGAACGAACAGTCTAACGACGTTTGCAGAAGCATGGACTCTCAGCTCGGAGACCATGGCTGTGGCTACCTTTAACACTGCATCAAAGACAGGAGAGTCTTTAATGGTATGATCAACGACGAAACTGGGCGCACGAATGAGCAGACATCAATTATTCAGATGAATGCAGGTTCTATTTACAGCATCAAGATGGTCGCATCCGTGTTTGGTGGCATCGTGGTGAACACAAATTGACAGCGTGCATTCGTCGTCCCCATACTGGTCCATCACTTGGCATGATGGTCAGGGCCAATCCTAGCAGGTGTGCAGCGCGTGCACCGCACGCGGGCGACCAAGCCAAGGGGCGGCCGCAGGCTGTATATGGTTCTATCAAACAAAATTTCTTGCGAATTTCTAAAGATAAAACTTATAATAAATCGATTAAATATGCTAAATTTTGAATAGTTATTGAAAAATCAAGTCCCAATAGTACAGCATAGTTTAAGAAAAATAGAATGTTACTGCATAGTGTGTTGGCTGATTGTCCATAAATGTCTACTCTTTACAAACATCCTTCATCTGACAGCAAAATTCGTGTTGGATCCGATAATACCGCATTAAAACATGGTTTTTTTGTTGTTGTTGTTTTGTTTAATAGTAACACTGGGAGCGCACTGTGGATCGATGCTTAATAAAGGCGTCTCAAAAAGGATTTTTGCGAAAGTTTCTTTACGAAAATATCTAATACAGTTAATCTAACATTGTTTAAGTTCAAAATGAATTTGGTGAAATTAAAAGTTTTTAATTTATTAATAACCTTACAATAAAGAAAAATAAAATCGGGGAAAGAAGTGAGAGAGGTTTTTGACTATATATGGTGTCTTACAACGATTTTAAACAGTGCTCGTTTTCCTTTTTAGTGACTTATACCTCTATCAAAAGGTAATTTTTTTGTATTTTTATTTGGTATTAAGTTATAAGAAAAAACGTTTTGCAGCTTCTTTTGACTTTTGAATAAATGATTTTTACTATACAAAGCCTGTTTGAAAAGCATTTCAATATTCACATAGTATTATTAATGTTAGTGAAGTTCTAAATTTAATTTTATGTTGTAGGAACTTAATGGTACTTTAGTCCTATGTTAAAAAATGCTAGTTTTATGTGTTTTTAAAAAGAAGTCCTAATTGTAACCAGATGCCATATGTCACAACTAGCACTAAAAACAGAAATAAAAGAAAACATAAATTAAAAACCAATCTATATCTATATAACATATCTGCCAGCTTACATGAATACTTCTAGTTGGAGAGTTATTTCATAGGATCTAATCCACTTATAGCTCCTTACCGTGTTTACTACTCTCTATGTTAGCAACAAAGACAACTCTAGGGCCGGGGTAACTGGACCTATGTCCGAGGCGGTAAATTTTTGGGGCGGCATATGGATCAAATTTGAAAAATACTTTTTTTTTTTGTTACAAAAATATTTCTATTAAAATATTTTTTGAAGTGTTATTATTTATACTTTGGAAACCCGGTACCCCTTATTTAAATACATTTAATTTTATTTTAGATTGAATTGAAATGCCGACTACTGCTAGTAACATTTGGAACGCTATATTTTTTCTACAAAATAAAAATTACACTGCGTAGGATTTGTTGTAGCAAGTACAGGGTGGCCATAAAAAATTTTGCTACCGATCTCTTTGAATATGGATCTTATGTATTTACCTCTTATTAAGGGACTTTCTATTTAAGTGACACTGCAAAATGTGTTTATTTCTTTTTTGTAAAATTTTAAGATTTCGAAGACAAGTTTGTGTTTCTCTTTAAATAATTTAAATATAGTGCTCTCCTAATAAAACAATGTAATTTAACAGAGGAAAGGAATAGAGAAATAAAGAATTGCAACATTGTATGTTCCATGCTTTGATTTAGAGACAAAACAAAATATGTACGAGCGTTTGCAACTCGTAGGGGAGCGTTTTCTTTGGGTTTAACATAAGAAATAAAAATGCTGGCTTAGGCGGACACAATGCACAGGCTTTCAAAAAGATCTGTACAACGGAATATTTGCAATAAATTTCTGTAAATACAGGATTTAATTTTTATTTTTAATGAAATTTACAAATTTAACAAAACTCGTGACTAAGGTATTTATTTGTATATCATTTATTTAAAGATTAATACGATTTGAATTAGGACATATTGTGTCAAACACAAGGTTCCTTATTGGAAGGTACTACTATATTTTTACTCTATTAAAATTAAGTATCAAGGAATATTTTACTGTATTTGCCTTCATGAAAAAGGGGGCTATAAAAATAATATATTTAGTTTTAAGAAAAACCTCTTTCGTTAATATATGCGTATACATTAACGTAATAAATAAATTCACATAATGATTTTAACTGAAAGGATAAAACTGAGTTAAGAGAAAACTAGTTACTTTTAATGTTAATGAAATTATTCTGTATATACGTATTCATATAGCTATAGTTAAAAGTACATGGTTTGTAAAATTTCATCTTTGGATTCAATCGAAATAATTCTAATTGAAGCAAATATTTTCATGACAGTTTCCACTTCCAGTACGAGACATGCACATTCTTCATAACTGTTGCCAATATTTTAAAAAAATGCGGGGTTCATTTGTCTTGTTTATTGTAAATTTTTATTTTTTTTTTTTCTGATTACAATTATGAATCATTTTTCTGAATCACCATGTTAAGTTAATGTAACACATGTGTTTTTAGATGGTATTTCTCCCATTCTCTCTCTCTCTTTTTATACATCAAGAGAAATTTAGTAATATGTTGCAATTATAAATATACTAGCTATTACCCGCCCGCTTCGCTGGGTATTTCATGATGTTTTATAAATTTTTACTGCTTATATATATATATGTATAAATTATTGATATCTAAGTCCTAGCATTAAGAATTCGATTGAATTGAAAAATATACTTATACCTGTAACTGTCACCTATTGATAAAAAAAAAAGGGCAGAACTCATCTAATTTGTATTTTCTAAAAATCTCTAAAATTGAAGCATAGAATGATGTTTGCTCTTTCGTAACTCAAAAACCAAGTGGATTCCCGCAAAACCAATTTTCGGTGGATCTCTACTCCGTAAATTGAACATGCAAGCCAAATTTCAAGTCTAAATCTAACAGAAAAAAACAAAAGTTTTACTATCAATATCCCCGTAATCCCGTTGAGAGCCGTTTTCCAAAATTACCGCTCTTAGCGGATTTCAATTCAACAAAAGAAAAATGCAAACCAAATTTCATTATTATAGTCCTTGTAGCTCGAACAAAGTAATTTTTTTTGTCAATACGTCCCAGTAACCCCCTGCAACCCCCCAGAACTTGATTTGCTTAAAATTTATTCTTAGGGGATCCCTATTCAACAAAAGAAACATGCTTAACAAATTTCAAGTATATGGGTCTAACAATTAAAAACAGGAATTTTTTTCTGTAACTCCTCTTGACCCCTCGCAAACATCTTTGGGGGTCAATTTTCGTTTTACTCTTTGTTAGAGGAACTCTATTTCATGAAAGGAACATGCCTACCAATTTTCAAGCAGGATGATCAAGTAGTTTAAAAATGGAAATATTTATTGATTACGCCTCTTAATCACCCATAATTTAACTTGGTAGTTGATATTCGCGAAGCCCATTTTGTAGCAGTTCTCTACTTTACGAAAGGAATCTGCTTATCAAATTTCAAGACTGTACGTCTAACAGTTTAAAAATGGGGATAATTATCTATAACGCCACTTGAGCCCCCGCAACGCCACTTCTGGGTCTGTTTTCACAAAACCCATTTTGTAGGGGAATTGCACTCTATGAAAGGAATCTGCTTAGCAAAATTTGAAGACTGTGCGTCCAATTAATTAAAAATGCAAAAAAATTATCAATAACGCCCCTTGAACCCCCGCAACACCACCTAGGGGTCGATCTTCACAAAACACATTTTGCAGTGTGTTTCTATCCTATGAGAGTAATCTGCTAACCAAATTTCAAGACTGTGAGTCTAATAGTTTAAAAAAAGAAATAATTATTTATATCTGCCCTTAACACCCCTTGGGGGTCAATTTTCTCCAAACCCGTTTTGTAGCGGATATTTACTCCATGAAAGAAACATTCCTACCAATTTTCAAGCAGGTATGTCAAATAGTTTAAAAACGAAAATATTTATCTCTTACGCCACTTATTCCCCTGCAACGCCACTTAGAGGTCTGTTTTCACAAAACCTTCTTATAGCTGATCTCTACTCTATGAAAGAAATCTCTTTATCAAATATAAAGACTGTGCGTCTAATAGTTTAAAAATGGAAATAAATATCTATAACGCCCCTTAAGTCCCCTCAACGCCACTTAGCAATTTTCACGAAACCCATTTTTAGCGTATCTCTACCCTATGAGAGGAATCTGCTTACTAAGTTTCAAGACTGTACGTCTAATAACTTAAAAATAGGAATTTATAACGCCCTTAAACCCCCCACCTCCGCAACACCCCTTGGGGGGTCAATTTTCCCAAAACCCATTTTGTAGCGGGTAGTTACTCCAGGAAAGAAACTTACCTACCAATTTTCAAGCAGGTAGGTGAAGTAGTTTAAAAACGGATATATTTATCTATTACGCCCCTTAATCCCCCGCAACGCCACTTAGAAGTCTGTTTTCACAAAACCCGTTTTGTAACTGATCATTATTCTACGAAAGGAATCTATATATCAAATTTAATGACAGTGCGTCAAATATCTATAACGCCCCCTAAGCCCCTGCAACGCCACTTGGGGGTCGATTTTCACCAAACTCATTTTGTAGCGGATCTCCACTCTCTGAAAGGAATCCGCTTACCCAATTTCAAGATTGTACATCAAGTAGTTTAAACATGGAAACAATTATTATTAAAGCCCTTAACCCCCCGTAACGCCCCTTGCGTTTCGAATTTCGGAAAATCCGTTCTTAGCTGATGTCTACTCTATCAAAGGAACATGTCTACCAAATTTCAAGTCTGTAGGTTGAATAGTTCCAGATATTTCGTGATTAGTCAGTCAGTCAGTCAGTGAGTGAGTCGCTTTTCTCCTTTATATATATAGATTCTTATAAGTAATTATGTTATTACTGATCGAAGTATCGAAAAGGCATTCCTTAAAAATTCTTTCGGAATATTTAAAGTTTGTGAATTAGATCAATAATAGGCTAGTTATTTCAGTATTAACATTCTTTTTTAATATAAAGAGAGATAAATTTAGTAAAATTATTATAAATTTATTTTCAAATAAGATTGCATGCGTTAATATTTAAATGTTATTGAAAATATCCCGAAACGACATTTTTGCAAATAGCTAAAAGACAGAATTTGATTGGAATTAGAAATATAATGTATTTTTCTGATTATTATGATAATCATGAAAATATTCTGAATCACGCAAACTGTATAAAATCGAAGTGCGAATTAAAGACAAGGCTTGAAAAAAATTGTACTATTGACGCAGCACAACAAAATGTATACAATCGAGAAAAAAAGCGATGGCGCTCGAGCGCCATCATTGAAATAGTGATTGCGGAAGTACAATTTTTAACCAGTCAAAATTTGGCATTTAGCGGAACTAGAATGAAGTTGAGATAATGGTAATTTTTACAGACAGTTCAGATATTGGTCGAATTTGATCCAGTTATTTCAAAAAACCTTAATAATGTCAGTAAAAGCAAAAATAACAAACATGTATTCCACACTACTTAGGGAAGCATTTTCAAAATGAAATAATTACTATTTTAGCCGAATCTATTCGTAATGATATAACATGCATTGTCAAAAAAGCAAAATATTAGACTATAATTCTTGTCTCTACACCGGATATTAGTCACACAGAACAAATAAAGTTTGTTCTTAGATGTGTGAGCACTACTGATGCTAAGGTATGTTTTGGAATTTTTTCTAGGATTTTTTTAGGAATACTACGCACGAAAGGCTTTCAGATATGGACACATTCTCTATTGAATCCGAAATCTCAGAAAAAATTTATTTCGCCAAATCATTGACAAATTTGCTTCTCAGAAAGCCAGAAAAGTTAAAATAAGTAATTATTAAGTAGTATTAGAAGAAGTAATCTTGAAGATGGAGTTTTTTAGCATCTTTAACTTTGAAAATCTTCGTTCACCAGAAGCATTTGTTACCATAAGAAACCTGTATATTTTTAATGCTTTCATGACATTGGGAAACCTTGATTGCAGAAAGTGTTAGAAAATAATTTTGTATGATCGCGATGCTGGTACCGTTTCCTCATTTTTAAAATCTTCTATTTGTAATATGAAACGCTTAAAATGAACCGTTTCATCTGCGAATTCGAAGTCCTCAAGGTAAAGTTCTCTGAATATTTGGGCAGCTTTTTTTAATTTCTAAATTTTCCCTTAGTGGGAAATCAACATGGAACCGAAGTAGAAAAGATATTTTACTTTATGCTCCCAAACGACAGGGAAGTTCTTCATGTAAACTGTCTAATATAGGTAGATAAGTTTGAAGTCTGTGGAGCAACTACCCATCAGTAGGTGTAAATTGGATACAAGACGATGTTTACGTCGCGGACCTGTGCTCTTGACATCAAAGACTTCGCCCGGATGTTTTTGGAGCACTAACAGAAAACAGAACACGCTCTTGAGGGCCCTAAAAAGTGCCGGGCACATAGGCAATTGCCTACTCAGCCTAATGAGTAATAAGGCACTGGCTTTAGTACTTTTTTATTAAATTATATTTTTTGAGTGATTGTTGTTTTGCTTTTCTAATAATAAAATGTCTATTTTTATTTTAAAAGTAATATATTTTTGCTTGTTTATTATTTTGTCGCGATCATAACCCATTAGCTAACCAAAAAATTGAGTTTTGCTCTTCAAATCTTATTTGCATTTTTATTAATGTTTTACTTTTTACTCTTATACAGGTAGATGAGTTTATAACCTCAATATATACGTATTAAATAAGTAATTATACGTATAAGTATTGTAGTAAGCAAATATATAAGTATTGCAATACGTAATTAAATATATAAGTATTGCAATACGTAATTAAATATATAAGTATTGCAATACGTAATTAAATATGCAAGTATTGCAATATGTTATTAAATATATAAGTATTATAATAAGTAAATATGTATAAGTATGTAAGTATTACAATAAATAATTAAATATATAAGTATTAGTCAAAATATGAAAAATTCTCTAGAGGGGCGGCACATTAGGTCTTTGCACGAGGGCGGCCGACACCCTAGGATCGGGCCTGATGATGGTTTGGGGTGCTATTGGATACACATCTCCGTTACCTCTTGTTTGCATTGAACAGTGCACGTTACATTTCTGGTGTGTTACACCTGTGGCTCTGCCCTTAATTCGAGCCCTGAGAAACCCTACGTTTTTCAGCAGGATAATGCACGACCGCATGTTGATGGGATTGTACGGACCTTCCTTGATACGAAAAATGTTCCGCTGTTGCCCTGGCCTGCACATTCACCAGATCTCTCGCCAATAGAAAATGTCTTGTCCATGGTTGGCGAGTGACTGCCTCATCACCATACGCCAGTCACTACGGTTGATGAGCTGTAACATCGTGTTGAAGCTGCATGGGCATCTGTACCTGTACATGTCATCCAATCTCTGTTTGGCACAATGCCCATTCGAATAAGTGTTATTATTACTGCCAGTGGTGGTTGCTCTGGGTACTGGTTTCTCAGGATCTAACCCAAATTTCTTGAATTTAATCACTTGTTATTTCTAGTATAAGAAATTTGTACAATAAATATCATTTTGCTATCTCTATTTCTTCGTGGTGTAGCAATTTTAATAACCAGTAGTGTATTTCTTAAAAGTTAATTAACTTTAATTCAAGAACGTCCTAATTTTGAATTCTCTTTGAACCATTAATATTAATACCTGAAGCGATGAAAGGAATAAAAGTTTTCTTAATGGATTTTTTGGTTGTTTTTTTATGATTACTATACATACGTCATTTCAAACATGAAAACGGAAGAAATCTGAAAGAGAAACTAAACTTATCATAACCCAGTTAAATTTAAATATCAAGTCGTGTGATTTTAGTTTTCGAGGGAGTTATATTTAGTGCCATCATAATAGCTAATGCTCCCTCTGAACTTTACATCTAGTACGCTCATCAGGATCATTCCGAGCACGTGCCCAAGAAAATTAGTCAGAGGAATACGTGAGGCTCCTGACATTGCTTCCGCACTTGGACGTCGATCAAGATCACTAGACAAACGTCAACATCATGTTTTCATCTGATGGCGAGTTTCTTTTATGTCTTTGGCATCTTTTGTCCTGTTGCCAAGTGGGAGCAAGAGTATCCACTTGGGAAATAGAGCATTTAATGAACCCACAGTTGAGAATTCCTTTCTCATCTGCAGTTCATCTTCTATGCAAATTGGCTCTTTGTAAGTCTTTTAAATCTGGTTCATAAGGCTACAGTCTAGACTTTGCTGTAATGATTGTCTAGATGCTTTTTGAATGGTGGTATTGAATGTGTATTGATCGTATATGCGGTAAATATGTTTTAATTTTCGCCGGGGTTTTAAAAATGTATGTATCTGCATGTGTATGAATGATAATTTTACATATTCTTAAATATTCGATGCTGTAATTTTGTATATAAAACTAATTTTTTGTTTATATTTAGCTTATTTAATATTGATGGGTTAAAATTTATATTTTTGTAGTTAATTTTATTTTTTGCTAGTGTGGAGGAAACAAATGTTTACAATGATATTAAAATAATAAATGTTCTACATTGTTTTGAGGATGGTATTATGTGCATAAATCTTCTTATTAACACTAATATTATGTTTGAATTTGTAATAAATTGTAAAATTTTATTTATTATATTTTTTAGGCATACGCTTGTATAAGATATCTAGTGCAAATGATCTCTGTTAGGTATTACGTTACATTAACAAACTTCTCCTTTTAGTATTATATTACGTTTACAAATTTTTTATTGTATATAATAATAAATTATTTGTCCTCTGATTATTATTATTATTCTATTTATTCTTCCTCTGAGATTTTTTTATCTAATTATATACATATAAACATTATGAATATTTTCTTTGGTATTATGTTTCATAAAAATGTATGAAATATTTTTACGAGTTTTTTTTTTTAAATAGGTATAAATTCTTGGTATCGGAATTAAAGTTTTTAATTTTCAGCTTAAATGATAAATAACTATTACAAATAACTTATGCAGATAACTTTAGATTATTTTTTAATTCCTTTTAAATAAAAAAAGACGTTTTTTTTACATTTTTTTAAAATAAAACTTGGAAAAAAATTGAAATTTTTGAAGTTTTTTGGGAATATAATGAGAGTTATTCTGTTTTTCTTTCTATTATATTTTACATAAAAATACAAAAACTCAAAATTAATTCTAATTCAGTTGTAATTATGGTACTTTTTAAAGAATTTCTCTATTTTTATCATATGTTAAGTAATTATTTTCTTTACTTTGTTATAAATATTATACCAAATTACAATTAATATCAATATACTTCCTCACAACGTACCAATATCTGTTGAAGGCGAAAGCAGGAACGTCTCATTGTCATCGCATAGCAAATAAGGATTCATCGGGATAAATCCAAACGTATAATTTTGTTATTATTCTTATGTGCAGTTTAGATAATATATTATTTAAATTTGTATTAATGTGTTATTCCATGTTTTTACGGTTATTTCATTTCCATTTATACTGTTTTCATATTAAATCCTAGACAATTTAGGTCTTTATTTAAAAAATATTTTTAGCTTTTGTATATATTGTATTAAATTTACTCCCATTAAAAAATCATGATCCCAACCGAAGAACAGGTACTTCCGCTATTTTCTATTTAGTTAGGAAAGGAGGCGTTGATTCAACGCGACAAATAATAATTAAATAGAAGTATTGTTGTTCGTTATCAATAATTATGTATTAGAAATTAAAAATAAAATTGGTATATTTTTTTCTTTAATTTTTGTTGCGTAGTGTTGTGTTGGATATTCATTTTGAATCATCATCTGTGTTTTTAGACCATTTACAATTACATTCACTTTCAGTCAGTTTGTGTTCTTTATAATTTACTTAAAGCTCGAATTCAGTGGAATTTTATTTTAAAATATCTAAGTTGCTTTTCTCTTTCGTAGACAGGAAATTTAATGAAGAAAAATGCTGGGGGTAAGAATATTTTCATGCGCAGAGTTTAAGTGTTTCTGAAGACAATTATATAACAGTTTTTGTATTTAATTACTTGCTTTCCCCCTTACTGCTTGTTTCAGGGTTTAAAGATCTTGATCAATTAACATAGTTGTCTTTAAATGTGCAATTAAAAATAAATGCAATTATTTTTAATTGCATTTCGAATTTGCATTCTCTTATAGTTGCATTTTTAATGCCAGTTATTTTTCAATCTTTTAAGCAACTAATGAATTAAAAAGAAAAATATTTTAAAGGGTTCGTCGGTATAGCCTTGATATGTACTTTACAAAAAAATTTAAAATAGTGCCTTAAAAAGTTAAGTGTTTTTTTTTTCTTTTATATTTTTAATAATCAAAACCCTACTTAATTATGCCAATCAAACTAGAAAACTGAAATTTCATTTTGTGTTTGGATTTTTATCCTAATGATGCAAGTTATTTAAAAAGAATGATTTATATTTATTATCAAGATATAAGTTATTTGTATCATAATTGGCATGAAATTAAAAAAATGAATTACATTTAAAGTTTTCAAATAAATTTTTCCCCCCTTAAAATTGTTTTTTTTTTTTTCGGAAATTGTGGTCTCTGCTCGCTTTTGTACCTAAAAGATAAAAAAAAAAATTCTTTATAGGCCAAGGAAGTTTTTTTCTCAACAGAAGCAAATGAGTAAGGATAATCTTGGCGGCAAAGTAGGTGACAAATGCCGCTAAATTTCCAAACTTGGTGACAAAAATAGATACATCTTGAAAAATCTACAAGATCTATGAGGCTATTTGACGAAAAAATAATAGAAACTCTTAGCGTCTCTTTCCAACCATTATAGGGATGATGCAGGGAAACAGCATTGAAGTTAAACATCTGATATCAATTGTGCGTTTCATTTGCCTTATAGATTTCGGATTCGAATGGCCGTGTTCAATATAAAGGTCTCATTACAAACGCATGTCTCGGAACAACTCGAATCTGTTTCAAACAACCGTTTCAAGCAGGGGGAGGATGAAGGGTTGCCGTAAGCAAAACAATACGCTCTGACGTCAATCACGCTTTATCTTCCCATTGAAAAATTATTCACCGATTTTTCTGCTTCGAAAAATGAACATCCGCTGTTATTTCTTTTATTCCGCTCGCGCTTTTGTTGACGGTCACAAAGAAAAATGGAATTTTATTCTGTTTAAAATATTATATACCAATAAAATATTTTCGCCATTTCTGATGCGCTTGACGAAGCCGATGCTGACATCTTGTTTATGACGTAGGAAGCCGAAAAACCCCATTGGCTGGAATTTCGCGCAATTATTTCAGCTCACTGAGAAAAAGTTGTTCGAAGCCGTTGCTATGGCGACTCGGTAAAAATCGCTCCAATTGAAAGAAAAATTGCTCCAAGTACGTGCACGTGTGATAAGGCCTTTAGTGTGATTTTTAAATCTGTATTATTGTATATTTAGATGTGTTATTAATTTCCTGTTAGAACATCTGATATAATTATTAGAGAAATCCAGAATAAATTACTTTTTATGGAAAAGAGCATGCTGTTAATTGTATGGATCTTTCCTGCATTTGTAAGACGACCAAGCATTTAATGATATGTATAAAATAATTTATAGATATACTCAATTGCCTTATATTTTAAATTTAAAAAGTTAGAATAACACGAACAGAAAATCTTCTCTTCATTAAATTGTTTTTAAAGAATTTTCATAATATAATACTTGTAGTCTTTATTACATTTTGTAATAAATTATTATAGCTCTCCTATAAGAATTTTGTTTTTCGACACATGTTTAAAACAGTTTTTTTTTATCCCTGTCTTAAATGAAGATCTTAGTCCAGTCGGAAAATAGTGCTTTTTCCCCGTCGTGTTGTTTTTTTTTTATATATATATAATAACCTGTAATATCTCTTTCTATATCCCTTGGATATCTTAATGAATGTTAATTTTTAGCCTATCAGTAGTTATAGTCCTATTAGTGAAAACGCGATTTTCAATTCATTTTTATTATAATGTAAGTTTATTAAACTGCTAAATTATGCTAAAATTTTATCATACATTAAAGTGCATTGAAATCAAGTATTATAAATTATTTTCTAATGAGTATCTTTTTAGTATGCTTTATTATCCATGTTCTATTCAAACAGTTTCTTTTTTTATTTCAGTTTGACATCCATGTTTACAGTATTGAGTGAAACTTCTGTCTTTTACCATATCAATATTGAAGAAAACTAAATATTGACGAAATTGCGAATAAACAACTGCACCATGGACAATTACTAATGGTAAAAGAAACAAATTGCTAATATTTTTCACACAGGGAGAAGTAATTCTTGCATCTTTGGTGTAATTATAAATTTTTAAATCAACTTAATGATGGCTGAATCACAGAAAGATACTTTAAATGAGAAAGAACGTAACGAATCCTTTGTTGCTCGAACTCTGAGTGACTGTAAGCCCTGTCTTAAACACGCGGCTGAAAATATATCTCGTAAAATAACACCCGATGTGAATAATGAAGATTCATTGTGTAAAAACTGCTCAAAAACTATATTATCCTATATATTTCTAATACAAGATATGCTAGATGGCTTAGCTAGAAAAGTCTACTGTGATCAAGATTCTAGCCATTGCATACAATGTCTTAGGAAAGATTCACGAATCACAGATAGCCTTACAGATGAAAAGAGTTCGCCAGCTAAAGATATTTCCGATTTTAAAAATGAAAGCTCGCCAGAACTGAATGGTTATTCCGAAGGTAATAAAACTCCTGGTGATGAGAAATTGGAATCTAATCCCGATTTATCTTCCACTAGCGTTCCAGAAGTATCAGCTAAGCCTAAAAAATCGAGAAAGGTGTCTAGTAGAAGGAACAGTCGTCGAATTTCCATGGAAGTAAAGGAAAATTTCATTGAAAGGTCACCTGAATCTTACGTAGACAGAGATGGCTGGCAGACAAATTTCTTGTACAATGTTTCTCCAGCGACTGATTCAAGATACCCTTCATATACTAACAGAAATGATAAACTTCGAATAACAGTCGTTGCCAACGAAAAATGCAACTCTACAGAAGATGTCCCAATCGTCAATGAAGAAAATAAATCAGTATTTAACGGTTATTATAACAATAATACTGTGGAAGCTTCAACGTTTGTGTCAAATACACTTCCTTTGCACCCAGATTCATTACCAGATGTAATTTCTAACGATTCTTCAAAGCATTATGAGCAACAAATGTGTTATAAAGAAAGAAATTTAGACTACCATGATGAAGAAGCGGATGATTTAAGTAATTCCCATTCCTTCGATTCTAAAAAGTGTCCAGAAAGCTCTATGATTGAAGAAAATGAAAAGATTATTTCTCCTGTTGAGACTGAAAATGAAGTGATTACACATATAAGTAATCCAACCACAGAAAATTGCAATACTTTACATGAATCCTTAAGCAAACATACCCCTACTGAAGATCAAATATTTACTGAAGCTTTTGTAACTATTTGCAGAAGCAATGCTGAAGCTCTTGGTTGCCTTGTGCTTGGCAGTTCCCTTCTTCTAAGCCGTACAACCAAGCAACTTTGTGTCCTGGTTTTTGACGGAGTTGATACTAGATTTAAGTAAATAATAATGCTACTCGATAATTTTGAATGAATTGTAAATAGATGATGTCATGTATCAAATTATTAAATTTGTTTATTTCAGAGAATTGCTATCATCTGTCTTCCATGTTGTTCGACATGTGAGAAGCTTGAGTTCTGTCAATGGAATCAATTTTGATTATCCGGATCTAATAGGCTTGGAAATATTAAATATTTGGCGTCTTCTTCAGTTTAAAAAATGTGTCTTTTTAAATCCTGATTGTTTGGTAAGTTGTTAATTCATTTTTATTTAATGTTTAACTTTTTTCTAATAACAACTTTATTATTTAATTAAAATACTTGCCTACTTGCTACTCCTTTTAAAAAAAAAAAATGGAGATATGGGGATATTATTGTTGCTTTTAAAATTGTTTAGTGCATTTTAAGAAATATATTTCAAGATTAAAAGAAATTATTATTACTAAAATGGGTAAAAATTTACAAAAAGTAACATAAACACGGCCTATTCTGTACCGAAAGTTTATGAACAAATTTTCAATTTTTCAATTCTGATGTGTTGCTAGGATGTTCATTTTTTAAATGAACTTCAGGATAAAAGATATTTTCTTTTTTACAAAAACTGGAGCACTTTATCTTAGTTATTAATTCCTTAAGAAAACAGTGATTATATTGACATAAAGGACTGTAAATTTTGTAATTAAATAGTGAATGATAAATCTGAAAGTTAAAACACTTCTACTATTATACAGAACATACAGAAAAAATTTCAGTTGATTATTTTCAAAACTTTTTGATCAATCACTGTCCCCGTTTGAGCATTTTTTAAAAATAACGCATTTCGAGTAAAACGCCTTTTAAAGTATGACATCTTGCTTAAAGTAATGGCATCTGCTTTTGCTACAACACTTGTAATTTTTGTTCTAGTGAACGGAAAAGAATAAACTTGGTATTTTTAGAAAGCTAATAAGATGGCCCATAAATCAAAATCATTAAGAAAATTTGTCAATTTTTGGCTAAATTCACAATTGCAGGGTAGTCGGATACTTTAAAACATAACAAAAAGGTCAAAGAAGTGAGTTTTAAAAAATGTTTACAAACACATGATTTTAAAAACACAGGTAAGCCCCCTACAACGCGGTACTTGTGCAACGCGATTTCGCTGCAACGCGTTTCAGATATTGAGTATTTTTTTCCATAACTTTTTTCTGTTGATATCACTTGTGACGTGTAGATATTAACTCCTACAACGCGATTTCTTATAACGCGGCTTTTTTGAGGAACGTATCTACCGCGTTGTTGGAGGCTTACCTGTACTTTAAGAAACAAAATATCATTGTTTAGCATAGAAACGTAGAAAAGAACTCAAATATATTAAATTATTTTATAAAAATAAAAAACTTTTATTCTATTAATTTTATATCGATAATGCATCAAACAGCAACCAAAACTGTACGTGCATGTTGTTTTATTCAGAGTGGCCCTACAAACGTGTTCTATAAATTTAAAACTAAAAACACTTCTGTACTATAATAATGATGCAAAATAATTAACAATGAAACAAATTATTTAAATACTTTTGAAATCATGTTAACTACCCATCACGAAATTGCATTTTTATTTTTATAATTTTTTTCATTGGAAAAATCCAAGTCATACTTTCAGTGATTTGTTTATGGATATTGAATAAAGTACCCAATGTTCTTCAAATCCAGTAAAAATCGTTTAAAACGGAATTGAAGGGACTGAAATATTTTTCGTATTAAAAGAAAGGATTTCATATTAAAGGATATTGCAAAAAAGAAAACTTATATTCAACAGAATTAAGTTTATTAGAGTACATTTTATTTACAGAGATATGTATCTATGCATGTGTATTTAATAAAAATCAATAAAACAAAAAACATGTACAGCAACTTAATGAAAATTAATAGAAAATTTTCAAAAATTTTTTTTGGGGGGGGGGGGAATATTTATTCAGTTTTGGAAAATAATCTGGTATTTTTCTTTGCATTGTCTTTTTTACGATCAAATTGTCGACAAATTGTTTTATGTCGTCCATTTTGTTATTCACTTCACCATTGTAATGTGCGTCTAAATAATTGCGCACACTTTCACGCATGCTCCTTATTTCGGATGTCGTTGGAACAGGAGCTGCATTATTAATTTCACTTTCGTCTTCGAAATCTGCATCAAAAATATTTTTTATGCTTTAAACAAACTCCAAAATCATCCAAATCAAACCAAAAAAAGCATCAAAATACACAGTATTTTGTCGAGACCGTTGTATTATTTTGTGTTAACTGATATTTCGTCTTAAGATTTTTCGCGTTAAGCATATTTTACCATATATTAGATTTATTTACCAAAAATCCGGCGTGTAATTAGGATTTTTTTTTCAGGTTCTTCGCAATTGTGATGAGTTATTCCAATATGATGAATTATCGGCTGTACCTGATACTGGTTGGCCGGACTGCTTTAACTCCGGGGTATTTGTCTTTGTACCTTCACTAGTTACTTTCACAAAGCTGGTGGAACTTTCTAAGACTCAAGGACAAAATAATGGTAAAGTATTACAAATATATGTGACTTTTGTAGCAAAATCCATCATATATTGCTTGTGTTGCCACTCCTAATAAGTTCAACATTTCCTGTTTTATATTATTTGATAATTGTTCCGCGTTTGTTTATTCACTTCTTAATCTGGCAACAGAATTTTAGTAATTAAGTTTATGGAATATTCTTAGTAGTTTACGTTTTACGCTAAGAAAAGAACTGTACAATATTTTATGTTTATGGAGCGTGTGCTCAATTAATTTATTCTTTCATGTAAATAGCTTCATTTATTCAAAACTGTAAATAGCCTCATTCATTCTACGTGTCGAAGAAAAATAAAAGAATATTGAAATCGAAGAAGGATAGTTTTATCAAATCACAACAAATATCTGTTTTCCATTGGGAAAAAAAAATCAAACTAAAGTCAGTTTGGTTGTGTTTGTTCAGAGTCTTTGTCACTGAATCTTCAAGAAACGCATTGAGCCAAACACTAAGTGAACAATTTTCTTATTCAATAAATTATATTATTTTAAGATACTATATTCTCAGCCGTTATTTTGCAAAAGCATATAAATGAATGATTTTTTGTAGTATTTAGTGTTAGTTAAATTAGAATATACATATAAAATTATTTTAAGTATATAATTGCAAGAAAAAATTATTTTAATCCAGAATTTTAGCAAAGAGAGAAGAAAGTATGACATATTTTCATAACACTTTTTTGTGAAAAAATGCTTTGATAATAATAATGTTTTGCCTATATACAGATAGGACATCTATACAAGGCTGATCTAGGATTTTTGAAAAGTTTACATTATTTTCAGTTTCTTAACTTAGTGGCGCAACAACCCATGAGGGCCAAGGTCTACCGTGCCCAACTCAGTATACTTGACCTTGAGCCCTGAGGTACATGGGCAGATGTTCCAGTCAGGTGGTCAGTTTGACGTGATTTTCAGTTACTATCAATTGAAATAATAACCAATGTCTTATGTTAAAAATTTATTTTATTCTGATATATATAAAAATATAAATATAAATCCACTTCTAAATTATATAATTCAAAAATCTTAGTTCAAGCTCTGTACAGAATATAGGAAAATTTCCTAAATAAATAGAAAAAAAATATTATTATAGGCATTTTTTTCATGAAAGGAGAATGTTTTGAAAATGCCCTTTTTTCTTCTTTTGCTAGAAAGTTGCTTTTAAATAATTGTTTCTTGTAATAATATTCTCAAAACACACACAATTTTATATGTGAATTCTTATTCAACTGACACTAAATATATCAAAAAGACTATCCATTTATACGGGTTTTTTTTTCAAAATCATGGTTCCTAACATAGTAAGTCACTTTAAAAAAAATCCTAGATAAGTAGTAGTAAGTAGCTATGTGTACTATGAAATTAAATGTATGAGGAAAAAATGATAAATTCGAAAAATTAAATGTTCAGGGTTGAGGATATCCACCCCAATCATGATAATTAAAATTAAAGTGTACGATTTAAAATATTTAAAATTAACAAAGTTCAAAGCATAATAGTCAGTCAATGTATGTCTCATATTTAAAGGACATACATAATGATTACATGTGGCAGAAAAAACTACCAGAAAAAAGCTGTTCATGTGTAAATTATCGTGTGACCAATTCTTAAATGTGATAAAATAACCTTTTTGTCATCTAAATCAGTCATTTTTAATAAAAAAATTTTAGTTTTATGTTGTACAGCTTGTTATTAATCTCTAGATTCCATTAATTTATCCACTCGTATCTTATAGATGCTTTAATACCTTGTAATTTCACGATAAGGAATTGAATTGTGCACTTAATGCTGTTTTAGCATCAGTATCCTGCCTTTGATTTTGCCATGGGAGAGTCAAATGCAAGATTAACTTGATCAGTTTGTACATTTTTAGAGATTCCATGATCAAAGGATGAAATGAATACTTTGGATAATGCAGACTTCATATCTTGGAGGCTATTTCTTTTTATTAGCCTGGTTCAAATTCTAGTGACTCTACATTGCAGGTACTATATCATAGAAATCGTTGAACTCACGGTCCTACCTTTTCTACAGCGAATTCTTAGAGCTGAATTTCAGCTAGACTATGCTTGTCAATTTTTAAATCTTCTTCAGTCGGAAATAGAAAATTATACTGCGAACGAGCCCCAGCTTAAAAGGTTTATGTTCAATGTATTCTGCAGTATGAATGAGATCGAATATCTAGAAATCCACCTGAAGAGACGACCGAAATTTGGAGGTAGACGAACCTATCTACCAAAGGGGATTAGAGCAGGAAGTAACAAAGGAGAGAGCGCCAAAATAGTAACCTCGATTGAGCTAATATTGCCTCAGGGACTCCTGGCTGCTATGGAAGCAGCTGAGGATGATAGCTGTTAAGTTAATCAAATGTTTGTGAGAGAACTCTAGTTCGAGTTTTTCAAGAACGATGTGACTATTGGACTGTAATTTGGTTTATTTCAAGACGGTGCTGTTCACACGCTGTTCCAATAGGGAAGCTACAATAACTCTCGCGGAGGGTTACATCAAAACATTGGCGGAGGTGCTCAGTCAGTGGATGGCATTCTCGACAAAAAATAGATACAATTACGAACTGAACAATAGCAAGGGCAGAGAAACTCACTTGACCTTTTTTGGATTGCAAATTTTAAATAAGACCTATTTGGCTTGCAAGTGTGTTTGAATGTTAGGGAGGCTTTAATGGGAGACCCCATTTCGTTGTATTGTAAGCGCAGTTAAGCTTTGTGTTTAAGTCTGTGAAAAGTTTTCAATGGGCGATAAATTTCTCTGTCACAGCTTGTACATAACCTGGTTATGTCACCCAAGTAGCATGTCTATTATTATATCAATGACTAGCGCGTACCACTCGTCGGGAAGTAAGTAAAATAAAATGCCATTTCTAAGCACGGAATTTCGTTGAATATTGAGTTAATGTCACAACATAAACATGTTTCATTCACTCCGCCTGGTAATTGCATATTACTTTCCGGGTTCTTGTTTTTTTATCATTATTTTATTTCTTTGTAGATTGATAAATGACCATTTTCTTTCTGTTCTAGGGGGAGATCAAATATTATTGAACACTTACTTCAATACGTGGTCGTCTGACATCAGTAAAAAGCTATCCTTTATTTACAATCTAATGCAAAACTCTAGCTACACTTATACTCCAGCTTTGGAAAGGTATCTTTTTCCTTTTGCGCTTCTTTGATCTTAATTTATCTGAATAACTTACTTTTTCGTATTTAATCCAAAAGCATTTTTAAGATGTCAAAACGTGAAACTTCGTTTTCGTCAAAGCAATTAATTAGCTGAAGAGGGATTGTGTGAGTGTGAAAGTTTAAATTTGGAACCAAAAAAACGCACGAAGTTAATTCAAAGGTTAATTTCATTTTTTGGCATGTTACGAAATTAAAAAGTGCATTTTTATGATCTTTCTTTTTGAACATGTTATCTGTGCCTGCTTCGTTTCTGTGGAATCTTTTTTCCCGCATTTTGAACATTTTTTTGTTGTTTAAAGAACAAGACTATCAAAGTAATTGGGAAACATATACAGGTAACGTATTATGCTATATGCGAAACTTAAAAAAGGAAAAGAAAAAATATCTTTACTATTATAATTTGGCCGATACTAAATTATATCAAGAATGGATTATATTATACAAATACATTTGAAAATTGATATTTTAAATTATTAGTACTATATAATATATATATATATATATATATATATATATATATATTTTTTTTTTTTTTTTTTTTTTTTTTTTTTTTTTGCTTGAGACCTTAAAAAGAACCTTCGTCCCTTGGTAATGTTTGTTTGGTTAGGTTTATTTAAATAACACTTGATAAGAGGAATAATTAAAGATTAGAGATAATTTTTTTATATCAGAGACATTATCCTTCCGTTTCAACTGGGATTTTTTTTCAAATTTAAATTTAAATTAACTGAAAAAGCCTATCCGGGATAAATATTTTAAAATATCACCCAGAAACAACATTTTAAGCTTTGAATCATCAAAAATATTTATTTGAAGTTCCTGTGCAACCACACCCTATTTTTTAAAGTTAAGAGAACTTTTTATGTAGATCATTAATTTCAACAATATTTTAGGAACATTATTGATACTTGATAGTGATGATTTTTCCACCTTTTTTTTTCTTTTTTATTAACTTTTCCAAAAAGTGACATATCATATTTACTCGAATTGAAGCCATCATCGATTCTAAGCCGCACCCCAAATTCTCAAAATGTTTTTGTGAAAAAAAGTTGTGGTCAATTCTAAGCCCCCCCCCATCCCCAATTCTCACACGTATCTGAGAAGTAAAAAAAAATTGTGTAAAAAGTTCATTAATATCCGATGTTTAAGAAATTTTTTTAAAAATTAATGAGAAATAATAAGTTAATAATTTATTTATTTTACCTGTATTAAAAACTTTCAAATGCATACATGAATCTAGAGTTACTCTAACCGTCAGTATCGTGATTCGAAAATGCTTCGTCACTCCCAATGTCACAGCTGACTTCAGAACTATTGTCGGCGTCGCCATTTTCCCACACGTTCTCGTTTTCAGAGCATTCCAATCCATTTGTTATGCAACGTTCTTTTAAAAAAATGTGTTATAGAAAAATGTGAAAGAATTTTTTAAAACTAATGAACATTTAAAAGCAAAAAGTATATTTTGCTTATGCCATCGACGTATATTTGTTTCATCCGTCTCAAATTTTTCGTGGCTGCTACTTGCGTCATAGTAAACTCGTCTTGATGCTATTGCCGATATATTTGATGTTTAGGTGATTAAAAGAATGCGTATACAGTAGAACGTCGTTTATCCGAATCAATTGGGACCAGGCATTGTTCGGATACGTGATTGTTCAGATAACCGAAAACCGAAGGCGACCCATGCAGTATATGATACTGGATACTACACAAACATTGAAAAACATCACATGCGGAAAACGTGCTTGAAGAAAAAGCAAAATAGGTGCAAAATGTCGCCATTTTACCTTTATTGGGGAAAATAATCACTTATTTTTCGCTGTACCATTGTACACTTTTGTTTTTTCAATGCAAGGTCTCTGGTTCTCTTCACAGCAGTAGTTGAGTAGGACAGCACTCTGATGGTTGTTCGTACCACTCCATAGCTATCTCTAACGCAGAAAATTCGTCAGCATTTGCTATTTCGTTGTTGTTGTCCTCGTCTTCATCCGTTTCACCGTCGACAGGGTCGGATTCTTCTTGCGCAGAAGTCGCAATCTCGTCATCATTTAGCATTTGAAATCCACAATCTTCTGCATCGCATGCCATCCAGGTTTCTACATCAACAAAACTCAACAAAAGAGCACGTATACACCCCCTCACTTTGAAACAAACTGACCTAATATTCCGCGCAGATGTTTACCAAATCACACAACTGAAATTCACCAAATATCCCTCACCTTGGGGTTTCCCGTTACTTTTGGTCTCACACGAAACAACTGTTCGAAAACGTATCCGGACTTTGATTTGGATCTTTGACGCTCCGGATAATAAATGTTCGGATAAACGACGTTCTACTGTACCATAAAATTTGCTAAATACGAGCTGACAACGATGTTCAGGATAAACTGAATCCTGGAGATAAACTGCGGAAAGGGATAAGTCATTGATGCAAGTGGCCAGAATAAACATTTTTCCTTTTGAAAGTAATTGAAACTCAATTTTATTCATCCAACAAATATTTTGCCTTCGATTCTAAGCCGCGCCTGATTTTCTGTTGCATTAACACTGGAAAAATAGTGCTGGTTCAATTCGAGTCAACACGGTATGTCTTTCATAGGTTATCGAACACTTTTGGTCATAACAAGTAGTCCATGCATCCCTGTACAAACTGAAATACTGTTTTATTTCATTTTTTAGGTTTGGACAAAATGTGAAGATAGTGCAATTTCTCGGCACTTCGAAACCATGGCAAGTAAATTTCTTCACACACACAAGTCAAATCGCCGGGGACGTCGATCTTCACTCTAAGCATGTCCGGTTCATCGCCGAATGGATAAATATCTTCAAAGTCGCAGTCCTCAGACTCCTTCCCCAGGTTATTTAATAAGTTATTACTTCTATGATAATACAAAAATTAAACAGCGAAAGAAATTCTGATACATTACTTTGCTTAAAATTTTACACGGTGACCCAAAAATAGCGCCCAAACTCTGCACAGCCAGATTCCAAGTCGGGAGTACATAAAAAATGCTCAAAGAATTGTACCTGTACTAATCCATAGTTTACGAGAGTGAGTGAGTAAGTGAATATTAACGTCGCACTGTTCAGCTACACGAGAGCTTTTGGCGACGGACCACGTAATTTTGAACCATGATCAAGTGACGCGAACGACACCTGAGCTGGCACCCCCTCTCCTAACTATCACACCAACGGGAGGACGTTTGAGCTCTCGACAGATTTAACGTGCATCGCTTCCCTACACGGCGGGTCTTCAGTGGTACTGGGCTCGAACTCATGACACGCTAGCCATGATCCGATCCTTTGACCACTTGGCTACCGCAGCCTCATAGAATAGGCCACATAGTTTTCGAGAAAAATACGGTAAATGATGATGAATGATTGATGATGCATGATGAGGCTCTGACGCATTTTTGTGCTCCTGTACGTGATTAGCTGGATTGAACATGTGGTTCCAGTTCTATGGCCTTCAAGATTGCCAGATATCACACCATTGGACTTTTTTCCAATGGGGAAATTTCAAAGAATTGGTGTGTCGAGACGTAACGACGACGAATCTGTCGTATCTCAAACGTCTTCCTGTTGGTGTGGTGGGGAAGTTAGGATATGGAGATGCCAGCTCAGGTGACATCCTCGTCACTTGACTGTGGTTCAAAATTACGAGATCCGTCGTCAAAAGCTGAATTGTGCGACGTTTATTTTCTCTCACTCACTCGCCTAAGTTCATTTCATCTCGACGCAGGTTCATTCTCTCTCTGACCTTGTTTTAAATTAGGAAATTTTTACCACACTCAAAGCTGAGTGGTCTTGAAACTAGGAATTGCAATACCGGACCAAAAGCTCAACACCGGTAGTCGGTATTTCTTTGAACTTAATACCGGGATACAAGTTTTAATTCCGGTATTAGAAATTTTAGGAAAAAAAGAAAACACAGGTGTTTTTCTCTTTGTTTTACTTGCCAGTTTTATTAGAGAGTGTAAATATCACACGAAATAATTTGTAACTTATAAATTATAACAGTATGTAAAGAATCGCAAAAAAAAATAAAGGAACATCTTATTTTTTTAAATCACAAAAAAGTGCAAATTTTATTGTCATTTTACCTATAATTTCATCCAAATTATATATTTTTTTTTTCGAAATAATCTAAACTGTGCTTAAATTTGTACTTTCATCGCAATTAGAGTCTTTCCTCTTTTAAAAAATTTGTATCATGTTTCCTTATTAAATGTGTATGGAGTCCGTCTGTATTTCCTCCATTCACTTTAATAACTCTAGAATATTTTTTACATAGGGCCATCATATTCTTTTCATCATATAAATAATGAAACCAAACCGAAGTACTATCAACTGATTTTTCTGTTCTGTAAAGTTATTCTTATTCATTATTATGGATTATTATTTATGAGTATATATATAATGAATTTGAAAAACATGTTGAACCCTAAAGTATGATGTGCAAATACAATGGGAATAACAAACTCACCAATTTAAAAAATATCGAAATATTACGAATTTTCTTCACAAGCACAACCTATGCTTCTCAGATACGAATCAGACTATGAGTCCTGTGCAAGTGCAGTATCGCTCTAAGCTGTAATAGGACAGTTATGGCCTTGGATGATTCAGATATTTTATAACTTCTCTTGATTGTATGATGCAACTTTATATTAACAGTCTAATTAATTTTGCCCGTTAGTGTGACATTGTAGTAACAGGTGTTGAAGGATGATGGAAGGCAGATGAGCTTGAATATGTTATTCCTGTTCCAACGAGAACTTAGTTAGAGTAGTGCATTTAGTTCTTTTTGTCAGAGAAATAATTTATGTCTATATTTTTAAGTTCAGATTAATAGTCGTTTATCTGTTGAATCTGGCAATGAAAAAATCAAATGATGGGTTGAATGAGTTGCCTTAGAAGTGTAGAACCAGCGAGGAAAAATAAAAATAAGAACAACGGAATGAGCGGAATAAAGAAATTTCATTTCCATTTCACTTTCTGAAATGGACGTAAAATTATTTCATTTATAACATATTTTAATCATGGTGTAATAATTAACACTATAACATAAAAACAAAAACGTATATTATTTTGCTATGTTGGCGATCCCTAAACATATAAGAAATAATTTTAAAAATTTCTAGTAAATACCGAAAAACCGGTATTTAAACTTGTGAATACCGGTATTTCAAAACTGTACAAATGGCTCAAAACACCGATAATTGAACTGAATCGAAATAAATCAAATGCATTCATAATATATTGGAATTAAAGAAAATGTCTTCAACATAACACATTCCGGCCAGCATTATTTAGTCAGATTAATATAAACTAAATCGTCGTATAATATTTATAACATCTTTTTTTCAAGTTTCCACTTCTTGACCTCTGTTATGCAAATTTATTAACAGATTTTTTAAAAAAAATAATTGGGATGGTAGGTAGGTACTTGAAAGTTTAAAAAATTAACTTAAAACTTCTTGTCCCTGATACCATTGTTTTATTTTGTCTTTTTAGGAAGTTTACTCCTACTTCTGGTCCCAGAAAACTATATCAGCTGAAAACATCATCGATTTCTTCCGCTTTCCTGCTGTTTTTGAGAGTTCGAGTCAAAAAACAATTAATACCTTTGATTTGTTGCACAAACTGAAAATCTCCCACAATTCCAGTTTCGAAATTCCTCAAGAAAAAGGTACAGAAAGGAACTTTTTTCAGGAAAATTCAAACAGTGATAGACAACCTGATATTCATCTTCTTGAGCAAGCAGCACAAAAGTTAACAGCTGTTATCTTGGAAACTGGTGATAACACTGCAGAAACTGGAAAAGCAGAAAACGGAAAAGGAGAATTAGTCACGAAAGACTTGCCCATTAGAACTGAACCTCCGGGCTCTAAAATTGGAGATTACCGCGGAATGGCAGCTTGGGAACAAGGGCAAATGGATTATGAAGGAAGTGCCAGCTCTGAAAATATCATGAACAGATTAAGCTTTTTAATACATCAGTCAGTCTGATTCAAGTGTGTTTTATGTATTATCATTCTGAGAAATGTCAATAAAAAGGCTTAAAGCTTTCCCTCCAATTTGTTTTTTGCTTATTTCATAGAAAATCGGCGCCAAACGAAGCTTCAAGTTTCTGGATTAAAGTTTCCACAATGTATGTGTGCAGGCGTCAATACTTTTCCTGCGATTGTTAGTATTTTCTGTGCTTTTATTTCCAATTTTGTTTGAATTGTTTTTATTGTGAAGATTCACTTTTTCGTCTACTAAATGAAACCTTGCATGGACTCAACAGGGAAGTTTTAAGGTATGAACCAAATGGGCTCATTGTATCGTCCTCGTGGTTCTTCTTATTCTCGACTAGGACTCAGTAAGATAGTAATTTTAATCATCTAATACTATTTCCGGACGTATTCTCCGAAAAAATTAAGAATTTCAAACTATATGGCAACTGGTAACAGTGACAAGACTGCATGATGATGTCCTGTTCGTCTACCGTATCTATTCCTAGGTCTACGACCATACACCATCATTGCTCATTTGGTTGAAAGTCGGAACCTAAGTTTGTGACATTGTAAGTCATGCACATTTATTTGCAGGGACGTCTTAAGGCATGGTCCAACTGGGCCCAAGCCCAGGGTCTCGACCACAATGGAGGCCTCATTTTGATCTCCTCTCACCCACAAGATCACAATTAGAATTTTAACGGCCAAATGTTATTTTTACAGTTGTATTCTCCGAAAAACTGGGAATTTCGGATGATATGTCAATTGGCCACATGTGATAACCGTCGTCCATGTATAGACCAAGGCCTATCACCATACACCATCATTACTCAGTCAGTCTGAAGGAGGTAGTTGGTCCAGCCAGTTTGTACGATTGTAAATCATGCACTTTTATTTGTCTCGGGTTAATCTTTATACGACTTTATAATGTTTATACGAGTTATGTTATATTATGTCTACTTTTGAGGGTCATAGGTGGGGCCTACATTTATGTAGGGGCCCAGGGCGTACTTTTGCGTAGGTGCCCAGGGCCTCAAGAGATCTTAAGACATCCCTGTTTATTTGTTACATATTATCTTTTGTACTAGTATTTGACAACGTATGCTGTATACTGTCCATTTAAAGGGTCATAGATGAGGCCTACTTTTGCAAAGGGGCCCAAGACCTCAAGAAGTCTTATGACGTCACTGAAATTTATGTAATTACTGCATCTCGTTAGATATCTTTTATGCAATTCTGTTCGATTATGTGCATGCATAAAGCTTCTGTTTATGTGTGATTTTATACATAAAGTTTCCGTGAGTCTGTATGCATATTCTATATATATATATATATATATATATATATAATGCGATAATCCATTATACTATTTCTATTCCATTGTTTCTTATTGCTTATGGGATTTGTGTGAGAGGTGAAAGTCCATTGAATTCTATTAAGGTGATAGATGGCGCTGTTTCAACAGTGTTGTTGGGCAAGTGTATCCCCGAGGGGAGGGAGGTATGCATATGACTAACAACAAAACCTGTTTTGTCATTTATCAGACTGCTGGACCCATTTGTTTAACCCGTCTTGGAAATAATCAGGTCCCTGGCCATTGAGCCAGTTCCCTGCAGCTGTGTGAACATCACTGCCTGAAGTGAACCTTGTTCCGAATAAGTGTTTTTTCAATTCGGGAAAAAGGAAACAGTCACTGATAGCCTTGGGGGGGGGGGACTCCAGACCTCCCACCTAAACTTTCTCAGCAATTCCTGAGTATGGAAAGTTGTTTAGGGAGCTACTCACTTCCATATTGCAGTTTTCCACTTGCTCTCTGCCGTCTTCAAAAGATCATTTCGCTACCTGTTGTCTACTCATTTCTTCACCTCCATGCACTTCTACAATTGTGTGTGAATACCAGATGGGGACACATTCTTGGCCGATAAGAATCGTATCATGGTTCGCACCTCTGTACAAGATCCCTTCTTTAGACGTCCTGCCTTTACTGTCGCTCTTGAAGGTCTGAGTACTAACACTATCTGCTCGCACAACCGATGTAAGGCAACAAGCGTCATCTGTCTCCACTCTGAGTAACAATATTCCCATCCACGAATACTACTTTTCAAAAACTGCTGCTTGTAAACTTTTTTTTGGATCATTCTTCATAGTAGAGTCATTACAAAGGCTATGTTTTTATTCTTGAGGGTCACCAGAGTGCCTTATATTTGAGATTATACTGAGTTCAAGCGAGTCTGGAAGAAAGTCTCATAGTGAGTCTGCGGTTTCTCCTTCTTGTGGCTCCATTACAGGCTGATATGTCATGCCTTTAAAGGAAGGCACATGATGCACACACACAGAAGGATTTCTGTTAGACGTAGCCGAGATTACCATTCACCCATTGGTCATTTGTCACCCTTCGTGAGGTGGACTTTGAAGTCGGAGACTGGAGCTATGCCAGATTCTTCCTTGCCGGCCTGACTAAAGAGAGATCAACGGTTAGTTTGCCCTCGAACTTAAGTGTCGGCATTGTCCTGCTCTGGGTATTTTCTCACGATAAATAATGTAACCATTGAGAAATCTTTAGTTGCTTAACAGGAAGTCGGTCTTTTAGGAGAGACTGTGGCGGTATCTAAAATAAGCCAGTAACAGCCTCCGGACAGGAGTGATCACTTTTGTCTAGTGATATGTTACGTGCTTACGGAGCCGGTACTGAGTTCAGTCCTCCAACATTGGTGACCCTGGCTGGAAAAGAAACACAAAAACCTTCTGATCTATCGTGGCGTCATCTATCCGCAACAAGAGCAATCAAAAATCGTTAGACCCACTTGACGCATCTACCAAAGTCGTCAGACCCACTTGACGCATCAACCAAAGTCGTTAGACCCATTTGACGCATCAACCAAAGTAGTCAAACGCATTTGACGCATCAACCAAAGTCGGCAGACCCTCTTGACGCAGCAGCAATAACTCGCAGGCTACACACACTAGCCATAACAAATACCTCGTTCTTTCGCCTATCCCCCGACTCACTGGAGGGGGAGTGATGTATGGGTTCCTATATAAGCCAGTAGCAGCCTCTGGACAGGGGTGATCACTTTTGTCTAGTGGTCATGTTACTTGGCTTCGGATCTATATTTCGCAAGTTCTATCGCCGACAGAGACCACTGCAAAGTCAACAGGAAAAGTCATGTTTTTCCGACTGTAGTGAAAATCATCTTAATGGAGTACCGAACCAGTCAGATCATCACTAGTGGATATTACTGCCTACTAATGAATAAATTCCGTGATGTTCTCTTCAAGAAACAACGTTCGCGCCATTTTCTTGCAGACAATGCATCAGCTTACTCATCTCGAATTCTGGTTGAAGAATCAGAGATGTGACCGAAATTTTGACGGATCCTATTCTTATTCTCTTTCTTATTCTTGACAGCGCAATTGACATCATTCAATTTGTCGAAGAATGGTTTTGGTGTAATCTGCTGACGGTCTTCAAAAGATCCAAATGCTAGGAGAAATGTATAACTCCGGATGGTGACTATATGGAGAAGTATTAATTATTTAAGTTCTTATCTCGCTAAGTAAGAATTAAAACTTTTCGATACCCCCAGTATAATTAATTTTACTGTGCTAATTTATTGTATACAAGACAAAGTAATAAAATCACAACAATACATTATCAGCTTATGATATCAAATTCTTGCAGTGTTAAAGAAAGGTTTAAGGCGCCGATCCTTCTTTTTTTCCTCCTTTGCCTGTATTATTGGACTGAAATAAAATTTACATCAGTAAGTACAGGTAGAATTATTTTAAAATTTTTAAAATATTTTATAAGAAATCTAAATCACCATAATACTAAACTTAGTTGTAAGAAATCTAATCTTCATTATTAAACGTATCAAAAGGTAATGCACTTATCTTAAAAAAGTATTAAAAAGTAATTTACAGACATAAGAGAAAAAATTAAATATAATCCTACTACTTTGTGGAATACATTTTCACCTTTTTATTGTTTTTAAGTGATAACTTCTTTAGGCACGTTTTGCTGGAGAGTGAACTTGAATGATGCATCAGGTTCGGGTTTGTAACGCTCATTCGGTTTTTTTTCGTCTTTTTTGGAAATTGTGTTTGGACAAGGTCGTCAAGAATCAATAGTCTGCGACATACACACCCCTAAAAAGAAATCACGTGACCAAAGGAGGGACGTTTTCCCCGGGTTTTGAGTAATACTCAGCTTTCCATCTAGTATGCTTATACAGTTAGTTCATGTTCCCACATGTATTTATTACTCAATATATATCAATAGGAATAACCATAAAGAAAAGTGCGATATTTATATTACTGTTTAATTTTATTCTTGCGACATTATTGAATTTCTTTCTTTTACATTTTGAGGGCGAGGTAATAAAAATTGATGCATTTATGCCAACATCCGTAGTCATTTATAAATTTAAAATATTTTTTTTTATATGAGAAACTAGTGTTTAAATGTAAAATTAGTGTTTTGTTTATTCTGTCAACTATCTTTAAAATATTTCAAATTTTAGTAAAGCTGCACTTATTTTATAATAATGCATCGTTATTGTTGTGTACCCAACTGTTCATTTAATAAACTTGGGAAACCATACTATTCGGTTTTTTGTTTCCCAAAGCATGATCAATTGATACAAACTTCGAAAAAGACAGTTCCTAGGGAATTTAAAAATAAATCAGATATTTCAATAGAAGAGTATTAAGTTTTAATGTTAATAGAGAGTTATTGTGTGCATAATATAAAATTTGAATGCTCCGATTGCAAATACACTGCTAGCCACGGTAAATGCAATACCCTGCAGGAAGCACTCAAATAACATGAAATTTACAACATGCATTAGCGGAGGTGAGATATGCAAATAATTAGAATTTCAGCGCAGACACACATCACGCACGCCTGTGGCGCCACCTCAAAGCGCTATTTAAGGCTTGGAGATTTCGACGATTTCAAGTTCGGCAATTGTGTTTTTCTTGTGGTTTTTTCAAATAAACGACCAGTTATGTCTCGTAGAAAACAGAGATCAGCTTTTGATCAAGTATCCGAGTTCGACAGAGGAAGGACAGTGGCCTACCGAGATTGTGGATTATCTTTCAGGGAAATCGGTAGTCGTGTTGGACGAAACCAAACAACTGTAATGCGGATATGTGACCGTTGGATGCAGGAGGGTACGACGGACCGACGTGGTCGATCGCATCCACCTCAGTGCACCATTTCACGTGAGGACAGGCAAATTGTGCGCATGGCAGTGACGGATAGCTCAGTCACATCACGAACCATAGCACAGCACATTGAGTCTGTAACGCATCATTCAGTGTCTGCGTAAAGTTTACAGCAAACGCCGTTTACAGCAGAGTTGTCTGTCCGCAAGACGTCCATTGCTTGGTCTACCCTTGACGCAGAACCACAGACGTCTCCGCCACCAATGGTGCGATGAAAAAAGGATGTGAGCGGCAGAATGGAATGAAGTTGTCTTTACTGACGAGTCACGCATCTGTCTGAAACACCACAATGGTCGGATTCCAGTCTGGAGACACCCTAGAGAGGGGATGCTGAACAGCTACGTTATGCACCGCCACACTGGTCCTGCATCGGGTATTATGGTATGGGGGGGGGTATTGAATATCACTCTCGCACCACTCTTGTACGCACTGCCGGTACTTTAAACAGCCTGCGCTATACATCTCCGAGGTGTTGGAGCCAGTTGTCCTTCCTTACCTTCAGGGCTTGGCCACAGCCATATTTCAACAGGATAATGCGAGACCACACGTGGCACGCATTGACCAAAGGTTCTTCGTCAATCACCAGATTGAATTGCTTCCCTGGTTGGCTCGCTTTCCGGATCTTTCACCGATAGAAAACATGTGGTCCGTGGTTGCTCAACGATTGACCCAGATTACACCCCCAGCTGCCACACCAGATCAACTTTGGCTACGTGTGGAAGCTGCTTGGTCTGCTGTTCCCCAAGAACACATCCAAAGTCTCTTTGAATCAATGCCCAGGCGTGTGGCAGCGGTGGTCTCCAACAATGGCGGCTACTCTGGCTACTGATTCTGGCAGGAACCACACTTCACAGAAGTCTATAAATTTAATCATTTGATACTTGGCCAACATGTTATATACAAAATAAATTTTATTGTGCTATCTCTTGTCTTTCTTGGTGTTGCATTTACGGTGGCCACAGCAGTGTATATATTTATTGTAGATAAAAAAAAATTAATTTGGATTCAGAAAATACCGAAGGGACAAAATATTTGAGACTTCTGGATAGAAGAGGTTTAAAAATGACCGCATTGTTATGAAAATCTTCAATGCAACATTTTATTTTTAACATGTTAATATATAAAAAAATTCGAGTAAATAAAATCTTAAAATTGATTGACAATTATCTTGCTTTAAAAGCATAGCAGGAGCATATCTGGAATTACATGAATTATGTGGAATGTCATGCATTCGTTTCATTCATCTTCTATAAACTGTAACACACCTGCATTTTCATATTTTAAAAAATATATTCATTACATTCGGGAATATATGCTTAAATAATTATTCAAAATAGCGCAGTGAAGAAATTTTAACGGCGAAGGATAACAGAAAAATAAAGAAATTTAAGGTCAATTAAATCAATGTTTGCTTTTTATATTTTCCCCTTTTTATTTATTTAAATATTCAATTATCGATTTGTATAATATTCACTGTGCATGTACTTCCTTATATAATTCATTTTTTTAAACAATATAGAGAATGGATGTAGCATTAAATACTACGGAAACATTTTGGTTTAATCAATCATGTATCAGAGAAATTTGTGCAGCGAAATGTAGAGCAGAAAATGCAGAAATAATTCTAATGGTTGCTATTTATATTTCAGTAAATTATCAAATTCATTCACAAAAATATAGTTGCCTACGCTGAAGCCGCCCCCATTGACTCTTCTGAACAAATTACCTATGATTTTAAGAGGGGATTTTAATGTATATTTTTCAAAAGAGACAAATCAAAACCGAGCGTCTTCGAAATTTCACAAATCTGCTTTATCCAACAGATGGCGTTGTTTGCAACTCGGATGACGTCATAAAGATAAATTTTGTTTTCTGGAAACCTATCGTTACTATAGCAACGGGGTGTGGTTCAGAAATGATTGACAGATGTAGTCGGTATGAGAGCGCATGCGCTCTTTGAAGAACCAGATCGAAGAGAGGAAAAACGTGTCAGCAAACGGGTAGGGGGGTGAGGAAAGAAGGGAAAGAGTTTTCTACAAATAGTTTCAACGTTTGAATAAGGTTCTGTCACTGCCGCACAAAATTGGGTGCGGAGACATTTTTTTTTTGAAAGCCGTGCTAGTGGATAGGTATCAAAATGTGCATTGCATTTCTAAGTATATATAGTTCTGGAATCTACTCAAAAATACATTTTTCTGCAGAAATGATGAGGCTAATTAGTCTAGATTTGTCGGAAAACATAGGATATATTTGCTTAATTTGGGTATAATTATTATGTGAGTTTTTCCCATTCATATGGAAAATAATTGAGTGTAATGCACTTGATATTTTGTCACATGAATTATTGTATTTCAGGGTAGGCCTTTGAGTACAACATTTTTGAGGTAATTCTATTGTAGAATTTTACTGTTTCCTAGTTTCGGATGACATTTATCCCTTTTTGTGGAAATTGGTATTGTAGTTTAGAAATCATGTAATTAATTTCAACTTTTATATAAAATCATCGTTATAAGGCTCCGGATTTTTAGGAAAAAAACGTTCAAATTGCCTCTTGACAAATACGTCTACATTGTCTTAGGTATCATAAACAATGCCCATAAGAATAAGAAGGGAAACGAAATATGGGTGGGGGTTTTAATTTTTCGACGAAGAATTTGGTAGATCTTTATTTGAAATTTAGAAAAAGTATTTTTTTTTCGAATTTTAGGGGATTTATTTGTTTTATTTATCTTTGTTACCTTTATTTATTTATCGATCTAATTCTCTTTGTTTGATAGAAATATGCGAAATTTTAATAAGTTTCTTTCTGCTCATATCTCTTAGATACAAATTGTATTTGAAATTGTCATAGAAGGATGCTTATTATGGAAATAAAGTTTCGATTTGAATCTTTAAAAAGAAAATGTCATTTTTCTTAGAAAATTATTAACTAGAGCACTTTTTTGTCAGTCCTTTTTTAACAGCATTCCATTTCTTGTTTTACAAATTAATGCTGTTTCCAATCAGGGGCATAGTTACCGCATATCAATGATACGGGGCCCCAAGCTTTGAGGGCGGGCACCCAAACGTGTAAGTAAGAAATCGCGGGGGTGGCCTTAGAGAGGGCCCTCAAAGATGATACAGGGAGCAGCTCCGCCAGTGTTTTCAATACTCATGAAAATGTGACACAAATTTCACATCCTTCAATCAAATTATTATATTCATTGAATTAATTTTCAAGCTAAGATTCCTTTTTTTATTTCCTACGTGCAACGTTTTCAGAATATTTATTGTATATAGTCTGCGTTTGTACTCTCATAATGTTATTTTTAGTGTGGCCGATTATAAGCGGAGATAAAATCGGTGCATTTTTGTGATCGGCTCTTTTATTTTGAATTTTTACTGCTTTGATCTTCTTTTCTAGTGACACGATTGCGATGCTTAAATTCCCCAGAGGAGCGGTGTGGAGAACAGTAGTGCGCTTTTGAAATCTGATGTTGCTATCAATTTTTTCATGAAATTATCTTAATAAGACTCATGATTTACAGAGGAAGTTCTTCAGTGAATTCACGAGCATGTTTATGATTGTTGTCTTGGATATAAAAAATAAAGTCCATCGGGCTAAGAAGAGGGAAGGGATTTTAAATTTTTTGAAGAAAAATTTAGTATATCTACAGTTGGGACTTGAGGAAAAATATAATTTCCGAAGTTTTATTTTTGTAGAGAGAAGTAGTGGAGGGAGACGATATATATATATATATAAATATATATAAAGGAGAAAAGCGACTGACTGACTGACTGACTAATCACGAAATCTCTGGAACTATTCAACCTACAGACTTGAAATTTGGTAGACATGTTCCTTTGATAGAGTAGACATCAGCTAAGAAAGGATTTTCCGAAATTCGAAACGCAAGGAGCGTTACGGGGGGTTAAGGGCTTTAATAATAATTGTTTCCATGTTTAAACTACTTGATGTACAATCTTGAAAATGGGTAAGCGGATTCCTTTCAGAGAGTAGAGATCCGCTACAAAATGAGTTTGCTAAAAAACGACCCCCAAGTGGCGTTGCAGGGGCTTAGGGGGCGTTATAGATAATTATTTCTATTTTTAAACTATTTGACGCACTGTCTTTAAATTTGATATATAGATTCCTTTCGTAGAATAATGATCAGTTACAAAACGGGTTTTGTGAAAACAGACTTCTAAGTGGCGTTGCGGGGGATTAAGGGGCGTAATAGATAAATATATCCGTTTTTAAACTACTTCACCTACCTGCTTGAAAATTGGTAGGTAAGTTTCTTTCCTGGAGTAAATATCCGCTACAAAATGGGTTTTGAGAAAATTGACCCCCAAGGGGTGTTGCGGGGGCGGGGGTTTAAGGGGCGTTATAAATTCCTATTTTTAAGTTATTAGACGTACAGTCTTGAAACTTAGTAAGCAGATTCCTCTCATAGGGTAGAGATACGCTAAAAATGGGTTTCGTGAAAATTGCCCCCAAGTGGAGTTGAGGGGACTTAAGGGGCGTTATAGATAATTATTTCCATTTTTAAACTATTAGACGCACAGTCTTTATATTTGATAAAGATATTTCTTTCATAGAGTAGAGATCAGCTATAAGAAGGTTTTGTGAAAACAGACCTCTAAGTGGCGTTGCAGGGGAATAAGCGGCGTAAGAGATAAATATTTTCGTTTTTAAACTATTTGACCTACCTGCTTGAAAATTGGTAGGAATGTTTCTTTCATGGAGTATATATACGATGACAGAGATTACTCAGCCTAATCTTATCATGATGCTTTCAAAAAAGTTTTGAAACACTTATAAAAATAATAATGATACAAACTGAAATTAGAAACCCCCAGGTTTGTACGTATAACACCTAATTTTTTCTCAGTTTTAAGTCGGTGCAATTTAAAAAGTTTGATTTTTATTACATGATTTGAAATTATTTTACTATAGTGTTATAATAAATTTTGTAATATCATAGATAAATTCAGTTATATTTGTGTATACGGAATACTTGAACTCAATAAAGTCTCATTGTAGTATCAGCTGAAAAAAGGCTGATTTTAAGTCATATAATTTTCATAGTATTCCACCTCTTTCAAATATTGTCTTTTAGTAACACAAGAATGTTTTGAGCCCGGAAATTTCTCAATAGGAAAAAATTAATGAAAGCAAAAAAAGCTTCTAAGGTTTTTAACTATGTGTAAAAACACAAATATTGCTCTTTAAATATTAAAAACCTCGAAACGTAACTGAACAGAAACGATTTTAGTAGTAAAAGTAAGAGTTAATAGCCATTTCACTGAACGAACCGATTATTCTCCCAAATATCTCTCTTTATATACAAAAAAAAATTTCATGATGCTGTAAAAAATTTATTTCAAGGTTTTTTTAAAGGTGAAGTTAACAAAAGAAACTACATCTTTTTTACAGAATGGAGCAAACTCACAGTTTGGACAAATTTACATTTATGATAGGGAGGCTTTGCATGAACGTGCAAAAATAGTTAAACGTGACGATGTGTTACAAATTTTACAGCCAATTATGAAGAAAAAACCGTATGAACTACATAATACAAGGAAATTACAGTTTTACAATTTGAGCTGTGATAGAGTTGCATAATTTGTACAATGGGAGTTGGTCCGCCATTAGGCAGATAAGGGAGGGGGCGGTACCTCCTTCCAGTTTTTAATTAAACTTTTAAGAATGGAAAAATGCTTTAAAATGATTGCTAAACTAATCACTCTCTCTAAACTGTCGAATATTGAGATTGTCAACTCTCAGAAAACTTCAAATATATTAAAAACTGATTGGTTATCAGACTCCCTTAACCTTTTCAATAGATTTTTGCTATTCCTGGTGGGCGCAATAGCTTAGTGGTTATGGTCACGAGTTCATGTCTGGAGTGTCATGGGCTCAAATCCTGTTGCCACTAAAGACCCTCCGTGTAGATGAGGTCATTCCTCCCAATTATGAGGTAGTTAGGAAAGAGGGATGCCAGCTCAGGTGTCATTCTCGTTACTCGACCGAGGTTGAATATTACGAGGTTTGTGATCAATGGCCCTCTTGTTGCTTTGTAGAGCGACACTAATCTCTCTCTTTCTTTTGCTAATCCTGCTCCAGGCACATAAATTACTTTAATAAACCCTGTAAAAATTTTCATTTATAGTTAATCTTTTATCTTCAAAATTTACATATCTAATATTGATTGAATTTTTTTCCTAATGGGAAATTTTAAGAGTGCAGTCCATTTGTACGTAGCTGCTTTAATTTCGGAAAGGACTTCCTTTCCAAATACAAAAATAACTTATTTTTGAGATCTGTGCATAATTCTCTGTTTTACGAATTTTTTATTCTGCTTATGTGATCCATTAGCACAGAGTAGTAATTACTTAACAATTCGATTAAAATTTTCCATTATATTCCATTACATTAAAACTGTTTAAATGTAATTTTATAGCAAAAACATGAAGAAAAATTACATTTTCAAAACATTCTCTTTTCATTGAAAATACTTCTATGTAATATTTTTTCTATGTATATATAGTTAGGATTTTTCTTTACAGAGCCTGGATTAAGATTTTTGAAACATTCACATTATTTTTCGAGTTACTATTGAAATAACAACCAGGCTTCTTCATAAAAATTTCGCTACTTTATTAATATAAGTGCACTTCTAAATTATACCTTCTAAAAAGTCCAGTTGAGGTAGGGATTCTTGGGAGCTTCCCAAATCGAATAACAAAAACTAAACTTTCGTAACATCAAGAATTATTTTGAAGATTGTCGAATTTTAGATATCCATAATAATAATGTTTACGATAAATTTTACATCTCGCCATATTGACATCAATAGGAGTATTGTAAAGTTTTCATATGCAAGAGTATATTTTTTTAATTCTTGATTATTTTAGGGCCCCGGTGCATAGCATCCATTGACCACTCCCTGCAGAAATTAGCTTTAAGAGCTTTCAGTCTGGTTGAAATGAAAATTCTACAAATGTTTCACTCACTAAGAAAGTATACACCCCACAATAACCCCCTTTTTTCAGTCCCAAAATAGATTCCAATCGCCTCTCCCTGAAATAAACAGCTATCCTATTCATGTGTTTCCCCCACCCTCCTCCACCTTACCTCAAGGTCACTTGACCGTTTCATCTTGGAAACAAATTGTCAGAACTTCCTTCTTTCATTCCAAGGAAGAGGGTCCCCTCCCCAACAATGACGTGATCTCCTGACGTAGTCTAGGGTTACTTTAATTCTCTTACCCCTCCCCCTTTCAAATAAAAAAAGCAGAATTAGTGTTTCTGAAGTGATTAAAATCATTATTCATGTAGCAAAATATTCTTTTTCATAAAATAAAGTATTCTTAATGTGTATTTAAGCAGTTTATGCTCAATTTTCTTCTAAAGTAATATTTTAAAAGTTTTGTACGTAGATTGCATACACGTGGCGCCATCTGCAGTCATTACAATAAAGCTTACCAAACATGGCGTCCGAGCATTTTGGAAGCAAAGATATATGCATTTTTCGTAATTTAAAAATTTTCTAGACCATTTCTGACATTTTTACATTTCAAGGTGGATTTATATGAGTAATTTACGTTCTCAACAAAAGTTTCATATCCAAATAATGTGATTTCATTAAGATAAAGTACCCTGACCTTTTCAGTACATTTAGAAGTCCACCTTAAGTCGATTTTTTAAAATCAAAATTCAGTTTAATTATATCAGATGATCCGAATGAAGCACGACAAAGTATATACGGAACAACGCTTGACGGAGTGTTTCTTAGATATTTAAATAATTTTGAATCTAAAGTATTTATAACCTATTTCAGCTACCATAAACCTATTTTTTCCTTCTTAGAATACAATTAATTCACAAATATAATTGTATTTTTGCAAAAAAAAATTTTTTTACTTTATGAGTACAGACATATGAATAAATAATTTTGTATGACATTATTAATATCACCTTGTTTTTTATTCACCGAGCTAATCCCTGAAATAACATTACAAAATTTGAAGTTTTCACTTCTATCGTATGGTCATAAAAACACACACACTTTTTTTAAGCCCCTACTTTTATTTTTCAGTTGTATCCTATGATACGTTTATGTCTTTTTTATGTATTTTATTTTCATAAGCATAATAATTAGTTTCTCCTACTAATAGTTTGTTGCTTAAATAATTAAATTTAAACTTAAAAAATAATTAAAAAGCCTAATCTGTGTTTTCTACAAATTATTATTCTGCTGTAATTAAATTTTATTGAACACTTTAAAAAAATACAATACAATATTTGTTCACCTTATCTTAACTATATATTCAAAATATTTATATATTGCTGAGTATTTTTTTTTTTTGCATCATTTATGTAAAATATTGCATATATTAAATTTTGAGGGAATATGAAGAAAAAAAAATTTAAATAAAAGCATTCTTTGCTTTTCAACGGAATGAAAATTCGACATTTTGGTTTCTTCAGGTCTGGATATATAAAAGAAACTTCACAAAAAAAAAATACGAATTGTATTTTTATATAGTTTCAGTTGAGACTGGAACAACTCATTTCAGTCAATTTCATGAATGCTTTCGAACTCATGTACACTGCAGAAACGTTACCTGAAATAACAAAAAGAGTTCCATTTTTTACAATTAATAGGGCTTTCCCGGTTTTAAAAAAGAATTCTAAAATTTTCAATAATTCACTATAAATTCACGGAAAACAATTTTTAAATTAAAACACTAAAAATGACTTTGCATCAAATGTATAGAAGAGAGTTGCATATATTTGTTTATGAATGTGAAAAAATTTCTTCGTTGAGAAAAAAAAATGCTGTGTGGAAAAAACTTCTGTAGTGTCTCCCCTTCCCTTCTCTTATTCCCAAGTCACAAGATTATTTTTCTTGATGATTTATCTTGTTGAATGAAAGCAACAATGAATGAAGGAGTTCTAACGCAAAGCTTACTACGGGGGCGCTGCAGTATTTAAAACCCTGTTCTTTTTCCAGCCATGGCAAAGGAACAGAAAAGAGTTTCGTTTTATGCGCCTATTTTCTGCGCAACTAGTTGTTTGTTTACTAACACATTACGTCTGCTTAGGAACTCAGTTTCGCGGGTAGTTTTTCAAACAAGAGATTTTACCTGTAATTTAGTTCTGTAAATATTTTGAGAACGTTGCCTTCTCGGAAGCAAATTATGGCTGAAAATGTGTCTTCTAACGATATTAATTTGAATGAAGTGATAAAAGAACGAAACGTGAAAGTAAGATGAAAATTAGTCTGACACTTTTTTTAAATATCATTAAAACTTTTTCCGTAGGTGATTGCTCAGAATTAATTGTAGCAATACATTTTAGAGAAATAAATGTTAATTTTAATTATGTAAAAATGTTTAATTTTAAATAATTATATTTTTCTGTTAGGTTTCTTACCAATTCTCAAAGAATTTCCCATAATTTATAATAATATTGAATTCATAATTTTTGATGAAATTTTATTTATGTATTTTTGTTTTTATAGTTGTTTTTTGTTGAATATAGTTTTTATAGATTGTTGTTTGTATTTTGTTAGTATATGTATTTTTGATTTATGTATTTTTGTTTTGTTTGTATGGTTGTTTTTACTAGGGATTTATTTCTCATAGAGTTACATTAAATTAAGTGAAATGTTTTACTATTTCTTTGTTAAATTGTTTGATTTCACAAATTTTTCATTGGCTATTTTAGGTACAAAAACTCTTCAGAGAGGGATTACAGTATACCTTAAATTCTGCCATTCCTCAGGACAAGAAAGATGGGGAAAATTTATATATATTCAGTAATATGGATGAAATGCATGAGAAAGCTAATGAAATTGGAATGAAATTTGAAGAAGTATGACTCTTTTCCTTTTTTCACATGAATTAATATTTTTTTTAAATGCCAAGTTTTATTGATGTTTTTTATTGTATTTTTTCTAGCAATATCTTATATAAAATAATACCATAAGATCCACACTCATGTGACTTTTTTTACTTCAAAATTCAATTTTTATGTATTTTCTAATCAAAATCTTAATAACTTGCTGCATTTGGACAGGAAACTTAGCATTTTCATGTTCTGGCAGTTACACATGTGGATTTAAATTTACTAGTGTTAAACAATTACATACTTCTGTCTATTCCAGTTGATTTTTTTTTTATTTTTCAGTATATATTCCATTAAATTTGTTCATAAGTTCTCACTTTATTGGTTGTGTTTAGCACTGTTTAGCCAGAATTGGCTTTTGCACCGTAAACCTACACACTGACTTTTTCGATTTTTTTTCTTTTTTTTTTGCACATTAAATTATAATTATTTCATAGAAATAATCACTTATATTGATGTACATGTGGCAACAATTGTGTCTGTTCAACAATATATGTATCTACCGCTCAAATGAATAAAACTTTTAACTAAAATTAAAAACTAGAGATAGAAACAATGGGATAAGAAAGACAAGCAGTTGGTTAATGTTCTGACCATTTAATACATGCCAATTAGGGAAGCACTTTTGTTTATTGATGATCTTTGACCCTAGTACCTTACAGTTTCCTGAAAGATGTGCAAAATTCACAATGTGCGTAATTACAAATATATAAGAAATTCATCCAAAAGTATTTTAAATTAGTTGTATTTGCAAGACTGTCATAGGTAGTACTGAGTGGGCCCTGTATCAAGATATCTTGGATGTTCTATTTTGGGCCCCATAACATATTACAATTTTCTTGCTTACAGATGTTGGGGCTCCTGTAGCTTGGAGGGTTCTGTATCATTGATATGGCAGTAGCTATGCCCCTGATTTGCATATAAATGGAAAATATTTTATTGATTCATACTAGATATATTTTCCTCCTAAATTTTAAGCTCCTAGTCAAATTGTACATTTTTTAAGATAGTCCTACAGCCTATTGCATTTGCATAACAGAGACTATTAGGGCTGTCCTGCAAAGTCAAGTTTGGGGCCCCAAGCTGGATCTTACAATGAGTACATACTTGGCATCAGTCAGGCTTTAGGCTGCAATCGCCACATTGTGGGGGTGTATGTTATGCCTCTGGCCTATTGTGTTTTTTTATCCAAATACTTTCATAAATGAGGTATGTACTCTCCATTGGGATCGCATACTTCTATAATGATCAAATTCTATTAAATAACATTAAATTTTTGTTTACATTCTTGGTTGTTAAAGCTGTTTGTTATGAGGTTTTACTTCATTTTTTATTTTATTCATCTCTTGTACTTGTTGTCTTCATTTGACAAAAATTTTGTGTGAAATTGCAATTATTGATATTTTTATTAAGGCTATTTATATTTCATCCACCTTAACACTAATGTCAACACATTTTAGTTCGGTTCATTCATTGTGCTGACTTACTTCAACTGTGATAGTTTCAAGAAAAAAAATTTTCAATATATTTCTTCAATGCCTTCAGAATCATTCATTATTTGTGTGGGGGTAAATAATATAAAAATTGAGAAGAACATTTTAAATTTGCAACTCTTACTTTCTTATTTTGTTTTTATACTTTTGGTTTATATTTTAATGTAATTGTTCCCTGTTAAGTTCACCAAGTTTTTTGGCTCCTTCCTGATAAATGACCTCTGAAGCTCTCACGTACCACTTTGATAAATACTTATTTAAACATAAATTAGCATGATTCAGTTTTTAAAATTTTTTGTGTAATATAGAATCTGAAACATTTTGTTTCATCTCTATATATGTTTTATGATAAATAGAAAAAATTTAATATATATAGAATATTTTTGTATTTATGAATTTTTGCTACATTACAGAATAATTATTTTTAACTTTTCCGCTGTCAAATGCAACTTAAATTTTTATCTAAATTTATTTTTGTACTTTTTTTTTAAATTTTTTTTTTCAAATTTTATTACATAAATTTTGTAGTTTATTAATTTTATTAATATTTTATTGTTATTATTAGATTATGAAGAATGTCATGGAACAAAATCAATTTCCACGTTTTTTGCATCAAGTGAGTTTGTTGGTAGTTTGTTCTATAAATAGCTACACGTCTCCCTAGGTTAAAGAAAAAGAAGTTTATGAAGCTAACTTTTGAAACAATATATTTAAATTCAAGAAAATTAAGTCATATAATCTCTATACATTCATTATATATTTAATTATCTTAATTAAAAAGCATGACCTGAAGTATACTGTATTCCTTAACTTTGGGAGTTTTGTGTGGTATTTGTGTTTGTTTATTTAAATGTTTGAAACTTGAATTTTTTTCATTTCTTGGCTTTGTTACTGAAATAGATTTCAAAATTAAAAGGATGGAATATTCTTTTTAATTTCTCTTTTAAAACTTGTCTTATTTTTTAAAACATGTTTATTTTACTATTGGTTGATTGAATCATTTATCAATGTATTATTTAATTTGAAATATATTTATGAGTATCTTTACAGTTATAAGTTATAGGGGTTTTTTTTAATTGATCAATTTAACTCATCAGTTACCTTCATGCATATTTCTATAAAACCCTTTTTCACTTAACCCTTGATTATTGAACATTCATCTAAAAGTCTATCTACCCCTGATGATAAATACATCAATCCTATGACAAACAAACCTGAGATAATCCATTGTTATAACAGAACCAAAGGAGGTCAGTGGATACAGTTCATTATGTTCAGAGATGAGTACAGCCTGTAGATGCCACATTACTTATTTTATGTTCTGAACCCAAGCTTAATAAATGCATATGACATTAGCATTCACATTGGCTGACAGCCTCGTAAAATATTGATGATATTTTGAGTATTGAAAAACCCACTGTGAAGATACAACGAAAAGTGCAGCAAACAAACACAGAATTTTTTACTTCTTGTCCATCTAACAACAACAACAATATCTATTTGTAGAATGCACTCTTTAACATCTACCAAGAATGCAAACACAAAATTTTTACTACTAATTAATTTAAATATTATTATGCTTCTCTTAAGATACTAATTTGTTTAAAATAAATCAATTAAGGAAATATAAAAATATATTTGTATTTTTATATCTGTACTAATGGAAACATAGAATTGATTTCCATTTGTGAGAGTTTCCCATATTTTATAACTTTAAAATTTGATTTTAATGTGGAGATTTATATAAAGTAAATGGCCAGTAAATTGGGTAATCATTTTGTTAAATATAATCCTAATGAGGAAGTTTCAACCTGATCTGAAGTCATTAATGTCCTCTTACAGAGAATTTTACAATGATATATCTAAAACACAAAAACAGCAGTTAATTACTGAAATTGTTCTTAAATCCACTGAAGTATCAGAGAATTTCACTAATAGAGTACAAAGATAATAACCCAGATATTTATAGTACTGAACTGAACCTCTGTGGTGCAACAGCCATGATGCCTATCTCAGTTTATGTGACCTTAGGCACTGGGGTGCATGCGCAGATGTTTCAGTCAAATGGTCTGACGCAAAACCCCCAGTGTTGAGTTCCCAAGCAAGCTTGGTACTCATTTATCAACCCGCTGAAGGGATGAAAGGCTGAGTCGACCTTGCCCAGCCTGGGATTTGAACCCTTTGTGGTGTGGAAGTGCAATATATTCCACTCAGCCACTGGGCTTCAAGATATTTATAGTGATAACCATTAATATTACAGACTTGTATGTATTTATTATCAGAAAGTGACAACAAATAAAATCTTTTTATGTGTATCTCATATTATTTTGCCTAATTTTTTTGTTTTTGTGACATGTGCCTTTTTCTTTTCAACTGATAATTTGCTTCATATAATACATGTATGTAGGACCATACATGTATGTAGTAAATTACAAGGTCCATCACCAATAGCCCTTGTGTTGCTTCATAGTGCAATGTTAATAAACACTTTCTCACAATACATGTATGAAATAAAATGTTTAAGATCCTAACATATCTCTTCTTAACTTTGTACTCCTGACTATTAGTTCAAATAATTAACCGAATAAATTTTTACAAAAACATTTCATAATGCTATTTTTTGTTTTTATTTTCAGATACTTCAAGAACAGAAAGAAGAGGCTCAGAGTATTCTCAAGCAATATGATGATATTATTTCACATTTAAATGATGTAAAGTATTTATATATATTATGTGTATATTTCAATTCACTAATCATTTTGTGATTTGTTTCCCTTTTACAACCATATTTTTATAATTTTATGCATCTCTTCAAAAACTCCAAATAAAATAACTAATGAGAAAGATAAAGAATTTTTCAGATCAAATAATTATTTTGATGATACTTACAATATAAGAGGTTGACTAGTAACTTGATGATGCAGTTTTATAAAAAAAAAATATAGCAAAAAATTTTAATACGTGATTTGTTCATTTCATATATAATCTGTCATGATGTATAATTTCATAAATGTCCCAAGAGTGCTTTTACAATCTAAAATTAAAATATGTTGCTGATCACTGGTGTAGCTAGCTCTGAGGGGGCCCTGTATCAAAATTCCTTTGGGGCTGTTTTTTAGATATTGGAGCCATGTTAGTGGGGCTGTAGTTATACATGTTGGGGTCCCTGTAGCTTGGGGGCCCCATATCATTGATACAGCAGTAGCTATGCCCCCTGTTGCTGATTAGAAGTGGACTGAAAAAAGTAGATTATAAAATATATCAATGATTATCAAGAGTTTTTAGCTGAGATAATGTGAGTATTCCTGAAATGAAGCAGATGTTGATATTATACTTAAATTTTGGAAATATACAATAATAAATGAAAAGAGTGACTAGCTGTAAGGATAATTTGTACCATTTTCAGCATTAAGTGAGGAGTTTATATTATGAAATTAGCTGATAATTTTGATTTCAATTGAATATATTACTTAAGTCTCTATTACGTGTTTGATAATTAAGGCATATGCATTATCAACTAATCATTTTGCATTTTAAAAAACTAAGATCATTATCTTTTTTAGGATTTAAATAACAAAAGCTCAGAATACAGGCAGAAAATTGAGCATCAAAGCTTGAGACATGAAAAAATAAGAAAGAAAATCGAAAATCTCTTTTCAGAACTAAACAGAGTTGGAAAAGAAGAAATATGCACTCTAAGAGTAACTAAACTTTATATTGTTCTATAGCATTAATTAGTTGTCCCAAAGAAATTAGTAGAATATTAATTTTTATTGCAAAAACACATTAGGACATGTTTTCAGAATACGTCTTATGTTTCATGCACAATAATTTACATTTTATTTGTGTTCCATACTTACATTTATTTATATGTTTATGCAAAAAAATTTACATTCATTCAAATACAGCCATTATCATCGTTTGAAATGTCACTAAGCTCATCGCAATTCAAATTACTGAAGGAACCCAGTCCAAATTGCATTCATCCACTGTTATGTTGCTTTTAACTTTTCAGGCTACTAGTCTGACTCTGTGGGGACATTGCTAGAGTGAATGCTTTGATATCAATCCTGCAAACTTTGCAACTTTTAGTAATTCGTTTGCGGATATTACCTTTCAAATCAGGGAGTGGCGTTACGTACTCATCAGCATCGTGGGGCGAGCTCAAAGCCTGACTAATGCCAAGTACATACCCTTTTAAAGATCCAGCTTGGGGCCTAAAATCTGACTAATAAATACCTGTAACACCCCTTAAGCCCCCGGAATGCCACTTGGGGTTCAATTTTCACAAAACCCATTTATAGCAAATCTCTACTCTATGAAAGAAATCTGCGTACTAAATTTCAATACTGTACGGGCCAGTAGTTTAAAAATGGAAATAATTATATATAACTCTCCTTGGGGTTCGATTTTCGTAAAATTCGTTCTTAGTGGATATCTACTACATGAAAGGAACATGCCTACCAAATTTCAAGCCTGTAGGTTTTGTAGTTCCTGAGATATCGTGATGAGTAAGTGAGTGAGTTGCTTTTCTCCTTTGTATATAGAGATAAACCACACAAAGCAAATTTTAAATTCATAAACTATGCATTATTAAAAAAAGTAATTATTTACACCATTTTTTGTGAATTAATATCTATTTTATATATCCTACCCATCAAAAAGAAATCTGCAAGGAAAGCGTGAAAAAAAAAACATTGTCCAGAAATACACTGTATTTTCAACTTTGAAAAAATCATTTTATGTTTAAAATTATTGAAAAATTTAATGATATTTTCTAATTTCACTACACGTAAATTTAAACATGTTATTTTATAACCAGCAATAAAAAACATACATTAGCACATGTGTTCTTAAATTTAATTACTAATAAATTCTGTTTAGATTTTTTTTTTTTTGAAAAAATTAAATGCTTAGAATTATAGCAATTTTTTGTCTCTAGATGTGTTAGGCACATGGTAAAACCAGTACAAGGTAATTGACCACCATAAAATGTGTTAAAAGTGAGAATAATTTTAAATATCAGAAATATTTTAAAAACAGGGAGACAAAAAACCGAATCCCAAGAGAAAAAGTTTGTTAAATAGTTATAGAATTTCACTATTTGAAAGTTATTTAATGAAAAGAAAATCCTAAAATGGTCTTGGTTCCAGGAAAAAGTTCATAAAATGAACTGTATATTTATATATATTTTTCTTCATACTCTTTAAAATCAATCTAAAACAACCATGCTTAAATACTGCATTTATGTTAATGTTTTTTTTTTAGTTTAATTTACAAGTATTATGTTGTATCTCTTGCAGGATGAAATTGTGAAGCATTCCAAATACATATCAGATGAATTCTGGAAAAGCAATGAGAACTTCTTTAATTATACTGGAGCAGATAAAGTAAAGTTTTTTAATAATTAGGGATATTTTTTTAAAATTTTGTCTTAAAAACTTATAGTATAATAAATAATACAAGTCATGGTTTTTTTTAAATATTATTTGAAATAATATATGTACAAATGAAATTTGAAATTTTTTTTCCTAAATAATTATTTAAGACATGTTTGTAAAAAAAATTTAAGTTTTTTTTAATTATCTACATTTAATATTTTATATTTCTAGAATAAATCTCAATTTTTTCAAAACTGTTTTTTTTTTAAATAAAATAGAAGATAAATGTTACTCAACGACTGGAAAAAAATAAATTTTTTAAAGGTATTACTGATTTAAAATACAGTGAAACATACTATGTTGCTGAAAAAATGATGTATGTGAAAACTTGATATTTTTTCCTTTTGATTGGTGATCTTTTTTACAAATAATTTTCAATGTGATGCAGATAATAATACATAATTCAAAATTTAATCATTTCTCAAATAATTTGAACTACAGGTAACAAGGATTTACCGTTGAATATTTTCTCCCCAATTGACGTTCATTAAAATTCTGCCATAACAGCTGCTTTATTTCCTTTTAAAAATATGTTGCATAATATTTATTTATATAAGAGAATAAAATTCTGTGTAAACATACCTAATTGAATATTTTTATGATGAAATATATTTATTTTGTAAATAGCATCATTTTTAATAGAATATCTTACATATTTTTTTTCAAATTAATAATATATTAAAATTAAAACCATAATTTTTTTCTTTTTAAATTATTGTTGAGTTTTTAATTGATAAAAAGTGAAATTTGCAGTAAAATCATTTATTTCAGCCTTTTGATCTTTATTTATGGAAAAAACCAACAGAAATGATCACTTTACAACAACTTGAAGAAGCTTTTCTTGTTGACCCATTAGAAACTTTTAAATTAAGGAGGAGTTTATTGTCAGAAGTTTGTGTAAGTAAGAATTGTGTAATTTATTGAAATATTTGCAATCAGAAGAAGAGTTTTTATATTAAACTTTCATATGTATTTCATTCTTAGAATGTTTACAAAAATTTGTATCAATAAAAAATATATTAAATTTTTGTAATTCAATTAATTTAATTTATAGAATAAGGTTTTGACAATTTTTAATTATAGATCAGTAGTTTTTGTGTTAATTTTGTTTATAATTAGTACCTATGCATATTTTTATTTATACAGTTAAGAACTATGTTTTGTGAAGGAGCAAATTAAAGTATTTCTTAGTTTTCTCGTTTATTTTCGGTTTTTTTAAAAAGTCTATTATAAATTTCTAAGGTAATAATTTTTAATTTGATTTTTAAAATATTTCACCAAAACAATGTAAAGAATTCATGAGACATTCACCATGTTTTGCTTTCTTTTTCAGAAATTAAGAAATGAATTAGAAAAAGAAAAATTGAATTACAATTTAAAGAAACAAGTTTTTGAACAAGAAATATTTTATTTAAAAGAAAATTATATCAGGAATAGGCCAATTCTTAACAAAATGAAAAGGAAGTGCATTATGCTTCATGACCAAAGGAATAGCCTTCTTAAAGAATTCACAGCAATAAACAATGAAATAAGAAAAGAACATGAAATAAAAGAGGAAAAACATAAAATTCAATCTACATTGAAATTGAATGAGAAGTATGATTTTTATCATTCTTTGTGGATGTTTATTTTTTAATATTGTTTAGCATGAATGTTACTGTATGCACTTATTTTTCTTTCTCTTTTAGTTGAATTTTTCGCACAGCACTTGAAAATAGATAAAATTTAAATTGACTTTATATGGTATGCATTTATTTACTTTTTTGTAATGAAAATTCATAAGCATCAATTTTTTATAGGAAATAGTTACTTTCTTACATGTATCATTCATAGTGTAAATGTATGCTCTCAACTACATTGTAATCAGTTTAGCCTACTACCAAATCTCTTAATGATTATTCATATATCTAATATTTTATGCACTGTAAAATCCAGCGTTTAATGCACACCTATACTTTCAAGCTGAAAATTTGAAGTATATTAGCAGTATAACATGCACTCCTTTTTTTAAGAAACCCGAAATGTACATGTATTATAGTTTGAAGTCACTTATTTGAGGTATTGTTTCAAACTTTAGAAAAAAATAGTCTATTTCTAAAACTGGAACCCTTTAAGTTTACAAGGAATGTCTTTATTTTTTAAACAGACATTTTGATATATATAGATGCCTAAATTATTTTTAAAGCTCTTATTTTTGTACTTGGTGTATACTGCGTACCCGTCAGTTTTAATCTTATTTTTTGTGATAAAAGTAGGCATTATATGCCAGATTTTACAGTAGTTAGCATTTTGTACTTATGAGTTTGTGGGACAATCAGCTCTCGTTTCTTTCTGCTAGGGTCATTTGTGGATCTGTCAAAATTTGAACCATGATATTCATATACTAAAATACTATTTATTATTGCTCAGGAGTGTAAAAGTTACAATGTAAATAAAATTTACTATTCCTTTCATGACATTTGAATTGCTTCGACATCCAATAACATTTTTCTGTAATCTAAATTTATATCATGAGATCTTTAACTTCATTAAGTATTCCAAAAATAAATTGAAATAACTAATGTATCATTTATTTTTAAATTGGTATATTTTTATATCATTTTAAAAATGTGTACAGACTTTTAATAGTTAAAAATTTGTTGGAAATAGACATATTGCTGTATTAATGCTTAAATATGCCAACCTAAATATGTCACAGTGCTCAACTATTAATAACCAATTCTTTTCCATAAAAAAAAATTACATATATTACATCACAGTCATGAAATGTTTCTCTTAACAAAATTTGTATTTTAACTCGAAAATCTGAACACTTTATATATATTTCTATAGCTAATAAATTTTAGCTCTACTTTAGTTGAATTTTTTTTATTAATATCTATAGTGAAAAAAAATTTTAATATCCAAAAAATAGCTCTCCCTTTAGGTGGAAAGTATGCCATACATAATAAATTTAGTAATTAACAATATAACTAGATCAAAATTACAAACTATTTTAAATTTATTTTCATGATCTGTTAATTCTATTTTTTATTGTTTTAGTTCTTCCAAAAATGCTTATTATTTCAAATATAATAAAGTTTTTGAAGATTATAATGAAAAGGCAAATTCTCTTCGATCCTCCATCTTGAATCAAGAAAAATTTATTTTTGTAAAGATCCTTGAAATGTTTCGGAGCATTCCCAATTCGTAAGTCTTTTTCTTGTTATTTTAATTAAGGATCATTTTTATTTTTTATATAAGATTATGGTACATCGAAACATATAAACTGTTCCAATATATATATATATATATAATGCATTTTAATCTAAGGAAATAACATCCCTCTCATAAGACAGAGTAGGGGTCAACAAACTTTCGAATGAGAAGAGCCAAAATGCAAGTGTAATGAAACAGGCATCAAAGTGTCATTTATATGCATATGTAAATGCTTATTCAAGAAAAGGGTAGGAGTCCAGTAGCAATCATGTGTGATTAAAAGTATCATACAATTAATATTTGAATAAGATTTTACACAAAATAACATATCAAGAATTCTTTTTCAGTGGTTTAATGCAAAAATAATTATCGTCATACTATTGTAATGTTAGAAAATTTCCCTACCAATCACATACATTCAGAAATACCATGTTTACCCTAATTATTGACTATGGTTGTTCTTGCATATAGTAACTCTAGAATATATTTTTGTCACTTTTGGGGGGGGGGGGGTTCAAGAGAATACGTTCATACACACATTGGCCAATGAATTATAAACTTTCGAAATTTGCATTAGAATGAAATCAAAACCCCTGCTCCCCTAAAATTAGCAAAGACAGCAAATCTCACTGGGTCCTCAAAAGAAGTCATATCAAAGATTTTCAGTTGGAATCAAAACCCACGTTTCTCTAGAAGACTGTGGTTCGAGCAGTTTTCCAAAACCGTAATCCCCGATAAATATGGCAGAACACTCTACTGAGTTTCAACCAAGGTTTTTCCCAACAGATTTCGGCTTGAACCATGGCACAGAGAATAAAAATGCATTGTCGAGTGCCTATGACAAAACCACTGATTTCTGCCCGAAATGTAAAAATTCATTTGCGGTGGTGTCGAGAAGAAAAAGACACTGGACATCTGAGGATTAGAAATGGTTAATGTGGTCAGATGAATCATGCTACACCTTATTTTACACTGATGGAAGGCCTCGAATTTGGTGATAACCCCAAGAAACCACCAATCCATCTTGCTTTACTCACACTTTGCAAAGGTCTAGTAGGCATGCTGTAATGTGGAGCATGTTCTGCTGTCATGGAAGTGGTGTTCCTTGAGGGTAAGCAAATAGCCATAAGATACTTAGATATACTGGCTGATCAAGTGCTCCCTCCAATGTTGCATTTTTACCTTGATATTGATGGGAGGCTGGCAATGGTCCCCAAACCATTCGTAATTTTGTGTGTTTCCCTTGTTTACAGGATGTTGTTGAAATTCTTTAGACGGGGGGTGCTGTTGCTGGCACTCAAGGGTGAACAACCGCATAAATTTAATTGAAATTGTAACTTTGTGCTAGGGACTGACTAAGAGTTTTTTTTTTGTGAAAGAGTGCACATAGGTACAAATGGAGAGATTTGCCCTCCTTTAAAAGGTGCTGCACGATAGTTTTCAGAGAGAGAGACCCTTTCTTTCAATTTCTGATGACGTAATCTACAGAATCTCAAAAGGGGTTCATGCTGCTCTCCATCCCTCACCTCCGTTTCTGATAAGTGGAAATCTTATTTGTGTTTAATTTAAAACCTAAATTTGTAATGTAATAAACTAAATAAATTTAATTTTAATCTGGCTATGTGTTATCCTTGAATTTAGTTAGAAGAGATTAACTTGTAATGCGAACTAAAAGTTTGAATAAGCGAACCTGGGTATTATGATGTAAGTTAACTTAAGTGAATTTTAAGAGTAGTTAAAATGAGCACCGCATTAATAGTGAGATATACTTCATAGACAATAACACAACTATAAATCATGCCAGAAGTGTTCAAAATTGGTTTGAATTCCAACACCTTCCATGGCCACCCCATAGAACATACTGCCTATAGGCTCAGAGCAGTTATCTGTGCCACAAAGGTGGTTCAATAAAATATTGATCTTGGATTTCTAATTCATTGGCCAGTGTGTGTATGTAAATACATGTTGCTGGTAAACAATGGCAGCATATGAAAGATTTCTTACATCTTAAGCCAGCCAACTGTTTTAAAGTGTAGGTAAATTTCTTTTAAACAGGCAGAAGTCTGAAGGACCATCTGAAAAGAAGTACTGGGAAGCCTTTTTGGAGTTTGCACTTAAAGAAAATGATATTGACAATATTCTTGAAATAATGGAAGAATACAGGTATAGTCAAATTATGTAATTACAAAAGTGTTGAATGAAATATACAAATAAACATAATATTTTTCATTTATAGGTTAAATCTGAAAACCAACAATGAACTTGCACAGCACAAGAAGTCTCTTGTTTCGGAATCTCAAGATTTTAAATGCCTTCTGAAGTTCTATTACAAATTCAACAAAACATAATGATTATGGCTTAGAACAAAACAAAGGCATATATTCTTAACCTTTTCATCATATGAATTTATTTGAACTAAAATGTGTACAAACTTTAAATGGTGATGAGAACAATGACATTTAAGTATGTCAGCACATTATGTTGTATCCATTGCTTTCATTTCTTTTTCCGGTTCTGAAAAGAAATCAAAAATAATATATTTTATATTCATTTATACAAACAAATAGTCTGTTTCTTGCTGTTACACATTCATCAATTTAGTACGAAAGACATCTTGTGAATATTAATGCAAAGAATAAAACCTCGCATTTGGTTTTTTAGTGTGTGTGATGTTCTTCATGAGAAAGAAATAAACTAATTGTAACAAATACCTTTATTTCAGATGTTCAAACTTCTCATTATAAACTGCAATGCATATCTGGATCCTTGTTTCAATGCCATGGTGCACACGTTGGCAGAAGCGTCCTGTAATATTTGTAGAGGGGTCGTATACACCTGCGATTTCAGATATTTCCACAGGAAGAAGTCCAGTGAAGTTTGATTAGGCGAACGTAGAAGCCAATCTACAACACTGCTATACCCAACATGATGGTGCAGTACCTTGTCAGGGGATTCAGGAACCAAATATTTGGCCATGGCAATGTCAAAGATTGGCCTCCAGGTTTTCCTGCTTCGACTCTACTGGACTTTTTCCTGAAGTAGCAGATGTATGCGACCCCTTAACAAGCATTGCAGGATCTTAAAGGACACATTAGAGACGCTTATACCAATGTGTTACACTCCATATTCCATGTGCAATATGACAAATAAAGGTATATTGCTATAACTAATTGTTTTTTTCATCTCACAGAGTAGGAAGTCATGAAAAGACAAATTGAAGGTTAGCCATTTTACACGTTTTTATTTAACTTACACTATATGTAATTTGTTCGGGTGGAATCTTGCAACTCAATTTTGAAGCTGATATTTTCACCACATTGAGCTGAAGTTTAGTATACACGTTTAGTTTGGATGACAATGCATGTTTTGACCATTTTTATTCCGACATTGCAATTAATTAAAAACTTTAAAAAACACAGTAATGACAGAAATTGGCGTTGAAAATCGGTTTTCAGCCAAACTGGAATTTCATAACGTTGCACTATTGACTGTAAAAATTAAAAAATTGTCTTTGTCTAAAAAATAATTACATTTCTACAACGTATGCAATTTTTTTTTAAAAAATTTCTCTCTATTTACTTGGATTTAAATTCAAAACAAAAAAAAGTAGAGCTATTTTTCAAGTAGATTGGTACATTATATACCTTTCTCAACGCTGCCAAGTTAAACTCAGATGAAATATTGTAGAAATTCATCTAACTTTAATCTATGAAACTCAGACAAAAAATTGCAGAATCAGAAAGATCATTTTTTTATATATCTTACCCATCAAAAAGGAATCCGCTAGGAAAACAATAAGAGAAAAATATTATCCAGAAATGCAATGTATTTTTATATTAAAATGAATGAATTTTTTGAATAAATTTTCTAATTTTAAGCCTACAAGTAATTTAAATATACCTCATTTTATCACCAGTAATCTAAACACACATTACAACATGTGTCCTTAAATTTAATTACAGATAGAATCTGTTAATTTTATTTGAGTTTTTTTTTTCTTTGAAAAATAACGGCAATTTTGTTTCTCTAGATGAGGTAGGTAGGTAGATGACATTGTAAAACTAGCTCAAGGTTGATATCCATAAAATGTACCAAAAGAGAATTATTTGCAAAAGGAACTGAAATATTTTTAAAATAAGGAGAGAAAAAAATCGAATCTTCAAAGAAAAATTTCGTTAAATAGAAAATACACTTTGCTATTTGGAGTTATTTTACAAATAAAAGAGTAATATGTGCTTGGTTCCAGGAAAAAGTTCTTAAAATAGATTCGTTACATGGAGGTCTGACTGTATAAAAATAACGCGATGGTTAATTATTTTTTCAAAATCAAGTTTCTAAAAATGACTTGAGCAATTAAAAAAATAGATTCAATGTCCAACAAAAAATTATCATTAGTTAATAAAACTTTCTTTTTTTATTACAACATGCGTTTTGAATTTTAAGCATTTTATTGATTAATACAAATCTTTAAAAAGCCTTTTAAGTTTTTTTAATGAATAACTAGATTTTTCTTCAGATATGTTAGAGAAATACATCCCTTACCTTCAAAATATTTCAAATAAATAATATATCCTTTAAGATTTTTCAAAAAATAGTCAAAATTTTAATTAAACATTGAATAACTTCGTCATTTATGAAAATAATCTCACGAAATTTTTTTTTTTTTTTTTTTTTTTTTTTTTTTGTGAGTAGAACAATATAACCCAAAATCTGCACGAATATTAAAAAAATTACGCTTTTAAAAAAATCCTATTTTTTGTCTTAATACCCTTTTTGCAAAAGCTGATTCAGCTAAACCAGGGATGGCGAACCAGCGTTCAATGAGTTGAACAAGCTGAGAAACCTGTTCAGCAATAACTAAAAAGTAAAAAATAAATTAAAAGTAAAAAAACTTTTTTTAAAAACAAGCATTTATTTAAACGCGCTAAAAAGAATAAAATAAACTTTTCCTTTAAAACTTTTTTTTACTATCAACTTATAACGTCATTACACAATTTATATGATATAAAAGCTTGCCACAAGATTGACCTGAGTAGATAAACAAGTAAAATAAATAACTTGACCTGATTAATTTTAATTTTTAAAAATTCAAACTAAGTAAATACGAGCACTTAAATATTGCGACAAGCTTTTATATCATATCAATTGTGTAATGACATTATAAGTTGATAGTAAAAAAAGTTTTAGAGGAAAAGTTTATTTTATTCTTTTTAGCGCGTTTAAATAAAAGCTTGTTTTTAAAAGTTTTTTTACTTTTAATTTTTATTCTTTGCATCAATGTCCACAAGGTGCCTTTTCGAACAAAATTGATACTCTAGAACTTTTTAAATCACTTTTTTCCCGATCTTGTTCAGTTTTCAAAATAGAAATGCTAACTCCACAGTTTTCCACCAGGTGGTACACAGTCGATGGTTTTATTCAGTAGCACATGGCTACTTTACTATACTTATTACACACCATATTTATGAATATTGCATCAGCCAGCCCAAAGTTAAGAGGGTGGCAAGGGACTTAAAATGGGCATACTGTATAATATATACTTTCAGAAAATTACTTAATACTTAACAATTTTGAGGCTTATGTTACATTTAAAATTGTCTGCCTAATTATCCACATGAACCAAGGGTGTTAAAAATATCAAAAATTTTCACGAAATAGGAAAGATGGTAGCAGAGAAGAGATGTGTGTCAAAACATAATACACATTATAATAAACATGTATAAGAAAACTTTAATATTTATTTCAAATAAGCCTATTTTTCTATGAATGTTGTTTTTCTTTGTGGCCCACCTTAAGTTAAACCTTGTTAATTTGGCTAAAGTCAGCTTTTCAGTTTGACACCCTTGACAAACTCAGTGTCACCTGAATAGCCAATGCTTATATTCAAAAAACTATTTTCCTCTACTTCACTATCTGATTCATACATCAATATAATAATCTTTTTCCCGCTTCATCAAAACAGAAATCCAGAGGACAATAATTCATGAACTTTTTAAAGTCCAATTCTCTCAAAAGAGAAACACTTGCAGTTTACATTCATAAATATCCCAGAACTAAAAGCACAGTCAAAGTGCTGTGAAACATTATTCAAAAAGAAAAAGACTTCAACCACAACCTAGTGGCATTTAAATTACACCTGTGTGATTATTGGCCCAAGCAGACAAAAAGGATGATCACATATATGATACTGTAAGCTGTGAAAGGAGAATCACGTGTGAACCTGGTCCTGAACAATAGAATTAAAATAAGAATACTAATCTGTTTTGAACTCCAGCAAGACTGGTGTCATTATGTAAATTTCATATCCTTTACCTTTTATACACTGTATTGTGTATATTTTGATTATTTTCTGAGTCAAAATAAAATATTTAGAAAATAATTACATACCGCCAAGTTCATTAAACATGAAGTCTTCCTGATATTCCTTCAAGTACTGACTAGATCTTGCTTCATCAAGGAATAATGTATAAACTCTTTTTACATCAGAAATATTTACCTCAGTACCCTAGAAAAGAATAAAACATAATTGAAGATAAACACTGATTTAAAATTATCAAATGAGATATCAGAATGCACAAAAAAAATTACCTTTCGCTTTTGACACACTAAATTTGCTGCTGTTATAAGCTGGATTGCATATCGCAGTGAAGTCTCAACTCCAATTTTCGTCAAAACTAGCAAAGCATCTTCGTTCATTTCAACATCTTCCTCTTCACACCTATAAAAAAAATTGGAATCTTATTTGATTTCTATAATAGAGGTAGGTGCTAAGTAACAGATAAGGAATTCTCAACAACCATTACAAAATAAATCATTTCTGTTCTTATAAATCATTTCTTTAACCTTTCAGTGAGAGCACCTGCATATATATTGCTCCACATATGTTATTTCTTACTACCAATTTCAAATACAGTGCCTAAATAATCTGGAATTCATAAACCTTCATTAAAACATTTCTTTACATTCCTAAACATTTCAGTGAGAGCACCAGCATATATATTGCACCAAATAGGTTATTTCTTACTACCAATTTAAAATACAGAACCTAAATAATCTGGTATTCATGGTCATTCCTTTACAATGAATGGGTTTGTTCAATTTTTTTAAGATCTGTTACTTAGTTTATTTACAAGATTGGGGGCATGTCATAAAATAGTCTCCCCTCCTTCTATATTTGATCAGCACATAACTGAATAGAAAAAATTCTGAATTATCATATGAAAATTGTAAAATATCAACTATATTGTTAGAAATGAATTTAATTTTGTTAGAAATAAATTTTAACACTTTTTCTTCAAAGATTTCCACAATAAATTTAATTTATGAAATAAATTTAATAACTTTTATTCTCATGCTTGCTATCTGGGGAAAATATGGGCCAACTCGTTTGGATAAATCACCAATGAAACATGTTATTTTTCATTTCCATAAATGTTTATTTCTGCCACCATGTGGCAACATGTTTAAATAGAATATTCTTGTCTTCTACATTAGTCTGGTATCTAATGCAGCTTCAAAAATGTATTGGTTTTTAATTTCTATAGAATAGTTTCTTTTCTTAAAAATTTATTCAACTTAAAGAAGTCATTCTTTTGCTGGATCAAAGTATATTCAAATATAACATACATTAACAAAGATCTAGAATTATTTAAAGCTGACATATATGCTCCAACAAAACCTATTAACATTAGACTTACTGTAAAATCCAGCATATATCGGGTATTTTAATACAAAAAATAAAATCAATATTTACAGGTGAACGTTATATGCCGAGTATGAAAATGAGAGGTTTAAAAATAAAAAAAGATGAACACAGAAAAAATATTTAGACTTCTACATAGATCATAATACTCTTTATTTAAAAGAAATGGCCTTCCTTATGAACTTAGATTGTAGTTCTAGAAGTATATTATTTTTTTCTGAAGCTTGGAAAAATACCTCAGATAAATGACATCAAAATATAAGAGCATTGCACGCATACATTTCAGGTTTCTTAAAAAAAGGGGGACATTAAATGGCGAATACACTTAAAAATTGAAGTTTGAATGCATTAGTGCATGTAATATGTCGGATTTTACAGTACAAATCGAAAAATAAAGTTTCAAATTACCACAAAGTGTCATAAAGCAGAACATTTTCAAAAAACATAAATCAAATACCTTTCATCTGCAAAAAAGAAACTGAAGAAAATTTACTTATTCGCGCAAAAAAATAAAGCCCACTTATTAAAAGGTTAATGTTATATGGATAGTGTGATGAAATTACAAACAAAATTTGAATATTATATTTCAAGTGCATTTCATTGGTAATTCTATAACTTAAATCTGTTATATTTTTAACCATTTTACAAAAGTATGTTGTTGTATAAAAAGTTCAGTGTTATACTTCAGTATATCCAATAAAATTTAAATTACACTCATGTCCATAAATTAAGGATAATTCAGTCATGTGGAGTGAGTGTTGGGGTTTTGGGCGCAAGAGCTCAGTCATGTGGAGAACTCTAAAATAAATTTGTCACCCGTAAAATGACTACATACATCTTCAAGAATTATATGCAAATTGCAGGATGACACCGAAAGTACATCACAAGGACGAGAGTACAAGAGGGGCATATATAAGGAATATAGGAAAAGAAAATTGTTTGGAAGCACTTTATAAGCCTTTCAGTGCAATAACTGCTTAGTTATGACACAAAGGATGCATTTGGATGATTTTTTTGCGGTAGAATTATTGGCCATCTGAAATGTGGATGTACCCAGCTGGAAGTATCCAATGAACTTGAAATCGCCCAGAGTGTCATCTCCAGGCTTTGGCAACAATTCCAAGATAGTAATGTGAGTTGACGTTACAGCAAAGGTCACCCCCAAGTTACAACGCTGAATGAGAACCAGTATTTGGCAGTTACTGCCAAAAGAAACAGACGGAGTACAGCATCAGACATGTAACATCAGCTCTCGTCAGTCACTGGTACAATAGTTTCAAGACAACCCATGTACAGGCACTTAGGGTAGATTGGTCTATATGCTTGTAGACCTGTCAGAAGTGTTCCGTTTACAGCAACTAATTGTCGCCTGCAGTTAGCCTTAGATTAGAGAGCATGCATTGTGGACACTGCAACAGTGAGCTTGTGTGATGCTTTCCAACTAGTCCAGGTTTAGCTTGCAGTCTGATTCTCCCCAGACTTTCAAATGGAGAGCACAAGGTACCCATTACCACCAAGAGAACATCATTGAATGACACTTTTGGTGGGGCAGGATTGCTCATTTGGGAGAGAATTATTCTGTGTTCCAGAATTCACCTGCATGTTCAAATTGAAGCCATGACAGGTCAAATCTATCAGGACATTTTTCTGGAACAACATGTTTGTTTCGGGGCGCCATAGGTGCAGAATCTGTATTTATGGATGACAAAACCTGTCCTCACTGTGCAAACATCTTAAACGAATGCCTTCAAAACAAGGATATCACCCGTATGGATTGGCCAACATTTTCACCGGACTTGAATCCAGTACAACATGTGTGGGACATTCTTGGCCACAAGTTGCAGCCCATCAACCACTTCCTACAAGTCTAACGGAACTTAGGAGAGCATTGCTTGATGAGTGGTATAATATTCCCCAAGATTAGATTGATAATTTGAGACTCAGCATGCCTAGGAGTTGTATGGACTGTATTGCATCATCTGGGAGACATACTATGTATTAACCATCATACCCAGCATGAAATATTGGTTTTTATAAATGGAAGGGGGGGGGGGGTAATTTGCTCCAGGAAACAAAAATCGCAATTCTTATTAATGATATCAAACATAGCATTTTTTTTGCTCTTTACTTTGTTTAATAAAATGGTGATAAAAATAAGTCACATTTGTTGACTTCCTTTACCTGAACTTGTATTAGCCTTAATTTATGGACATGAGTGTATATTCTGTATTTAAACAAAATCAGGATTATTTCTTTTAATAAATTTAGTACCTGATTTTCAGGATCTTTTTTGTCTCCTCTTCATCATAAGGACTTGTAGTAATAATTACAGATCTATCTAATAGATCTATGGGAATGCCGTGAGGACTTTCATGATTAGTTCCCCTTATTTTAGTAATTCCTCTGTTAGATGCCATGATTAAAATAGGAGCAAGATCAGTTTCAAGAGCTCTGTTGAGATAAGAAAAGCACTCAATATCTAACATATGTACTTCATCAATAAAAAGAACGCCAGGAATGATTTGAGCTTTGCCTTCCTCTCGCCATTCAGCAACTTTGGAATTAATTTGTTCTCTAACTTCAAGCTTGATTTCACCTGTATCACCTTTACGGGGAAAGAAAAAAATTCTTTTTTAATGTTTCATAAAATTACTATGTACAATAATACAAATGTAGACAATTTTCATTTTAAGGGGACATGGCATGATTTATAAAATAATTTTTGTTTTAACATTTTTACAATTTTTGCTTGTAACCAATGTATATAGATAACATAAAATGGTTTTTGTGGCCAAATACTACAAAAGACTAACCATTTAACTTTTTTAAGGAAAAGATTGTGAAGGTATTTTAAAATGCTACTCCTTCTATAATAATTGATGTACACATATGAAATTTGATTTACAAGGACATCAAGCTAAGTATAACAAAAGTTTGTATGGGTTTTTCCACTAGCATGATTATTATTTTACACAACAGATTCTCTCCCCCTTGTGTATACAGATAATATGTACCATTTTTGAAAATTCTGTAGAGTAATGTTCTTGAAGAAGTAATTGAAAAAAGAAAGATTGGAATTAAATAGTACGGATTTTTTTTTCTTTACATTTTCCTTACAGGAATTTAGTTTGTGTTTTAAAGAAATTTTATTAAACAAGGCAAGTTAAAAAATATCTTTCAAAGCAAAAATTTATATAGAGTAAATATTAGTAAATTTTCTAGTAGAAAAAAATTTCTGCTAAGTTTGTTTTCAATGAGATTATGTAACTTAACGCTATATTAAGAGAGCAAGAGAGTGGCATGAAAGAAGGAATTTACATTTAAAAATAGTAAATTTAATAATTATGAAACACCTTACACACTTTTATTTAATTTTCCGTATGTTATAAGGATACTGAAATTTAATCTAGGTCTAAATGTATGAGAACAAAATTTTTAAGAAATTCATTTTGGTTATTTTAATTTAATTAAACTTTAAGCTGCCACAAGTTTGGGCCACTTGTTGGGTGCGTTTACTGCCTTTGGGGGTATACATGGGTAAAATACCATTATCTCATTCATATTTTATACAATCAGATTTTAATTTTGCTTTATAGGACATATGCAAATAAAACATTGCAAAAGATTGTTATAGAATTGAATAATTTTATTTTGAGGAATTATTAAATTTAATATAGCAAATTATAAATTTAAAGCAATACCTGAGAAAAGGGCTAAGAATCCTTGTGTACGACTATTCATAACATCAATTTCATGTAAAGTCACAGTGTGTGTAACCTCTTTTCTCTTTTGAAGCTCTCCTTCAGGACATTGCACAAACTTGGTTTGAGCACCAGTAGCGTCATAATCTCTAGCTCTTGTGAAAGAGCGGCCTAGTTTTGTAATTTTACCTGTGGCTTTGTCAATGCAAATAATATCTCTATAAAGGGGAGAGAAATCATGTATATTACAACTTTTGAAAATGACAAGGTGTAAAATAATGTGCAAAAGACATTTCAAGGAAAATCTTAAAATAATGCATTAACATATCAAGCATCACAAAAAAATGTGATATACAAATATTGTGAATTAAATTTCACAATAAAAATATTTTAATGAGAAAATTATTGAGTAAACTCTTCTTTTACATTTCGATTCATAAAAACTCATACTCAGGCAAATTTAAAGGCATATATATAATAACATACAATAAACACACTTTCATTAAAAATACAGTGAAATTACTCAGCTTTTAGAATTTTTTCTATTAAAAATTATTGCACATATTTAAAAAAATATACGTAAAAAAACCTTGCAGAATGTCACCAATGTTTTGGATTATTAGATTAAACACTTCATTTTCATTTATTACTTTAAGCATCCAAGGAAATAGTTCAACAAAATATTTAATTTATCACAATCAGTTTTTGTTAGGTCTCCTATCTAAGAATTTTTAAAAACTTCTTCATTAATTGGGAATTTGTTTTTATAATGTAATTGCATGAAATATGCTTTAAAAATTGTGGATAAATCATAAAAAATCATTCTGTATTTTTATTTAAGTGCTGTAATATTTTATTAGCTTTACATATATCCAACAAAGATTATTTACCTCTTTCTAATTTTCTTTTATTTTGGTAGTTTACAACAATTCTTTTTATAAAAGATGCCCCCCCCCCTTTAAAAGATATAAAAAACCAGACCCTTTAATAAATCTAGATATATTTATCTAAAGACTAAATACAGAGCCTGACAGTAAAATTTATAAGGGTTTCTTTATCATGCAAACTTAGAAAGCTTTGTTGGCCCTTGTTTTATTTTTGCACGTTTTTGTAGCATCTCGTCGACTTTTAAAGGTAAAGAGGCAACATCCCTTTATGATGCAAACTTTTTTAAGACACAAGCAAGTTTATTAATTCCTTAAGCAGTTTAGGTGTACAACGTATGGGCTACTGAAAGTTGGCCGCTGCAACTAGTTTGCCCATACAGTGTCTGGGCACTGTATGATATTTTCTTTTTTCTTTGATTTCGGCTTATTTAGTGATAGTATTTTGAAAAGGTGATGCAGTTTGTCTATGGTATTGAAAAGCTTTTAGTATGGCATTTTTTTTGCGGTGAAGGCAGAAATTTAGTTATAAATAATAAAAAAATGAGCCCTTTTTTGAAGTAGGGTAGAAAAAATGACTGCTTAAGGGGTTACACTCTTTGACCCTTTAAAATGAGTAATAACTCCATTTTTGCCCTAGCATTATCTGCCATGAATGAAACTAGATGTTCAAAAGGTAACCCATATTTTTTTTTAATTCATCCATAATGAGTGGGCTAGCATTTTCTACAGCAAAATCTTCCTGTCAAATTTAGAATTACAATAAAGTTACAATGAATCAACACCTTGCAAGATCAAAAATTAAGTTACCACAATAACATTATTTCTAGTTTGAATAATTACTTGTCATCAAGTGCTGTTGCAAAGGATCTTGTTTCATGCCTGTAATCATACAATTTCTGACTAGAAGCTAGTTTACTAATCAAAGCAGATGTTTTAATCTTTTCACATATATATATACTGCCAACCTTTGGAAACATTTTTTTTTTCTTTGTTGAAAAAGAGGACTAGCATGAACAGTTGCATTTAAATGAAACATTCTGTTTTACAAGAAAAGATGTAAAAAGTACTCCAGCCCTGATTACAATTGAATGGACATGGTCCTTAAAAAGCTATTCAACTTTGAGAGACTGCTACTTGATTTATCATCTGTGACAAGCTTTGGAATTGCTGTAAGATGGACAATACCACACACTGTGATAAATGGCATGTTTTTCTCTCTTTCCAGGAGGGGGGGGATAATACAATGGAATTCCTTTTTATAATATTCTTCATGCATTTGAAAATAAATTTTGCATTTGCTATACACTATGGTAAACAGAACAAAAGCATCCATAAAAAATTCTACAGCAATATGAAGTGTAAGGAAGACAATCACATAAAAATCACAAGAGTTATACTATAGAAAGTTTCTGCAGAAGAAGAAAAAAATTTAACTGCTTCACTTAATTAAACCATGCTTGAGAATCAACTAGGAACCAATATTTAAGGAAATTCAATATGCAGGAAGAAGCATGAACATCATAAATTTTCTGACTTACTGCATACAAATCAATGGTTTTCATCTACTAATTTTTGATTAGTGGAGAGTAGAAAACAATAAATAAGATCTTTAGGAGAGCATTTAGCCAGCAGATAACAGAAATTTTGGGGAAATATGTACGGTTTAGATATAAAAGTGTATTGAAAGGTTGAAAATCTTAAATTTTAAATGCAAGGCATATAAGTTGGCAGGTAATTTAATTTTAATGTATAGTAATTTAAAACTTTTGGCACACTTTACATAATGAAAAATATACTAAACAGAACAATTTATTTCATAATAAATATAAATAAAAGTAATGCATAATTACCCAGCTTGAATTTTCTCTTTACTCAAGCTTTCAATCATTTTTTGACCTAAATCATATGTTGTTTCCATATCTGTACTTTTCAAAGTCAGTTTTCCAACTTTATTACCCTTAAAGAAAAATACATGTAAATAATTTACAAAAAAAATAATTCAATAGTGTAAACAATTAACATCAATAAGCTTTAGTATTTTTTAAAAATATTTATTAGCACCATACTTTTACATAACACTAATTTCTTTATACATAAACATTCATATTACTGCATTTTAAAAACTAATATTATTTTGATAAACTAGTCTCATTTTATCCAATATAAATTAATACTAACTTTGTTAAATTTTAATCAAATTCAATAAAATTATAGCTGCAAATACATTAATAGTTAAATACATAAATGAAAGGACATATCTTTAATAACAATGCAAAATCTAAACTTGAAAAGGGATTAATTTTAAAAGTTTAAACTAAAAAATTAATGTTCTTCACTACAACTAACCTGTTCTCCCATTTAAATAAAAAGATTAAATACATTTATTGATTAAAAGTTTTAATACATTTGAAAGCATAAATGATATAAAACTATGAAATATATTTGCGAAACATAAAAAAAATACACTGAAAGGTTTTTCAAAATAATAAATCAACATGAGGAAATCATAAATCTGAGTATTTAATTAAATTTTCAAAGGAATCTTATTTAATTTGATCAGATTGGATTATCAAATACTTAACAGCAGTCATTTTTCAGTACACAACCATGAAATTGTAAAAAGAACTTTTTGTGATCAGTATAATGTAAAGCTAATTAAAATGATGAATATACAAATAATAGAAGCATATCAAAGGTGACATGAAGGAATACAAAATGCATGGAGTCAATGTATGTACGGAAAAGGGGACTTTGAAAAGTAGTAAATGGGCTTTTCCAAACTTTTGCAAGCGAAAATGAGTTACAATATGCCTACAAGAAACCATCAGGATGCCTTTACATGTAGCAAATTATTAGAAAGCTCTAGTTTTACACACAAATATAGGTATACAATAATTATTCTTCTAATGCAGTACACTCAAAATCCAGTGAATAAATTCTTATAGATTTACATTGATGGAATTATCATTTAGGACATAGAGATTCATGAGAAATTTATGCTGCTTACGTGTATTTTGTTAGAATGAATTTCATACATTAAGAATTAAATTCTTAAAGCAAGCAATTTAAGATTTGTCCCTCAATAGGAATTAAAAGAAGAATTTAAAAGGCTATTGAACATTTGTTTAGCATAATATAATGGGCTATAGATCAAAAACTGCAGCACAGTAGTAATAAACAAAATATTATTTTTGATTTCTTGGAAAATTTCCAAATTATGATCAAGAGAGTACAATAACTGAAGTGCTTTCTTAACCACTCTTAAATGGTTAATAATTGCAAAGAAAGGTTTTCTCAAGCCACATGAACTACTTGATTTAAATTTCCAAAAAGTATTGCATATTTTTTTTTGTTTTTCTGATTAAAAACCAAAGACTTTAGAACTCAACTTCTCATTTTATATACATGACTTGGATCTCATAAAGTGTAAAGTTTCTTTGGAACCAATTAACCACTTTAAATGAGGGATTACTATACATTTTCAAAGAGATATTTTAACAAACATGAAGCTACAAGAGTAAAGCTTGATCAATTGCTAGACATGGCAAATCGGCATCAGGCACATATAATCGCAATACAAGAGACAAAACTGAAGCCCACTTACAACCTTAAGCTTCGAGAGTATTGTATTCTTCATAAAGATAGACTTAATAAAGGAGGTGGTGGTTTAATGTTTCTTATTAGAAACTCTAATTTCGAATGTGTTGAACTTCCTCTTTTTAGTGACACTGACCTTGAAGTTCAAGCCATTAAAGTTAAATGGAATAACAAATGTCTTAATATATATAATGCTTATCAGCCCCCTGGCAATCGTGGAGTTTCATTGGACACTTTGATCCCAATGTTTACTGATTCCTCATTTATCTTGGGTGATTTTAACGCTAAGCATCCTCTTTGGGGAAGCTCAGTTGCTAATGATACAGGCAATGAACTTTCAAACCTGCTGGATGATCATGCTTTTTGTGTCCTGAATGATGGGACACCAACTTACTGCTCTCATAGCTATGATAGACGGGATGCTTTAGATGTTGCATTTGCACAAGCCCAGATATCTTCCCAAGTTGTAGCTGGACTGTGCTGGATTCGGTTGGAAGTGATCACTCACCTGTCCTCATTGAGCTTAGTCACACTCACAAAACCCCCAATAGCAAAAAGCCCTCTTCTGGAATTTTAAAAAAGCTAACCGGGGTTGTACAAATCCTCCTAGGATAATTCACTGTCTGGGGTTGTGTCCTTCTGTGATCTTGACAGCAAATGGAGGTTTTTCAAGGATTCGGTATTAAGAGCCGCTTGTGTAGCCCTTCCCAGAGGCAATAGGAAAAAGTATAAGCCAAACTTTATTCATAATAGTGAGGCCCATTTGCCTCTTTTACATCAGAGAAATGTCTTGCAGTGAGATTTCATATCTTCTCCGTCTCCCGACGCTAAGTCTGCCTTAAATCTGATCAATGCTAAGATTAAACAGCTGTATTTGGTAATCAGAAGAGATCGTTGGATTAGCCTGTGTGAAGGACTTGACTCACGTACCCCTAGTGAGTGAGAGAATATTAATGTCGCACTGATTAGCAACACGAGGGCTTTTGGCGACGGTACGCGTAATTTTGAACCATGGTCAAGTGACGCGGACGACACCTGAGCTGGCACCCCCCTCTCCTAACTACCACACCACACCAACAGGAGGGCGTTTGAGCTCTTGACAGATTTAACGTGCATCGCTCCCCTACACGGCGGATCTTTTAGTGGTACTAGGATCGAACTCATGACACGCTAACCATGATCCGATGCCTAGACCACTCGACCACCGCAGCCTCTCGCGTACTCCTAACACAAAACTTTGGAACTTGGTAAAGAACATAGATAGAATGCAGCCTCAGGTTGAAAAGACCAATACGTTTAGCCATCCTGGTGGACCTTTATGCAGTGACAATGAGGCTGCGAATTTGTTGGGCAGACATTATCAGAAAGAGAGTAGACTTTCTTTTAACTCTGAAGACAAAGGGATAGCAAAATCAGTGAGAGATTTTATTCATAAAAACCACTGTAATCCCAATGGATGCAATTCCGTTTTTAACAAGGATTTTGCAATGATGGATTTGGAAATTGCTTTCTAGGAATTGGATTTTAACCTGTTACCGCCCAGTGATCTATTTATAGATCACCTCCCACTCAGAACTCCCAGTGAAAACGATATCTTTTAATTACTTCGTATTGTCATTGGCTGGTTTCCTTACACATGTGGCCATACCCCTAAATGAGATTTGAAGCATTCTTTCCCTCAGCAGTCCAGCAGCTAGCGTCTGATGTTCGCCATTTTGAAGCTTCAAAGTGCAGCTTTCAATTTTGTATCCAACAGGGAAAAAAATTAGAAGTAAGTTATACTTTTTCATGAGTTTTACATTTTCAATACCTCTTTAATTATTCTGGCTTATTTATATTAGAAAAATAGCTGTTTTTATTATTAAAATGTAAGTTTAAACATGCTGATCTATAAATAGATCGCTGGGCATTAGTGGTAACTAATATCGTTTCCCCCCGTTGCATTTCTTCCAGAATGTCTCGGAGTAAAGTGTTTCACACCACCGAAGAAGCGTTAGAATATATGTTTTCTAAGGAAATAGAGTCTGATATAATTGCTTTACCGCCTGATTGGATGAGTTAACTGACGAAGAGTATTTTGATAATGATGATGATGAAATGGCTACTCCATTGGTAAAAGATCTGTATGGTAATGTAGAAATTTTTGTGTACCCATGGAAGAAATATATAAAGTATAAAAGACATCCGAAGATATATCGCCGTTGCGTACCTCAAATGGGGAACAAATTCTAAGAAAGGCATTGGAAGACCTCAGATGATGTCATCAAGATCAAACGTAATAGACGCTGTGCATTTAGATAGAAAAGACCACGTTATAGGAAAAAGACAAAACCAAAGAAGATGCCAGTTTCAAAAATGTAAGGGTAGAGCTCTTGCATTTTGTACAAAATGTAATGTAACACTTTGTCTGAAATGCTTTCCATTATATCACACTTAACTTTTACAAATTGGCTGTATAAGATTGTAACTAAGTTTAGATCAGTAAAATAATATTTTCTCTTTTAAATCTCATTAGTTGTTTTTAAATTCACAAAAGTTACATTTCCCCCCTAAATTTGTAATTTTTTAAATATAAAACCACAGGAAAGTTACTTGGTCTTTTACTACCATAAGCGCCCAGCGATCTATTTATAGATCACCTATTATCTCAGCTGCTAATTACGGAAAATGGATACAACTTCATAATTACTCTACTTATATTATATAAAATGTAACTTAAAAATATTTTTCAAAATTTTTTATTTTAAAATAATTTGGGCGTTAACGGGTTAACAAATCGCCTGGCTTGGATGGAATACATGGTCAAATGTTAGTCCACTTGAGTCAACTGGGCAGACGTTTTCTCCTTGATATTTTTAATACTTCTTGGAATGCTGGAAAACTCCCTAGGGATTGGAAAGGAGCCCTCATTATCCCCATTAGAAAACATGACAAACCGGCTAAAGACCCTAACAATTATAGACCAATCACACTTACTAGCATCTCGTGCAAACTCATGGAGAGGATTGTCCTGCGTAGACTTTCTACTTTTCTTGATCAAAACAACTTAATACCTCCCGACCAGTTTGGTTTTAGGAAAGGTCACTGCACTATGGATCAGGTCTTATATTTTAGCCAGAAGGTTAGGGATGCCCATAATCTCAGACCCAACAATCACACAGTTGCTGCCTTTCTTGATCTATCGAAAGCCTTCAACATGGTCTGGAAATACAAACTCGTTTGCAAACTTTACAGCACATTCAGAATCAGGGGGAGAATTCTGTCTTGGCTTGCTGACTTCCTAAGGGCCAGATATATTAGAGTTAAGTTTAAAAACACCATATCAGGAAAATTTAGATTGAGCCAGGGTGAAAATTTTAAAATATATTTCTGGCAGAGACTGGGGAGCAGATGCTAAGACCCTTCGAAATACATATATTGCTCTCATTCGACCTTTCCTTGAATATGGTGTACAAGTCTATCAGGTTGCCTCTGTTAGCAACCTTGATAAACTAGAAATGGTACAACTCTCTGCTGCCAGAGTCATAACTGGTCTCCGCAATAGCTGCCCGAGAGATATTGTTTTGTATGAAGCTGACTTGCAGCCTCTCAGATTACGAAGCAGATTCCTTTTGGCTAAATATTTTGCCAAGCCCATCAGTTATGGAGACCAGCATAGAACCTCTTGTTATGTGCGCAGTTGGCCCAACAATCGTCGCCTTAAGAGAGAAAGTCCACTTAGCTATGCTGAAAGCGAGGGATGGTTACATAATGAAGTAGGGTATGTCTCTCTGGCCCGCTCTATGGATGTTGTTGCGTCGTTTTCTATGAACGGGTCTTTTTTAACACCGAATTATCCTCACACACTAACAAGGGCACTCATCATCCAGAGTATCTTAGGCAGCTTGCTTTAGAGACTATTCATAAAGTCCCATGTGATGCATTAAAGATCTATACTGATGGCAGCATGGGAGTAGGTGCTGTTTCGAGAAGTGGAATTTTCATCAAAAAGGGGAATGGTATTAGGATCTGCAAGAGAAATCCTGACTTCTGCTCGGTATTTCGGGCAGAACTCTTAGCTATTGAGGAGGCTTTGAAGTTTTGCTATACTGAGAGTGTCAACACAGATATTTGGATACTGAGTGATGGTCGAAGCTCTAATCAGCATCTCTCTGAATGGTGGAGGCATGGGGACAGAATGACAACGAGTATTATCCAGCTATTTAATAGCTTGAATGCTAATGTTAAGATCTTTTTTCAGTGGGTACCATCGCACGTGAATGTCTATGGGAATGAGATTGCAGATGGTTTGGCCCGCAAGGGCAGCCATAAAGATTTTACACATGGTGGCTGCCTTACTTTTTCAGAAATTGCTACCAGGGTCAAACAAGATATCAGTTCCTCTTGGAGGCAGGCCCCCATGCATGAATGGTATGAAGGAAAACGCCCTGGTGCTGTTTTACTTGGGACAAGCAGTAGGCCAGATAAAACTACTCTTGCTAGACTACGAAGTGGACATACTCGAGCTTAACGGCAGTGGATGGTCTTAAAGTTTACCCTCCTTGTCCGAAATGCAATGTGAACCAAGCCGCTCCTGCCCACATCTTTGCTTATATCGGATGCCATAAGAGCCAGCTGTTCTCAAGTCAACTACAGTTCTTGATTGCTTAAAAATGCACGGGTTCATGGACTTGATCTAGATGTTTCTGTCGGTCAAGTGGGATAAGAAACAACAGAGATATTTTACATGAAAGCTTTTCCAAATAAATTATAATTTTAAAAAACCAAAGAACACGCTTTTATACTGAATCGAACTAAAAAGTAAAAAAATAATTCTTAATATAAGAATAAAATGATGAACGAGAAAATTAATGCCATTGGGGTAAAAGCGGGGGGTGCAATTTTGGAATTGAAAGAAGTTAGAAACTATTACAATTAATATATTTATAGAACACCCCACGCTTTTACCCCAATGATATTAATTTTCTCGTTCATCATTTTATTCTTATATTAAGAATTATTTTTTTACTTTTTAGTTCGATTCAGTATAAAAGAGTGTTCTTTGGTTTTTTTAAATTATAATTTATTTTTCATTTTTTAAATGGATCTACAATAAAAGCGTGTTTTTTAGTTTTTTAAACTGTCATTTATTCATTGTTGAATTTATCCTTGAGTTTGGAACCAGAATTACGTGGCTGCTGGAATAAGACTTGCTCTTCAATGGATTTTAATTAAAGTGTCCGAAGTGTAATTATTCTCTTTGTTTACGGGGCGTCGTATGAGTCCTGTATCGTTATATTAGATTCCATCTCAAAAGAACAGGTCAAACAAATAAAATGTGTGATAAGAAGAAAAAGGTTCGAATTAAAAAAAATTTTAATGTTCTATGTTTTTATAACGGACTAAAAAGTATAAAATGCCTCCTTTTCATTTTTTGTTCTTATTTCACATTTTTCATGCATTGTCATCCACTTCTGAGATACGGTCCAAATTTCAAGTCTCTAGCTCATCGGAAAATCACACAGTTTAAAATCAATTACAAAATTCCACCCGGACAGACATTAAAGAAAGTGAGTTAATAAAAACATGGTAATATGGTGTCAATCGTATTCTCACCTTTTAAACATATTGCTATAATGTTAATTCGTATCATCACTTCTAAACGTATTGCTTTATAAAAATATAAAAATATTTAGCAGTTAGAACCTAAATTATTTTTTCACATCACAAGCTTTTTTTTCTCTTTTTTTTCCATTTTCAGAAAAATGTTTATATTATAGGATGAAATTGATAACATCCACCCACCCTCCACTTTCTCCCATACAGAACACTTTTTTTGTTTTGTTTTATTTTTATAAACCACAAGTGTATTTTATACTGCATATAATTAGCTTTAAATTCAAAACACTCGCTTCTGGGTTACACCTTTTTCTTTTAGTCGCTAAATCTGGAATTAATCACTAAATCTGGAAATGGTATATGAAATTAGTCACCAAATCTGAAAATGGTATATCGAAGTAGTTGCCAAATCTGAAAATTGTATGTGCAATAAGTAGCCAAATCTGGACGTGGTATTTAGAAATGTCGCCAAATCTGATTATCGTGATTCCTGACGATCCTGATGAGGACAATGGAACAAAATTATGAAATTATTGTATTGTCATCGGTCCTTGACAAGTGTGCAAAATTTCGAATTCATCTGACCTTTTTAAGTGGGTGAAAATCAAGTTCCAAGATTCCGTTACATGCAAGTGAAATTTATAAAAGCGTGTTAAAAAGAGTTTTACTATTAAAACTCTATTTTAAGCAACAGTCATAAAACTATCAGAAATTATTTTTGTGTGAAATATTACTTAAAAAAAAAATTACTTTTGTAATTTGAATAAATATCTACTATCAACATGTATTAAGAGAACAACAAATCTGGTTCACAAAGAAAATACAAATACAATTATAATTCACTCTACTAAAACATTAGTTAAAACGTTTAATTAGAGGCACAACTTAAAAGGGTTTTTTTTTTTACTGCAGAAAATGCAAAAGAAAATCTAATTTTATAAAAATTAATATTTTACTTACTGTTCCGGAAACAGGACGATCAATTTGTATTTCTACAACTTCTCCTTCAATAATTTCAGTCTCTTCTCTACATGATAAAGAAAAATTATTTTACTAAACTGATAAACAAGGTAAGTTACAGATTAAATCAAGTTTTCAAAAGAAATATTTAACAAAGCATAAGAAATACACCGCAGCAAACATGCGTAAGTAAAAAATTCAATAATCTTTTTGTATTGTAATGATATTTCACACAAATGAATACCAATCACAAAATATTGATCATTCATCATAATCATTTAGCAGTCATTTGTAATATATGGATTAAAAGTTAACTTACTGAATTCTAACACCAATGGATTTTCTAAAAGCTTGAGTTAAAGCTTCTGTCTTGGACATTTCCAAAGAAAAAATTTCACTTCCAGAAATGACAGTAAATGGTGTATCTGTACCCAAAGCTTGAGCCATAGCTTAAGAGAAAACATTTAATTAGTAATCAAGGACTTCAATAAATTGCATTTTTCAAAATATTATTGCACTCTATTTTTAAATTGAAAGTGGTCTCGATAAAAAATATTGATACGATGATATTTCAGTATATAAGCTACAAATTTTCGGAACTTTCCCAAATGTTAAAAGGGCTTTACTATAAATGGGCCATTTTAAGGGAAATAATAATTTTAAAAAAAAAAACATTTCCTGTTAGCCATGTGCAAGTGATTTTAATTTTCTTACTTTCTGGTTGTTTTGAAAGAAACTCTTTATAATAAAAGAAAAAAAGTTACTTAAAAAATTCAGATGTCTGAATCCATATGATCATCATGTGGTGAGTTTTCCCTTCAGGGTATGAAAACATAGGTTGATGATTACATATGTTTTTATTCATTTTAGTATCTCTGAATTCAAAATGTTTTTTCATTCACTCTCAAACTTTCTCATAAACAGATAAAAGACAAGCAGCCACACTATTATCATAATTTCTAGCAAATGCAAATACCTGTAGCTTGAAATTAATTAAAAATAAATTTCTTTTCCTACTCATTACCCAAACAAAAAAGACAAAAAATGATGTCGAAAGTAAGATTATCACTGATGCTGCACAAGATAGCAAATGAATGGGAAAAATGTGTTAGCTTCCGATAAAATTAAACAGAAAAAAAACTATTATTTACACATGATGCTTTACTTCATAACAATTTATTATAAAAAGATTTTACCCCTTTAGCAACATTTTCACCTAGATGATGACATGTTTAAAAACTCTACAAGATTCCCATTTGGTTTACAAATAAATTTTGTATTCTGGATATTTTTTAAGAAAAAATGCACACTTACACACAGATTAATTAATATTCAGAAAGGTATAGCAATTAAAATGAATTTACACTTCCTTTAGAGTTGAGTGCATATATATTAGTAATTGGTGACAACAACTTGTTAATAAGTCTGAATTGTTACAGATTCCTTTTCTGTGAGTTAAGAGCTTAACTTGAGAAAACATCCTAATAAACAAGAACACTTCATATTAAAATTTTTGAAGAGAAAGAATAACCATCAAAATTTGGCTTCAAAATACTATTAATGGAAATATTCACAGAATTTGTTAGAAATTAGCTTCTTTTTATTTCTTATTCTTTATCAAACCATGATCCTACAAGAGAGAAATATGATGTATTTCTACCAATTACATAAGAATGTGACATTTCACAAACTTAAAACAATGATTTTAATAATTCATGATTGTGTTTAAAAAAATGAATTTTTTTATGGATTACATTTTAAAGTGCAAGAAAAAAAGAAAATTTTTAACATGAATATCAATTTATATCCTTCTTTTGTCATATTCAAATTTATTTTTATCAAACACACAATCATTTTAAAGAATATTAAACTTATCTCAAATGTTGTACAAATTTATAAGCTAAATAAAATGAATTTACCCATAGCTATAGCTGTTTTTCCTGTTCCTGGTTGGCCAGCAATTAAAACTGCTCTTCCTGCTATTTTTCCTTCTTTGATCATTTCTAAAATTACACCAGCACCTCGTCTAGCAGCAGCTTGACCAACCATTCCTTGTGAAACCTACAAAAATCAAATATTAAATGAAAAAATTCCTTCAAAGTAATCAAATTTTGTAACTAAAAGTAATAAACTATCTTAAATTCTCTGAATTATTTAACTAACCTAAAAAAATTATTCTTCATTTTGGATAATTTGAGTTTATTAATAAAAATACAGAAGATTCCTACCAAATTATAAATTTTTATTTTTATTGTATATAATGTAAACCCAGCTGAGTGGGAACACATCATGCTTCCATGCCACAGGTCTAGGGTTCAAATCCCAGGCTGGGCAAGGTTGACTCATTCTCTCATCCCTTCAGTGGGTCGATAAATGACTACCAAGCTTGCTTGGGAACTAAACACTAGGGTTTCGTGTCAGACTGACCACCAGACCGGGACATTTTCTAATGCACCTCAGTGCCCAAGGTCATGAAAACTGAGATGCATACAGTCAGCCTTGGCCCTCTATAGGCTGTTGCACCACTGAATTTAGTTTACATATAATGTATGTTAACATTGCAATATGTTAAAAATGTAATGTAACCATCGTCTTATGCTTAGCTGAAACAAATAATGTCCCATAAGATAAGAAATTCTTATTTATAATTTTGAGATGACAATAAATAAATCACAGGTCTCATGACGAACATATACTTAAGCCTTTGTGAAATTTAATCTTTTATCTCCAATTCTAGTTTGAAACAAAAGCAATCTAAGAAAATAAGTTTTTAGATTCATCAAAAGAATAACTATTTCAAATTTTCCATAAAATATTCACACAGAAACTACAGTTCAACATTTAATTTAATAAATATTATGAAAATTCAGAAGCACACTGAAATGCTATTTGAACATGAGATAAATTGTATAAGCACTGTTATTTTTATTTATCTTCATTTGCTGCAATAACAAGATTTCAAGTTGAAATGATTATTAAAACTGAAAAAAATTATGTAAAAAAAAGTATACATCATATTTTTTTTATATTAAAAAGTATAGAAAATCTTACAGCACGTGGATCTAAAGAATCATCTAACCCAAGACCTCGTATATGAGAATGGGCTCCAATTCTTTCAATCCGAGTCACATCTCGGACTTCTTGAACTTTTGCTGCTGTTTCCTAAACAGAAAACAAAAAAATTTTAATTTTATTTCTCAAAAAGAAAAACTAACAATTAATTATACTTATGCCATACCTAATCATCATTGAGTCTTAAAAGAAAATATATTTAATAATAAGATTTATTATCCAAAGTTAATTACCATAATAGAAATCCATGTAGTTTGTTTTTAAAACAAAAACAATCCAAACTTTGAGACATTAAATAAGCAATAAAAAAAAGTATGTGAAACCTTTTAGAACTCTTTCTATACCAACAGTTATTTTAATAAAGCTTTGCATTTACATAAAACAGTCATCACAATTTTGCTTCCCTATTTTTCATTAAATATATTTTTGCAGAATAGTATATGAATTTTTTTGATTCATTACAAACTTTGAAATTAATATATTAAAACTTTTTTTATTTTAAAAAGAAACTTTAAAAAACTCACAGTAAGAATCAAAAATGGAAATTTCAAATAAAAATTAAAAATTTCATTTCATGTGAAATGAAACTTGTTAAAAGTTGTGAATAGTACTCTTTAAATAAAATTTTATATATCTATATATACATATATAATTTTATTCAAAGAGTACTGTTATCGATATACTGTATTTATTTGAATCAAAGCCCCATCCCAAATTCTCAAGTAGTTTTAATGAAAAATAGTGTGCAATAGTTTATCAATAACCCAATTTTACAAAATTCGATTAATTTTAAAATGAGAACTAATAAGAAATGAATGATTAGTTGTTTTACCAGAGTTATAAACTCTTAAATACATACAGAAACCCATTATTACTTCTAACTGCTCCATCCAACCAATACTTTTCTTTCAATTCTAAGCCACACCCGATTTTCAGCAGCATTAACATTGGGAAAAAAAGAATGGCTCAAATTCAAGTAAATACAGTATATATAATTTCAGTTATTCTATCATAAAAGCATTTAAGAAAGCCATCTTGCATTCTAATTTTAAATCAAAAGAGCAAGCATCTCAAAAAATTTACAACCCACATATAAACTTTTAAAAAGTCAAATAAGGTTAAATGAACTCATGAATTTACACTAATGGAGTTGCAATGAATTAAATTCATAATAATCACATGATAAATATAATATTGTATGATTTTTGTCAAATTCAAAGCCAACATTAGACCTCTACTTGATCTGCATATGTAAAATCCAGATTCAATTTAATATTTAATAATTGAATTAAGAGTTCCAAGTTTCAAGATTCTTTAAAAAGTTTTTCAAAATAAAATAAAGAATTTATTTTATTATACAGATACTTTTAAGACAAGTTTGCATTTTTTATCCATATTTACCACAATCCTCTACAGAGGATTCATAAAGATTAAGTAACTCATGTTATGTACTAGTGCTTTCCAACCTTTTTATCACCATGAACCAGTTAACATTTGATAATTTTACCACAAACTGCTGAGGATGGAATGTTAATTGTTTATGTTTTAAATTGTTTTGATTTAATAATTTTAACTTAATTGAATAAAATATGTCTTCAGAATAAAAATGTATATAAAGTGATTTAACATGGAATTTAAAGTGATTTCCATGGTCAGACAAAACCGAGAAAAATACACCACAATAAATAAAATTGAAATAATTAAATGTTTCTTCGGCAGCCCGGTACCATTTAATCTATGGACTGATACCAGTCCGCGGGTTGGATACCACTGTTACATATTGTTACAAATGAAAATGGTACACTTACATATAGCATCCCCGCAGCAAATTTTGTGACAACAAATCATGCCTTGATATCAAAAGAAAAAGATTCTTATGTGTTTTATTAGGGGAAAAAAAATCAGTCCGACTTTGGTGGAAAATGGTGTGATTTGTGTGGTACTAATTTGGCTGTGGTGATATTAAAATGCATATATAAATATTGTGAAATCCCTTTTATCCTCTTTCTCAGTTGATTATGTTCTAGACCAGTGATACACAAAGTGGTTTATATAGACCCTCAGGGTCTATGACAACAAGCAGAGGGTCCACATCAGCAAAAAAATAATTTGGGGGTCCATGAGGTGTAAATAGGGGTCTACGATAGTGACTCTCGCTAAACCACATCTTGACTTTAATTTTAAAAACAAATTCAATCAAGTGGAAACCAGATTTACCTATTTAACAGATTTATTTACAAAATTTAATGAAGTAAATTTGCAGTTACAAGGACCATCATTCCGGCATTTCTTGCCATAATTAAGCTAAGGAGAGTATAATGTTGGACGTATTGAATTTCTCTAGTTTCATTTTGTAACAAACAATCTGCCAGGATAAGAACGTTTTAAACTACATTCAACATTTAAATGCCCTTTAATCAGATTTTGAAACTAGGTTTGAGAATATTTTGACTATATATATGGTAATACTTAAGTAGGCAATTAATTAATATAGTCATATTAACAGAAAAAACAAATGTCATAATGATCAGAATAGGCACTAAGAAGATCTTAAAGTAAAATTTAGAAACGGATATCAGCAATTTTAGAAACACCAGAATGGATGTGAAGCACCAGATTCATCTCTCCCATTAAAAGCTTTTGTTTGCTGCTTATGTAATAGTTATTTTAAGTATTAATTAAATTTTTAATTAATTAACATGTGTCTTAGATTTTAAACACTATTCTTCACAATAGTTAGAAATTTAAATATTTTAAAGTAAGTATAGCTTTATTCCAGCTGTTAAAAAGATATTTAAGTTGATAACCTTTCAAAAATTCATTATTAAGTAGGGAATCTACCTTAAACCGAAAAAACATGGCAAGGGGTCAATGAGACAAAAAAGTTTGGGAACCTCTGTTCTAGACCAGTATTATTGCTTATCAGACAAGTACCATATAATTATTAATTAAGGAAATTTTTTTTTAAATAAACAATGAATTTAAAGCTTTTTATTAGTTTCAGAAAAATAACTGATGACATAGCATGAATATCTGAAGCCTCTGTTTTCAATAAAGTTTAAAAGCCTTTATACTGCTCTAAGATAGTATTGGCTGCAAGATTTTTCGTACAATAAATTTGTGTAGTTTTTTTTCTCCAAAACAAGTAGAAAAACTAACATTTATGTGTTATTAGATAATCCTTCTAATGAAAGAAAGAACATGGTTTGGCAATAGTAAAACTAATAAAAGTAAAATGACAACTAAACTGTTGTCCTGTGTAAGGTGAGATGCAGCAAAAAGAAAAGATATTTTCACTTCCATCAATAATGAAGACACCTAAACACAATGTCCCATTCTCCAGATAAATAAAAATTTTAAGGAAATGGGAATTTTAATTGCTGAAGGTTCAAGTACAACTGTGATTCCATTTTTAAATGAAAACATTAACAATAATTGCAATAGGAAGTAACTAATGTAATAATTATAGGTTAAAATAGCAAAGAAATATTCAGAAATAGGATATTACCAGGTACACTTACACATCGGTCAACAGAAATGTTGCCACAAATTATTTTTAAAGCTGTTTAAATTAAATTTATAAAAAATTAAGTTTTTTTCCATTTGAGGGGGGGGGATATAAAAATGCAGCAGGAAAAACTACCAAATGCCAGCAATAATTTATTGACAGTGGTAAATTTGCCCCCCCCCCCAAAGAATTAACCTTTTTTCCTTCAATTTTGGAAGCAATTATAAACTTAATGACACCTAAAAAAATGATAATTAAAGAATTTAATCTGGAAATGAAATTGTTTCATATCTTGTGTTGGATGTTTTACTTGAAAAAAAGTCAATCATGGCCAACAGCAGAAAAGTACCAAAAACAATATTGTAATTTAATTGTTAATAAGTATCTAGATATATACTCTATAAACACAACTAAATTATATATACTATAAACAATTAATATATTCTACTGCAGAATTTATTGGTAACTACGCTTTCTATGATTGACCAATTTCTTCAAACCAAAAGAAGTCGTCAAATGCCTTAAGATACACCCAATAATGGAAACTATCCTCCCGCACATTTGAACACAAAAATAACAATCACAGCAGTTGGCAACATTTTATAGACTGGTGATGTCTTTTTATCTGGCAAAATTGTCGATGGTATAATATTTAAGCACCCATTAAAATTATCCAGTAGGTTAGATCCCAACACGATGTCACCAAAAAAATTTGGTGCAAAATTTTTTGGGATTAAAGTTTACAATTTGGCAACCTAACAAAATAAAAGGAAATAATAACCTTACTCAGACCAGATTTTTTGTTTTTCTGGATTTGGACAGCAGTCATTATTTTCTATGGTCATTTTGGACGGTTGTGTAAGAGATTTTTTAGAAAGTTGAAAGTGAAGGAATAAGTGCTTTTTTCTTTTTGAATGAAACAACTGCAGAAAGAATGTTTGTTATAGAGAAAGGGAGATGCGTCGATAAATTAAACTTGAACGATGTTTTTTCTCATTGTACCTTAGAAGCAACGGTTTGTTCTGTTTTCTTCTTGAAGCCATTTTGGAAACCACATTTTTCTTTTTTGAAGCTTGATGAATGGATATTTTTTCTTTTGAATGAAAGAGGTAAGAAAGAAATGATTGCTTTGCGTATGAGTGACATTGAAAATATTTTGGTATGGATGTCCGAAATATGGAAAGAATTTGTGATTGTTTGAGAGAAATGGAGATCGTTATTTCTTCAGCCTATAGCCTGCATATTAGATGATTTTTCAAACTGTTGCATTTCAGAAGAGACTTTTTTATTTTTTTGTAGAAGCCATTTTAGAAATTACATTTTCCTTCGTTAAAACACAACAAGTGGATTTTCTTATGAATAAAAGATATAAGAAAGTAATGATTGTTTTTTGTATGAATGAAGGATTGATACAATCTTGGTATGAATATCCCAAATTTGGAAAAAAATTGTATTTGATTTGGTGTTTCCCATGTTAACCATTTTAGAAACCATGTTTTTTCAACATTTTTCGTCCCTTGACACCACTTTGAAAACTACATTATTCCCCCCTTTTCGTCTCTGATGCCATTTTGAAAAGCGCTGTTTTTCTTGGCGCCATTTGGCAAAAAACTTTTGTCCCCAATTACACCATGGGGCTGTGCTAGGACATTACCCTCTGAGTGATGAAGTTTTTTAAATAAAACGCATCAGAATCTTTTTGTGGTTTTGATATTGAGGTGTGATTCACCTAGCACAAATTTTGTTGCGCTGATGTCAATACTTAAGTACCAATAATTTTATTTTTTCTTTCTTACTTTTCAAAGACTTCAGATTAACGATAGGTAAAAATGTACTGTACAGTCACCCTTGGCGACTTATTCAAAAGTTTGCCAAAAGTCATCATATCTAATCCATACAAATATCTTAAATAAACATTCTCATCATACCACATTACATCATTCTCACAAAACATTCTCGCACTTACCTCAGACATTTCCCATGCAGCCATCACAAAAACTCCACGAAAAGAAAACGTGGGAGCTGAAGATTAAAAAAAAGCACACATGCAACGTGGTTGAACGAAAATTAAGTAATGACGGCTAAACTCTCTTGACCAGGCTAAATTCTGTTGACCAATATGGTTACTGTAATTACTCGTCGGACAGCAATTTCTTGTAGGGTCGGATGGGGGGTTGCCATATTAAAAAGCTTATCACCAAAGAAAAAAATCGCACCAAGGGTGAAGGTACAGTAAATCTGTTCCTAACGATATAATTTATTTGTACTTCTGGGGACACAGTAATTTACACGACAAACAATTTTCTAAATAATCCATTCAGCAAAAACAAATTACACATATATTGAAAAGGAATGCATTAATAATGATCTGTACAAGTTATTTGAAAAAATCCTTTAGTCATTTTGCAATTCAGGAGAGAGATTTGAATATTGCTTCTATTATAATTCTACAATTTAAAGTGATAGCTAATTACTACAGAAAATTTAGATAAGTATCAGGACCTTCATTGCTCCTAGCATATTTACACTACAATATCAATGATAACAACATTTATCTTGAGTAATATTGGAAGAGTATTCCTTTTCTATCTTTGGTAATACTATCATTCATAAAAAGAAATATATGTTACCAAATGGATTGAAAAGCGCAACTGTATTTATATTGTTTTAAAAATCGTACAAAATGAACAAAAGTTTCACGTTATACAAAGTTACAAGAACAGAATTAGATATCCTAAAACGATTTGACTTTCCACAGCTCTACGAAGAATAAAGCAATATTTGACGCATCAAACAACCGGCACTTTACAACGTGCTTATATGACTATGTTACCAAATGGATTGAAATGCGCAACTGTATTTATATTGTTTTAAAAATCGTACAAAATATACAAAAGTTTCACGTGTTATACAAAGTTATAAGAACAGAATTAGATATCCTAAAACGATTTGACTTTCCATAGGTCTAAGATGAATAAAGCAATATTTGACGCATCAAACAACCGGCACTTCACAACGTGCTTATAGGATACGGAAATTCCAACTTAAGTTATTACAGTTCCAAATATTTTAACGAAATTTGCAATAAAAACTAAATAATTAAATGAAATAAATTACATTCCTTGGAAAAAATATCTCAAGCCTTTAATTAAATAAAATATTTTGTTTTAAACACTTACCGCGAACATTGTTATTATTCTCTTGCCTGAATTACCGCAGAAATTTGTAACTAAAGTTGAGTTGTTCTTGACATAAGTTAGAATCTGAATTTCTGCAGTTACAAGTTCAGCCATATCGATATATATAAATATATTTTATTCTTCAGTTTCATAAAATAAAGTATTTTTCAACATTTTGTTACACAATTCTTCTTTCGCTGTGATATTTTTTCATATATAGTACATTTTGGTAGCAATTTTCCTTTTCTTACAAATTTATGGTTCAGTGGTAAAAAGTATTAAGATTATGGACAAGTTCTACTTTGTAAACAACAACATTGAGTAATACCCTCCGGAACTTCCGGTTTAATGTTGATCTATGGGAAAACATCGAAATTCAACTGAGTTTTTCAAAGTTGTAATGCAAGTTTTTGAAAAAAATTTTGAACTATATGGATAGCAGATGATCTGCAGATTTCCCACTCGGAATTTCATATTATTTCTTTCAGTATCTTTTCTAAAATACCTTTTTTAATTTTTTATCTCGCTAGAGCAAGGTTGCTACAATTGCTTGCTTATCGCGTTTTTTGGCGATGTTTGGAATATGTAAATAGTGTAAGTGTATTAGTAGCCTCTCAGTATGTCAAGCTCCGTCAGTTCTTTGCTAGCAAATTAAGAGAGAATTACGGGAGAAATTCACTTACAAGGGTTAAGGACATTTAAAACGTAAAAACATTGCAGAATAGAGCAAGTAACATACAAATGAGAAAGTAGCACACGCATTGACGTAAATAAGCCTCGAGCACAATTTTTATTTTTCTACTTCAACAAAAAGGACCAAAATCCAGTGAGTGAGTGTGTAAATATTAACATCACACTATTCTGCTACAAAAAGGCTTTGAGCAACGGACCTCGTAATTTTAAACCATGGTCAAGAGACGAGAACGACACCTGAGCTGGCACCAATCTTTCCTAACTTCCACACCAACGGGAAGGCATATGAACCTCGGCATATTTTACGTGCGTCCTCCGTCTCTGCAAGGCGAGTTTTCAGTGGTACTAGGCTCAAGCTCATGACGCGCCAGTCCCGAGACCGTTGCCTTGACCACTAGGCTACCGCGGTCTCGATCCAAAAAATCCAATTCTTCCCTTCAAAGTAATTCCTTTTCATGTAAGTTTTTTGAAAAAAATTCCACTTTACTTTGGAAATAGTAGATTTTTTTAATGTAGGAAATCTTTCACAAACAAAATGGAAAACTATAAAACTTATTTGATTCATGAGAATAATATTGAATAAGTAAAAAAAAAACTTAATTTTTCAAGTTCATTACTTTTTCTCTGTATTTATTATTGGATATAATAATGATTATTTACTTTAATTACCGTAAAATCCGGCGTTCAAAATTTAAGAGTGCGTGTTATACGCCGAGAATAAAAATGAGAGCTTAAAAAAATAAAAAGAAGATGAGCATACAGAAGAAAATCAGATTTCTGCTTATAGCTTATTTTAAAGAAATAGCTTTTCTCATGAACTTAAAAGGTTGTAGTTCTAGAAGTATACTATTTTGTTTTTCTAAATCTTGGAATAATAACTAGAATAAATTACTTCAAGACATAATAGATTTTACACGCACATTTCAGATTTTTTTTCGTAAAAAGGGAGTGTACATTAAAATGGCGAATATCTCTAAAAATTAAAAATTGTAGTTTGAAAGTATGGGTGGGCGTTATTCGTCCGGATTTTACGGTATAGATATTTTTTAATTACAAAATTAATATTTACCGAAAAATCCAGCGTATAACACGTACCTACACTTTCAAGCTACATTTTTTAATTTTAAGGTATACTCGCCGTATAACGCGCAACCCTTTTTTACGAAGAAACCTGAAATTTTCCTTGCAATTCTTTTATTCGAGGTATTATCCCAAGCTCTTGAAAAAATAGTATACTTCTAGTACTACATCTGTTCAAGTTCATAAGGTATGCAATTTCTTTTAAATAAACAGAATTTCGATTATATGTAGAAGTCTAGTTCATCCACTTTTTTATTTTTAAAGCTCTGTTTTTTATTATCCGCACTCGTAAATTTCAATTTTATTTTTTGTGTTTAAAGGGCTTGTTATACACCGAATTTTACAATAGTTAATTCAGATGAGTAACTAAAATCACAAAAAAATTAATTCATTTTAGCTGAAAATTTTATTTTAATGTATAAACTTTAATAAATTCTTGAATTTAATGCTTTTTAAAAAAAATTAATATTTTCTTTTTGGCCGGCTGGGTGGCGTGGTTGGTTTGTCGTTGGCCTTCTACACCCAAGGTTGCGGGTTCGACCCCGGCCCAAGTCGGTGGATTTTCTGGATGCAGAAAATCGACAGCGGCCAATGTCGTATGATTCGGCATGTGAAAAGTTCATTAGAGTGTCTGTTTGGCTTGGATGCTCTCGACAAAATTAAATCCTAGTACAAAGTTCGCATCGTCAAGAGCTCATGTGCCTCCCTCTGTGGAGGAAACTGGGTGTCAAAATTGCTTGCTGTAATTGGTATCGCCTATATGGTGCAGCACTAAAAAGTGGTTCCATCTCCTGGGGAATGTACTAGGTATGCAGAGGTTTAAAATACAAATGCGCAGCCACATTGAAAATATATATATATATATATATAGTAACTATTTGTTTTTTATTTCATCAATAACTTCCATTTAATCAAATTATACCTTTATTTTCAATTTATACCAGCAACTTTCTAATTTTTTAAATGATGCCTTTGATAAGAAGAAATAATATTTTTATACTTTGCTGTCGATTCATTTTTAATATTTTTCTTATTCCAATATGTATCAAAGCTCATCGGATCATGGGGATATATTTTATTTATATATTATAGACTTATTTCAAGTTTATATTTCTATCAATGTCTAATGATTTGAAATAGTATCTTTGAGGATTGTTTTTGTGGACGAAACCATAGATAATATATCTTTCTCCTGACTTCCACACCGCAAAAAATTTACAATAGGAATATTATAATCATTTGCATATATTGCTTCTTTAAACTTATATAAAATACGAATCCAGTTTTAGAAGTTATTTTTTAAAAAACGATAACCTTTCTAATTGAAATTCTGGGATTATTTTTAAAAAATTTAAGAGCATTTTATTTTTTAACCAATATTATGTAAGATATAAGTTTGTATATTTAATCTTTTTAAATGTTGTTATTAAAATTAGTGTCACATTGTCCTCTTTTAAGTACTTGCGAATATATTTAAAATTATGTAGAATTTGGGAAATAATTCGAATTTTCTTCACTACTAAACTAAACTCCTCTCCTCCTTCAGAGCTTATCAATAATTCTTCCTCGTGTGAATTTGTCCAAGTGATATCTTCAAGCCATATTTCACGAAAAAACGTTCTTCCAGCGAATGTCTTTAATTGCGCCTCCGTTACTTTTATTGTAGTCGAGCGGCGCGCGCCGACCACACGCATTTTGTGTACACTTATGTCGCCTAAGACATTTTGTTCCTGCCATTTGCTTTACGCATCACTTTTCTACTGAATTGCGTGTTCATCGTAGTGATCGCAATAGCCTCTTTTCTGCAGTTTCATGTCTATCAGCTTAAAATTTACATTGTTGCTTAAGTTTTGCGAACCAGTGTATACATACATTGCCTTTTGCTCTAGACTTAGTAATATATCTTAAGTCATTATGTTTATGACTTGAAAAAATAAGAATTTATTTTAAAGTTCTTATTTATTTGAAAATCAAAGTTCAATCGAAGGGTGAGTGGTTTTAAGCTTTTACTTCTGGTAATGTAATAGATGTAAAGTCGTGACCCCCCCCCCCCCGTTCGCTTAATTCCCTAGGTAGGGAGAATAATCATCTTACAGCTTTAGTAAAAGAAAATTGCTTTTTTATTTTCAAATAGATAACGCCAAATTTTTACATAGGTCTGTTATGTGCGTATGCTATAACTTTGCAAGTCAAGTCGTCATAAAATGGTATCGTCGACGGTTTGCCCCGTTCTCACGGGTATGCAACTGGATCATAATGCTGTCACTCCATCGAAGTAATCAAGCTAAAGCTCTAGCGGGTCATCTCGCAGAGTCCGGCTGCAAAAAACAGCCCTTTCACTGAAGAAAATATCAAGTTAATAGCTCGCATTCCTATAATCACCCGAAGATCATCGCCTGGATACAGGTGCCCCACAACCTCTTTCACTCATATCTCCTAAGATCCCCGTCACCATCCGAAAAGACTCCTTAAACCCCCTGACCGAGTCTTTCTCACGTCCCCAATAATTTTTGATTCACGAGCGTCTCAGGTCTGCACCCTCTGTCTTGGTCTCAACCACCATTGTTTCTTACGCGACAGAAGACTGTTCCGACTGAGATTATCTATGTCTCCGTACCTCGTGAACCATATGGAGGATCTATAAATCGACCTATCATTTTGACACTGGGAATACACTGTTTGGTATCTCTTCCTCATAAAGGAAAAGGACTGATACTCCTTTCTTTACGAGTGCATCCCGGCCAACATATGCGAGGGATTGAATAAATGGACGGTTGTTAAAAACAGACGTGTCCCTTCTTTTAGATTGTAGTGATGAAAAAGTAGTCACATCACAGTAGTTCTGGAGTTGGTTCAACATATGTTTCGCCCCGAGCGTGAGAGAATACGTGGTCCCCTTTGAAGAATACAATGATCCATTTGGCCATTCTAATCACCCCTGGACTTCAAAAATGAAAAGAGGGGGTAGTAAATGAGGCGACTCTACAAAGAGAATAACGATATTGTGTTCTACACAGAAGCTCAAATGAGGTAGTAAATAGTTCTCTCTTTCTTATACAAAAATTTCATTGCTAGTGATTTTTTTTTAAATTTTCATCATGTTTCTTAATTTCGGGTTACGCTTCTTTCAAGCTCTTGAGATTTTTTACTATACTTCTAACTTATTTATTGGCTTTGATTTGTGGCACGGTATTTTCTTGGAACTTACTGTGCCATATATAAAGGTATGTACATAAATATACTGTGTGTACATAAGGTAAAAATCATTCAGTTAATAAGTGAATGAAATTATGAAGAGTGAAAGAAATTCCACAATATAATAAATTTGGAAAACAGAATTTAAAAATGCCAGAGTTATAAGATACTTATCTTTTCTGAAAAATATCACAGAGAAGAGAAACACATGAAGCGAGCAAAAGGTAAAAGAGGTAAGGAGGATGAAAATGCGGCAAAATCCAACCGGAAAGATCGCTTTTTTCTGAAAACGAAAAAACCGGGGAGGGGGAACACAATGACCTCTTCGGGGAAGGGGGGGATTTTGTTTCTCACCTCATCTAAAATCGGTGCTCAAGGTTACCCTCTTTCCATCCAAGAGTAAAGCTAACTGCTATTCCTTCCACAATTGAGAGTGTGGCGGAATCTAAATAAGCCAGTAACAGCCTCCGGACAGGAGTGATCACTTTTGTCTAGTGGTAAGTTACGCGCTTACGAATCGGAAGGTACCGAGTTCAAACCTCCGATATTGGTGACCTCGGCTGAAAGGAAAAACGCAAGATCTTCTGATGTGTCGTGGCACCATCTACCTGCAAGAAGAGCAAGCAAAGTCGTCAAAACTAACTTGGTGCAGCAAAGTCGCCAGACTCACTTGGTGCAGCAAAGTCGTCGAACCCTCTCGACGCAGCAAAGTCGTCAGACTCACTTGACGCAATAGTAGCAACTCCAACGCTCGCCATAACAAATATCTCGTTCGCCCGTCCACCGACTCACTGGTGGGGGAGTACTGTGGCGGAATCTAAATAAGCCAGTAACAGCCTCCGGATAGGAGTGATCACTTTTGTCTAGTGGTAAGTTACGCGCTTACGAATCGGAAGGTACCGAGTTCAAACCGCCGAAAAGAGGAGGGAGACGTCCAGGCACTAGCTGCAGCCGATTTTACGATTCCCGTAAAATAGAACACTCAAATTATTTAAGCACTTGAAACTACTCCTGTGTTACAAGTTATACAAAGAAATTGCTCTTCTCGATTTCAATAAATGGTACTATTTTTCCCTGATCTCAAAATATCCATTTTGGCTGCACGCTTTTTGATTTAAAAAAAAAAATCTATAGCGTCAACTAAATATCTTTAATGAAAACAGAACAGAAAATTTTTGAAGTGATTAATAACATAATATAAATTTTAATAAAGCTGAAACCTGATCAGAACTAATTGCTGCTATGTACACCAGTATGTAACAACACCAAACATTGACTTTTATTTAAGGTTATCACCTACTTTTTAAAATCTGATCGCATGAAAAGTAAATCTGAAATGAAATTTACATCAAGGCCATGTTTTTATTAGTGGAATAATTTTTATAACAATTCTTGATGGTGTGTGGAAATTAATATATATATCCGAATTCATTTTTATTTTTAAAAAGAATGCACTGAATTTTTTATAGAAATCGTTTAAATTCTTGTATCACTTTTTCCAAAAAAAATTAATTTAAAATTAAAATCTACACTCTTTAGAGATTTCTAATTTAATGTTAGAACATTCACATGAATTTGTGTCAGACCGACCATCTAACCGGTAAATCTGCTAATGCACCCCAGTGCCCAAGGTTACAAAAACTAAGTTGGGCACAGTAGGCTTTAACCCTCATGGACTGTTGCACCACTAAGTTTTGTTTATGTACCTGAATTGTCAATGTGCATAACCCCATGTGTTTCAAAATTTACTTACTTATTAGCAGAGACTTATACTCATCTTGTGGATTCCTACTATGTATCATGAGCAGTGGTGTACCGTACACCCCCACATCATGAGATGGCCCAGGATTCTAAAGGGGCCCAAAGCCTGATTGACACCAAGTCTGTATTTGAGCTTGGAGCCCAAAACCTGACTTTGCAGGGGTCCTAACATTCTTTGCTATGCCACTGATCATGAGTATCATATCCTAAGAAATCAAGAAACACTAGATGGCCAGTTAGCAACATATGCCATTTACGTCAGTGCTATAAACTGTAGAATGGTTACAAAGATTACAGCTCAAAATTTCCCTTAAAAACACAATTTATATTTATATCAAAATCTCTTACCTTGTTTAAAAAGCTCCAATTTGTGGCATGTACCACTTTCAAATAAGAATTACCAAAAATATATATGCAAAAACTTTTCTTTTTTTCTGAAATAGAAATTGAACGAGTATTTTAAATGTAGAAATACTACTTCATAATGTCAAAATTGTGAAATTTCAAAATTAATTTTTGAATAGAAAATATTTTTAATAAAATGCAATTGTTATTTCTAAATGGAAGAACAGCATTGCATTATATTTTATGTATTTATTTGTGCTTCCTTCTGTACTTTTTCAGTATTTTACATAAAACTTAATTAATAAACTTTATACATATATATATACTAGCTGTTACCCGCCCGCTTCGCTGGGTATCTCATGATGTTTTATAAATTTTTACTGCTTATATATATGTATAAATTATTGATATCTAAGTCCTAGCATTAAGAATTCGATTGAATTGAAAAATATACTTGTACCTGTAACTGTCACCTGTTGATAAAAAAAAAGGGCAGAACTCATCTAATTTGTATTTTCTAAAAATCTCTAAAATTGAAGCATAGAATGATGTTTGCTCTTTCGTAACTCAAAAACCAAGTGGATTCCCGCAAAACCAATTTTCGGTGGATCTCTACTCCGTAAATTGAACATGCAAGCCAAATTTCAAAAGTCTAAATCTAACAGAAAAAAGCAAAAGTTTTATTATAAATATCCCCGTAATCCCGTTGTGAGCCGTTTTCCAAAATTACCGCTCTTAGCGGATTTCAATTCAACAAAAGGAAAATGCAAACCAAATTTCATTATTATAGTCCTTGTAGATCGAAAAAAGTAATTTTTTTGTCAATACGTCCCAGTAACCCCGCAGAACTTGATTTGCTTAAAATTTATTCTTAGTGGATCCCTATTCAACAAAAGAAACATGCTTAACAAATTTCAAGTATATGGGTCTAACAATTAAAACCAGGAATTTTTTTCTGTAACTCCTCTTGACCCCTCGCAAACATCCCTGGGGGTCAATTTTCGTTTTACTCTTTGTTAGAGGAACTCAATTCCATGAAAGGAACATGCCTACTAATTTTCAAGCAGGATGATTAAATAGTTTAAAAATGGAAATATTTATCGATTACGACTCTTAAACTTCCGAAATTAAACTTGGTAGTTGATATTCGCAAAACCCATTTTGTAGCGGTTCTCTACTTTACGAAAGGAATCTGCTTATTAAATTTCAAGACTGTACGTCTAACAGTTTAAAAATGGGGATAATTATCTATAACGCCACTTGAGCCCCCGCAACGCCACTTCTGGGTCTGTTTTCACAAAACCCGTTTTGTAGGATAATTGCACTCTATGAAAGGAATCTGCTTAGCAAAATTTGAAGACTGTGCGTCCAATTAATTAAAAATGCAAAAAAATTATCAATAACGCCCCTTGAACCCCCGCAACGCCACCTAGGGGTCGATTTTCACAAAACACATTTTGCAGTGTATTTCTATCCTATGAGAGGAATCTGCTAACCAAATTTCAAGACTGTTAGTCTAATAGTTTAAAAAAAGAAATAATTATTTATATCTGCCCTTAAACACCCCTTGGGGGTCAATTTTCTCCAAACCCGTTTTGTAGCGGATATTTACTCCATGAAAGAAACATTCCTACCAATTTTCAAGCAGGTAGGTCAAATAGTTTAAAAACGAAAATATTTATCTCTTACGCCACTTAGAGGTCTGTTTTCACAAAACCTTCTTATAGATGATCTCTACTCTATGAAAGAAATCTCTTTATCAAATATAAAGACTGTGCGTCTAATAGTTTAAAAATGGAAATAAATATCTATAACGCCCCTTAAGTCCCCTCAACGCCACTTGGGGGCAATTTTCGCGAAACCCATTTTTAGCGTATCTCTACCCTATGAGAGGAATCTGCTTACTAAGTTTCAAGACTGTACGTCTAATAACTTAAAAATAGGAATTTATAACGCCCCTTAAATTCCCCGCCCCCGCAACACCCCTTGGGGGTCAACTTTCTCAAAACCCATTTTGTAGCGGATATTTACTCCAGGAAAGAAACTTACCTACCAATTTTCAAGCAGGTAGGTGAAGTAGTTTAAAAACGGATATATTTATCTATTACGCCCCTTAATCCCCCGCAACTCCACTTAGAAATCTGTTTTCACAAAACCCGTTTTGTAACTGATCATTATTCTACGAAAGGAATCTATATATCAAATTTAAAGACAGTGCGTCAAATAGTTTAAAAATAGAAATAATTATCTATGACGCCCCTGCAACGCCACTTGGGGGTCGTTTTTTAGCAAACTCATTTTGTAGCGGATCTCTACTCTCTGAAAGGAATCCGCTTACCCAATTTCAAGATTGTACATCAAGTAGTTTAAACATGGAAACAATTATTATTAAAGCCCTTAACCCCCCGTAACGCCCCTTGCGTTTCGAATTTCGGAAAATCCTTTCTTAGCTGATGTCTACTCTATCAAAGGAACATGTCTACCAAATTTCAAGTCTGTAGGTTGAATAGTTCCAGAGATTTCGTGATTAGTCAGTGAGTGAGTCGCTTTTCTCCTTTATATATATAGATGTATAATTTGTTTTTATCACACAAATCTGTGAAATGTAAACAAGTCCCTCTGCTTCATATGTTCTAACAAGGACTGAAAGATAATATTAAGGTAATGTAACTGTAACAGATTGAATATCTTGTTCTAAAATGAAATAATTCTTATACAATCTTTTTTGTAATATAATGAAGATAAACTTAATTTGTCAGATTTACATTAACAATATTTATTGCAAACATCCAAATGAAATCATGATTTTGATTGTCAACTATAGCATGATACATCAGTAAATCCAAATGTGCAGTTTACTGATGCAAGTTCATCAGATCAGTGAACTGTGCATTCAAATCATCAAATATGTATATTCAGTTTAAAGCTAAAGTAAAATTTCACATTATTTTAGATTTTTTTATGCTTAAAAATTTTGTTCAGTTTAATACAAGAGTATATAATTTAAGTAATTACACAGTAAACATATTGTGTGGGTAGAAGCATGTCCATGGGAAGTCAAAGGAAGCAGTGAGTTTGCAGCACACAGACTGCGACATCGATCAGATCAAAATAAATCAAAAGATTTTTTTCCTTTTTTAGGAATGAAACATCACACTAAATTTATATGTTTTTGACAAAATGTATTTATTTGGAAATATTTAATACGAATACTTTTCATGAAAGTGAAATGATTTTCATGATACTCAAATAACATTAAAGTTCATCAGTATACATTACAGAATATATACGCATAAATATTCTACATTTTACAGCTCAAAATCAATACTGCAAATGTATACATATAATTCTTAACAAGAGTATGATTCACTTTTGACAAAAACACAGCTAAAAAATTTTCTTTCGACAAAACTCGCAAAATTGTCAAAATATTTATTCTGATTGAATTAATCATGATTTATCTTAATTATGCATACAATGAAATTCGTTTAACACGAAAAAGCCAAGACAAAATATCAGTTAACATGAAATAATACAACTGTTTCAACAAATTACTATGTATATTCATGCATTTCTTTCTCTTTATACAAAAACGAAAATTGCTCCGAAAATGATCAAAATACGAAAAACGCAGCCACACAGGCAAGAATTAAGAGGGGGTGTGAAATGAAAGAAAGGTGGTTTCACATGTTTCATTAAAAGAAGGCTAACTTGGCTTTGAAATACCCTTGGAATAGCCTATGAGATAAGCCAATTTTTTTTAATTTAAGCTACTTTCACCCTCCCTCCTTACAAAAACATCTCATCTCACATCAGTTGACTTTGGAATTCGGTGATGAGTATATCGCAGTGAGAGTAAAAATCAGTGAATTTGGTTCGCATTCTTTCTCTGTTTTAGAAGAATTTTTTTACGAGCTCAGGGGGAAAGCAAACTGTTTTTCCTTAAAATGAAGCTTCCTAAGGCTGATGATCCAAAACAGAACTTGAAAGTTTTGTATTAAATTTAATTAAGTTCTGGTGAATTTGTTTAATTGATTTTTATTTAATACATACATATATATATATATCTACGTAAGTAAAATGCACTCTAAACTAAACTCAGTGACGCAACAGCCCATGAGGACCAAGGCCTATTGAGCCCATCTCACACACAGTTTATGTGACCTTAGGCGTAGAGGTACATGAGAAAATTTTCCAGTCAGGTGGTCAGTCTGACATGAAACCCCCAGTGTTTAGTTCCCAAGCAAACTTGGTACTCATTTATCGACTGATTGAAGGGATGAAAGACTGTGTCGACCTAGCCTAGCCTGGGATTTGAACCCCAGACTTGTGGTGTGGAAGCAGGATACACTACCACTGAGCCATGGGCTTCAAAATGTACTTTAATAAACTTTTTTGTTGAATATATAATATCCTTTAACATGAAAAAATATTTCAGTCCTCTCAGTCTCGTGTTAAGCAATTTTTTCACTGTATTTACATTTTAAAAATGCACTTCAATGGCTAAACACAAATAAGTTAAAAAGATCTGCAATAATGTAAGGATAATAAGATTGCATTTTCCATTTCCAGCTATTTAATTAAATTTTGCTAATTTTGTACTTCTGCAAACAATTTAATTACATAAATTCCAGCTTTCCTCTTTTTTTTTATAAATACCTCTAAATCACGTAACTGAAGCATTAGATAGTCCTTTTCCCAACTTAAATAATGTTAGACTATATTTTCAAACAGAATTTTATTTTAAAAAGCAATAGATGCAAGCCAAAACTTAATATTTTTTGAAAGACAGAAAAATGAGGTAATGAGTGATATGTCTTTCATATATATTCCAATTCCTTTGCCTTTTGGAAACAATTTTAAAAAAACATAGCCATAATTGTATTCATCGCAAATTATGCTATTTAAAACAACTGAAATTGAACACATTAAATTTTTTTTTTAAAAAAAGGATTGTTCCTCGTTTAATTTTACATTTAAAAGCACAGATATCTTAAATATTCTTTCATGCAGACTACATGTGTACTGTATAGTCCATAATGAAGCTGAATGATTCATTTTCTTTTAAATACATATAAACTGCTTCTTTATAATTTAAAATTAATATCTGCTTGAAACCAAGTTCAGGTAAAAAACATTAAGGCATTAGATTGCATAATTAAAAACTCATTGAAATGAATATGAAAGCTAATAGCAGATAACTTTCATATCACTGTAAGGAACAATAAAAACAAATACACGTAAGGAACAATAAAAAACAAATACACGTAAGGAACAATAAAAACAAACACATAAAGTGATGAACATAATATATAGTTTGTTAAATCTATGGGTAACAAAATCCACTAACCAATCAAATATACTGTAAATACAATAATATTTTATCAAAATTAGTAAATTCATACAATACAGCAAATGAAATAATAAATATGTGTCACATGTATGCTTCATTCTTTAAAAAAAAATCTAGAATGAAATTTTCAGCAGAAAGAACAAAATCCACATATTCTTCTGCAATGTGTTTTCATTCTTTTTTCCTTCTAAATTGGAATTTTCATCAGAAAGGAGAAAATGAAATAATTTTCACAAAAGGTTTCACAGTGCTACAATGGAATACAGTTAAATTTTGCTTATTTTTGAGTTGCATTTCAGATGTCACCAGAAAGGATAAAAACTTAATAATCTTTATCAAAAAGGCAATTTCATTCTTTTTTAAGCTGTATCGGAATTATCGTTCAAAAGAATGAAACAAAACTGAATATTTTTCACTAAATTTCACAGTGGTTTAATGAATGAGGAATTTCTGTTTCTTTCCTTTTTAATTTACACTAGAGTTGTCAGAAAAGAGAGAACCTGCATAATCTCCTTATTACGGTCAGCTTTTTCTGTCTTTTTTACTTCTTCTGATCCTTCTCACAGTGCCATAACTAGTATTTCAGGTTGGATGCCATCTTGTTTCATGTTGACAAGACTTCCAAACTGAAAAATCAGGATTTGGTGCCATCTAGGCACAGTTAAAAAAAATCATTGCCAAAGGATGAACCAAAACAGGATTGCTTTTATATCTTTACTACTTTGATATATGCAAAATTATTGCATTTTAATGTTACCGCAGCCAAATTTATACCACATGAGTCATACCATTTTTCACCAAAATCTGACAGATTGCATTCTTTTTTCAAATAAAATACGTAAAAATCCTTGCTGTTTTGATATCATGGCACGATTTGCATGGTGCAACTTTTGCTGCAGTGGCACTAATATTTAAGTACCTTTATTTCCATAAAATGAAGGAAAATTAAATATAATCAATTCTAAACTTTGCACACACACATAACCTACAAAATGAATTGACTAATTATACATAGAAATGATATTTCACCCATGGTTTAAACTTTAACCAAATACAATGAATGAAATAATGAATTTGAGATACTTCTTAAGTTAGGATACTTTCTACTAAATGACAGGTAAGATAAGTGATTCAATTACAAAACATAAATTTACAATTTACACAAATGCATTGAAATAAGAAAAAAAAATTCATAAAAATGAAATGATGTTCCTTCAGATTAACTCATGACATAATTTAAACAACACACAAACTGATTAATATATACACGTTACCAGTATTTTATCACAAATTTATGTACACATTTAAATTATGATTTGTAAAACATAATAGATTATGGAGATACAAGTTAAATGATAATTCTTTTAGTTAAAAAAATGCATACATATAGCAATCTAGAATATTTTTTACCAATCGTTTTTAAAAATTCATTTAAGTTTTTTTAATTTGTGAGTGTGTCCATAACTTATAAAATTAGAATAAGTCTAATTTTAATAGAATTCATTGACATAAAATCTCACACAGATCTATACAGATTCAAAGTATTTTTTGCCCAAACCGTTGAAAATATAAATATGAAACACAATATTTTACCCATAATGTTAAATTTTATAAAATATAAATGAAATAATGATTGGTGGAGCTAGTTAAACTCATGTAATAATATATATTACTCAGCTATTCAAAGCAGTACGGTAAATCATAACGGATTTAAATTAGCAGAAAAAAATATCTGATGGAATGGAAAAATCAAGAGAATTCGCCACCAATGCTACTCGTTTCCACCTTTGGCGACATCCCAATATCTCTAGAAACTTTAATCTGTTCCTTGTAAATAATCTTAAACGCCTTTTGAACATTGAGCAAATCTTGTTGATGTTCTTTAAGGTCCTTTAGAAGTACCTTTGTTCGTTCCTTTAAACGTAAAACAGGATTGATCTCAGGATCTCTGGAATACAATTCATCATTAGCATAGCCGGCTCTTGATAGAGATGAATTATCCAAATTCTTATCTTCCTCTTTAATATCTAATTTTTCCTTTTTGATATCTAATTCTTTTTCATTAAAATATTTTTCTTCCGATTTAGGTTGATATGTTTCTTCATCCACCTCCATTTTCCCTTTACTAATTCCTTTCACAACTGCAAAATAATTTATTTTCTACAACGTTGTGAAAAGCAGATGGTGACAAAAAGAATCAAAATGGCAGGACTGTGACAGTAGCGGAGCATAACGTTAAAAATAGAGCAAAATGTCGAGTTGCTCTCTCCTCGCGCATTTCTGTTCGGCAAGCTCAAAGAAAAGCTTGCTTCTCATTGGTGAGTGTATAATAATATTATAACTGAGGGTTTGTCTGGTTTGGCACTACAGCGCCTTTTTATGGCATTGTGATCCATTGAAACAAGAATCTTCCACATTTGGAATTCTTTGGATCGTATCTATCAATTTTTGATTTTATATCTGGAGCATAAACGTTTTTTTCTCTAGCGCATACAATTTTCGGTTAAAATATAATTCTAATCAAAAATAATTTTTTTTCTTTCATTTAAAAAATATTTTTTTATAGATTTAATTTTGATGAAAAAATGTGTTACTTAAGCAAAGTAAATGAGGAACTAAATTATAAATAAAAAGTCAATTGTATGAATTTATAATTTTGTATTTACTGTTATTGATAATACTGACATTTTAAAATTAATGAATTTAAACTTATATCTTTTTTTTTATTGAAAACGATTATAAAATCCCTGTGCACCACAAAGTATCACATGGGTTTAAACTTATATGAAATTAAATTTTTACTACAATTGATATTTAAAAATGCGTAATTATATACTTAGTTTCTGTTATGTAATAAGATTATTTTTTAATGAGTATGCTAGACTTTAAATCACACTTTAATCTAATTCTTCCAATGTATTCTATTTTCTATTAATTTTAGAATTAAACATGCATTTTTTTAGTTTTTACATACTAAATTCAATTTAAAAAAAAAAAGCTGATTCTTAAATTTGTAGTTTCAAACTTTAGCAAAGTAAAATGGATGGCTCAGTGCATTGTCTATAATCAAAAGAACTTAAAATGCAAGATCCTTAATGTTCATCTAGTGTGTAACTTCTGGGACAAAACATTTATTAAATCATTCAGTAAAGACATGTGTATCTTGTTTACTGTCCACTGGACTTGCAATTTATTCAAACCTACACCTTTAATTGAACAATCTAAAATCAAGCCCTAATGATTTTAGTTCTTGATTTTATAAATCAACATTCAAAATAACAAAGTCATGCAAACCTTTCCATTTGCAAAAGAAATAAAATTCCATATAGAGGTTATGAAATTAGGGGAATAAAAATACTTTTAATAAAAAAAGCAATAAAAGTAAAGCAAAATTTACTTTTTAGAATTTGGTTTGATCATGTTAAATCAAAAAATATATAATGAAAAAAAAATCAAATTCATGTAAAAACATAATTGAATGTGTGTCTTATTGGACATATAAGTGATAGTTTAGAATAGCAATCGCCAATGTATGGTCCCTTAACCTAGTAATTCCCAAACTTCTTCAACTCAAGATGCCCTTTCTGTGAATTAAAGTTTTTCCTATAGCATCCAAACTAGTCAAAGTATGACTTATTTTAAACAAAAGATAAACCCTTGAAGAATTCTGGGGCATCTCAGGGAGCCACGATGGCCACTTTGGGAATCCCTGCAATTTTCGATACATACTGAAACACACTGCATGTATTATTTGCCTCAAAGCGGTGCTCTCACTAAATGCAGCGAATAGCAGCTAATAGTTGAAAACCTTCCCTGATTACGATAATATCATTTTATCTATTGAAATTAGTCAATGGTGTAACATGTAAGTACCTAAAATATATATTTTAAATCCTCGAATATATTGTTTCATAGTTAACCCATACACGAAGAAAAAATAACAATGATAGAAAAATTCTCAAAAATCAGATAAGAAACCAAGGTCTACGATTTGAATTTCAAGATTTAAATGCTATAGAATTATTTGATTGAACAGTACAATTTTAGTTTTTCAAAATTAAACTTTCTGCAAAGGAACTTTTTATTCTGTTTTTTTTACGGAAATAAATCGTTGGGATTATATTTACATCAAAATAAAATATCTTCTTTTGCATATAAAGATTTTGTCATTATTATTTTTGAAATGAATAATCCCTTGAAAGAATACCTAATTCCCAATATAATTTAACACATAATTATTATATCTGGTATGTGTTTATGAAGTATTATGGCATTTATTACCCTTTAGTTTCAATTGAAGTAGCAAAATGTTAATTGAAAGTGCTACAAGGGAATTGTAAAAAAAAAAATTGACCTTTATTATTGTGTACTAAAGTAGACACTCAGATGTTATAAGCATGAGGTCTAGCATCAGGAAAATTCCATCTCTGGTAAAAAAGATTCTGAGCACACTAAAATGCTTTTTTTACATAGCAGTCAGATTTATAGTTAACATATGCAGGACCAATATATATAACTGCACAAAATTAGATAAAAATTATAAATATTTCTTGCAGAGTTATAAAATCTATGATAAAAATTAATAAATTCTTTTTATACATGGGAAACTCCTTCAAATTATTTTAAATTATAATTTTCCATATCATGCTGAGGAATGCATAAGAGTAGCCATATAGTGGTGTGACACTACACTACTAAGTCCCAACAAAAAATTCTCACAAAAATATTCATTAAAATATATTTATTCATAAAAAATAGGAAATACAATTAAACTGGACTGTTGATACAATATCAGAAAAATAGTTTAGTAATTTAATATTTATGATATGTATACATAAATATATTTCACTCTATATAATGAGTTGACATTTCAATTAGGTACAAAATTAGTTATCCCAAATTGCACTTTAAATACTAAAAAAATATGCTTATCAATACTATCTCCTTAAATTAGCCACAGTTGAAAATATAACATGACCAATTTATAGATAATTATCATGGCAATGTAAATAAACCAAATTAATAGCACAAGATGGAAACAAAAGTGATGCATAAAATATTAATTTTTCAGTTATTTTTAATTTTATTTCCTTAAAAAAATCATTTTAATTTATTTTTAACAAGAAAATAAGACAATGATATGGTCAATTTTTAAACATAGAAATTGTGAAATTAAAAGAATTTTGTAAATCATGACAATAAAAAAACTATTTTTCTAATTGAAATGACCATATATACAGCCCTTAAAAAGTTTTTAACCAGTAAAAATATATATTAATAATAATTTATAATGATTAGCACTGTATGAAAGCAAAAGTTTTCAACACATAGCCCAATTTTACCAGATGCATTCACCAGTTACAACTACCTTTTATTTATGATCATATATGAGTTTATTCTCTTTCACCTTTTCAGTAATGAGTAAATGTGATTTAAAATATCTTATTTTTATGATTGAAAAAAAAAGTTAAAGAATGCCCAGAAACTTTGTAAAAAAATATTTTCTATTTTTCCAAAATTATTTGCAATTGTTACTTGTTTTTTATTTTTATTTTTTTTATTATTATTATTATTGTTGTTTGTTTGGTTTTGAGAATTCAAAAACAGATAGCAGTTCTCTAGAAAATAAAGAAAGAAAAAGAAAGTCATGTATATATCCATTTATACAGAATAAGTTTGAAATTGGAGGCCGTGGGTAGCCAAGTGGTTAGAGCATCGGACTCCAGACCGGAGGACCTGGGTTCGATGCCCGATGCCACTAAATACCACCGAGTATAGACGGAGTACATGCTCGTTAAATCAGTGGGTCCGAAAGTCTTGTGGGCGGTCGCAGCAGAAACCACAAGTGAAAGGGGGCTGGCGAATATTTCCCTCCCCTTCAGTTCCATGCCAAAATTGTGGAGCTGGAGATAGGTGGTGTCGCCATCTATCGTTAAGAAGTCCAACCTGTCTCACTGGCAATGGCAACTTTCATTCCTTCCCTGTGGGAAGGACACGACGACACCAACAACAACAAGTTTGAAATTATGCACAATAATTGTTGAAATCCTTGGCAAATGTATAAAAACAATTAAAAATAAGTGAAGGTTTTAACAAGAAGATTATGACTTGTATGATCATTTGCTTTTAGTAAAAGATGCTTCTATTGGATATTTCTTTATAAACATGAGAAAACCTGCTCACATGTGAATTGGAAGGAATTTACATTAGAAAAATTCAACAAGATATAAGTAGAAATGTCTACAAAATTGTAATTGGTGATGAAACATAGATAAACTATTTTCATACAAGCAAAGAATGAAAACAAACAAGGAAAACAGTTTTCCTTGTTTTGTATCTTCAAAAGCCAACTTCGACCAACCAAATTAAAGAAAACTCAAAATGTTGAAACATGAATGATCAGTAGCGCACACAAAAATTTTTCAAGGGGGGAGTCCCTAGTCGAAAGTCCCCCAACTTGTATTATACCTCAAGACAACACCAATTGATTCTTCTGATTTTGTCACCAAAAAACAGTAAAAAATAAGTTATTAAATTAATAATTAGCATTATTTAAAGAAACAAATTGTTAATTACAAGTACTTAATTAAATTTTACAATATATAGGATTATCATCAATCGAAAAAAACTCAAGGGCTTTGGAGGGGGGGGTCCGGACCCCCAGGACATCCCCCCTTGTGTGCGCCACTGTGAATGGTAATTATATTTTTTAACATTTTATCTTATTGTAATATTAAAAAAGCTTATCCTAAATTTTATCCCACAAGCTCAGTGGCATAAAATTTAGATGTATGCTCAAAATACTGCAAAATTGGAATTAAAAGGTCTGAGGTGACAACATACATCCATACATTTTTAATTAAATAGAAGACTTCTTATTACATCAATGAATTGAAATTCTGCCCCACTATGTATTTCCCAGATTTAACACCTCGTGACTTCTTTCTATACCCTAAGAACAAAAATAAGATTCGAGATTTACTTGTACATTTTGAAATTGATGAGGTGAAACTATAAATAAATATGAAAGACTAGTAAACAAGTTGCCTAAAGATGAGATGAAAGTACATTTCTCAAGTTGGCATAGAAAAATAAATAACATATACCCTGTAATGGAAAGTACTTCATGAAAATAAAGCAATTTTTTTTTCTGATTAGTATATTTTTTTTACAGCTAAAATCTTTTGGGGTTCCTGCTTGTAACTTATTTAATTAAATACAAATTATTTGTAATTAATTGCTTGATTTTACATAATTATACATATTTGTTCTTTAACTCTTTCTATTTCCTATAATTCTAACTACAATGATTCTCTCACAGGTAAAATATCAATACAACACATTTTTCTTAAAGTTTTCATTAAATTTAAAATCGATAAGATAATTTCAAAAATTTCTTATTTCATACTCATAAGATAGTACAAAAATAACAATATCAATAAATTTTAATAACACTATCTTTAATTAACTAAGTTTAAAAGTTAATAACACAGTTAAATTTTATTGTTAAACTATATTAAAAATTAAATAACCTTTCAGTAGATATTTTTCTCAAAAAAAACACAAAGGAAATGATTCATATAAAATATTTTAAAATCTGCATCACTACAGTAAGAGGAAAAACACATTTTGTTAAGCAAATATATAACAAAACATTTTAACAAAGCTATTATAAATTAAAACAAAATAAGATGCTTAAAATTTTTTTTAATAAATAAAATAAATTGAATAAATAAATTCAAAAACTGAAATAGGTAAATATTCAGATACAAGATCTATCAGAAAGGTAATGTTATCAATTTTAGAGTGAAATGACTGCATCTCTGACTGATGCTCTAAGCTAGAGATTGGAACAGGGACTCAACTACCAACGAAATGTTTTCTTAGTAGTCTCCAGTGGTATAACGTACATCCCTGCAACATAGGAGGCCTAGGACTCTGGAGGGCCCTACGCCTGACTGATGCCGAGGATGTATTTACCTAATTTATAAAATATTAAAGGCAAAACCTGACTTTCAAGGGGATCATAGTTTTCTCTGTTATGCCACTTGTAATCTCAAATAACAAAAAAGTGTGTTTTCATGAACATGTTTCATCACATACAAATTGTGAAAAATCAATAATCATCTCCTTGCCCCAAGAAGGACCAAGATCAAGACCATCAAACAAGATGCCAGACATTAGCAGGAATTGGAAACTCACCATGTCAATACACCAGTTCACACTGCCTTTGTGTTTGGCCTAGTATCTGATGGCAAAGTTAGCAATTTTTCCCTGTTAGCCTACAGTTCGAAGTGGTTCCCTTAAACATCATTTCGTTCTTCCACTAGAAGATTCAACCAAAAGGACATAATTTTAGAACAATTGATGCCATCCAAGTTACTTGTACAATTATTTTAAAAGCAATTCTTGAATTGGCCTTACAGGATGACTTCATAGTAAGGAATTGATGCAGTAAGAGGTCATTTAGAAGAATATTGATGCATTAAGCCAATTTGGTTACATTTACATTTTACATCAACTAAATGGCATTACTTTTTGGATAGACCTTGCACCTTAGTAGAGATAAATGCTTAGTAAAAATAAAAGTATGGCACAGTTTATATGAGATACAAATATATCACTTTTAACAACCATTATGGCTATATGTACCATCTATAAATGCATTTTCATGTTATTGGACTCTTTATATCTTATGGATGGATTAAGGAAAATGGTTAATAAAAAATTTAATAATTAAAAATTAATTATATATTTGTAAGCAAAAATAATTAATCACTTTAAAAATATAAATAAATATTTAAATTAAAGAGGCTTCAAAAATAATTTCTGCTAAACTGTTCTGACTACATAGCAATAAGCATTAATTAACTATAAAACTGTTAACCATTTTGATTTTCAGGATAGTTTAAATGACAATACATGCTTTAAAAACTTAAAATTTTAGAAATTAAATCATATCAAAGAAGCTATTTTTTTTTAAAAAATATTAATTGTTACAAAAAATAACTGGACTAGTCTTAAGCTTTATATACTAAGCAGTACAAATATTAAAAAATAATTTGTATGTAATCTCATAATCTGAAATTCTAATTTCACTCACAAACAGGCTATAAGTTTGATAAAAAAGCTCTTAGTAAATTAATAAATAAGAGCTAATTTTACATTCTGCACACAAAAATATTTATTTCAATAAGTATTTCTATGCATCTTAGAATTGATAAATAATTAAAAGATAATTTAAATATATGTAGCCCAAAAGTTTTGTTGTTGTTTGCTAATGCTACCTGACTGATGGTGTCAGATCAAGGCCCATGAAATTCACTGCAGCAAAGGACTAGTTTTACGCCTGTCAATAGCAGTAGCTATGAGCACCAAACAGATAACAGTATGATCAAATTTTTAATTATCTCTTGATAAATTAAAAATATAACTTTTTTTCTTTAAAAAAATAAAACATAATTAGAAATACAAAATTATTCATAGTTGCACCTTGGAATATAATATTGAAATCAATACAACCATTTGAAATACATCTCTCAACAAAAATATATTGAAGTGCATAGAAATTTTAATACAACAAATACGTCTGAAACACTAATATGAAATACTGATGTTGTATAACATTTCTATAATCAGGTGATATAAAAAAAACTACAATTGATAACTATATAATTTCAGTACATTTGATTAACTGTATAAGAAAATACAATTCTTTTAACAATTAAAATATGCAGCTATAACTTTAAAATAATAAAACAAATAAGTAAATTTATATCAAGTAAAAGCAGTTTAATAAATACAGTCACAGGATGACCATATTTACATTTATGAAAACACAACCCTACCTTACAAAAATTACATTAAAATTCTATGGAAAAGAAATGTGTTAGTATTTATACTTTAAATGTAGATTATAGCATTCAGCATGTTTAAAAGAAAAAAAATAACTGATTGTCTTTTTTTTTATAACGTGAATATTTTTAGTATTATAACAAATTTATATGATTCCTACAAGTGGATGTGCAGGCTATGAAAGCATATTTTTGAATGATATGTTTTACACCAGTCATTAGTTTTTAAACTTTAAAAAAAAACGGGAAAATTGTCGAATTGGCCACTGGTCTGCCAAATTTTGAAAAATCGCTAATTTGACGCATTTTTGCCTGTTGTGTTTTGGAGTAGCAACCGTACCACAACATGATCCGACTTCTCCCTCACTAATACAAAAATCAAAAGGGTTACCAGATTTGGAGCACTTATCGATTTGGCAAGAAAACACTTGGCGATATAAGTGGCCGATTCGACAATACAACCAAAAAAACATTACAAAACCTACCAAAACTTAAAAGTGATTTAGATAGCATGAAGTTTACAATTTCATTCTACTTTTTTTCAAAATAAATTGAAGAAATTTAAAAAATTATAACTAATAAATTTTTTTAAAAATAATAAAATATTAGTAATTTATATAATAATTAATATCCAAATTTTTTTTATAAAACATTATACATTAAACATCTTTATATTTTTATTTAAAAAAGAAACTTTTCAGGTTTGAACACACATCTACACATAAGCAAATCTATATTTGAATTTTAAAATATTTTGAGCTTTTTAACGTAGAATATACATGGTTTTTTAATTACAAAACATTCTACAAATTAAACTCATAAAATAATATAAGAATAAAAATTAATAATAGATGCAAATAGCTAAAATCAGCAAAAAAGCATAAAATTTTGAACTTATCCTCTTCAAATCATATTACTTATCTCTTGTCAGAAATCATTCTAGTTCAAAACAGTTAGAATATAAAAGTACCTTTTAAGAAAGGGTATTTTTTTTTAAAAAAAGTTTTGTTCCACAGTGAATAAAACTTGGAAATTTAGTTTTAGTTATGCAATAGTAGTTTTCTCTATGTAAGAGAAATAATACCAGCTTTAAAAATGTGGCAAACATTTTAATTATTCAAATTAATGGTAAGCACAACAGCAAAAAAAAAAAATAAATAAATAAAACAAAATATTTTAATAAGTTTTTCTAAAATTAATACTGACTTGTGGAATTTTGTCTTAATATGTGTAATAACTAATTAAATGTTAAAATTGAGATTATAATAATCAATTGGAATGAAAATAGGCAAAAAAAATTAGAAGAAAATTATTTCATTTATACAAAAATAATACTACTTTAAAATAATAACTGAAAACATATAAAAAATAAGACAAACACAAAAACATGGAAAATATAATGCATTTTTCCACATTTTAATTGAAAAAAATAATACTGAATAAAAATATAGGCTTAGTTAACAATATATAATAGAAAATTAGTCAACCATGAACAAAAAGCATATCATTTTCCCAAATTACAACCTATCAACATATACTAAGGTTTAATCTAAACTAAATAACATTTGAGATTTGTGACATTATCCCATTTATATAATTCCTTCATCTTGGCTATGATTTCAAGCAGTCTAAATAACACTCTTTAATTCTATGGATAGTTATATAATATTTTAAAATCTAACAAGGAAACTAACATATATTTTAACTTAACATAAGAACAGAATATGATTTCATATATTTTACTTGATTAACATACAGTTCATATTTCATTACAATTTATGCAAATTCAGGAGGCTTGTTGAGAGTCCAGATGCAAGTCTGACCAATACCTGACATAGCAATGACTTTATATCCTCGTAATTCTAACTTGTCAAGAAGAACTCTTGGTGGATCTGGAGATCTGTATTCTTTACTGTAAAATATGAAATAAAAAAAAAGAAATTAATAATTCATCATTTAGAATAAACAAAAACTTTTAATTTATTAAAATCAAAAGTGGAAATTTCATAATTTGTATCAATATATTGAACTTAATATTAATCTTCAACATATATATTAACAATTTAATATACTATATATCTAACATTGTAAATGTCCTTTTTTTTATTTAAAACCAAACAAAACTGAAATTTACATTTGAATTGCTTCTAAGAAATTCAAAATCAACATTAAAAATTTGATAAATCCTCCTCTCAAAAAGCAGTTTAATAAGTATCTCTGCTAAAAAAAATCCAGAGTTGCAATTACATTACTCTAGGTACAGATTTAACCTTTAAAAGGTATTTATTTTTAGAAATATATAGGTTAAATCACAAAGATGTAAATTAAGAAGATTTAAATGACAGATGAATATGTAATACATAAAATATTTATTTATTTGTACCAAAAATTAAAAATTAGAATGATTAAATAATTATTACAAATCATTTCCCAGCTGCGTAGTCAACGTAGCACCTAAATATCGCATAAGCTCTGGATCTGACTGTTCATCTCCCACAACAGTAGGTCCATTTTCCTAAATTGTGAAACAACAAAATTTTAAATACAAATTAAACTATTTGAAAATTCCGAAAAAAAAATTTTTTTTTTTAAATATTTCGATTTGAACAAACAAAATTACACTTACAACTCTGATTTGTGTGGATACAACAACGTACGGCATTTCAAAAATTTGATTACTACACGTTACAAAAAAAATGAAAGTATTATCAAACTTCAAGACAGTCAAGAGATTTATGTTTGTTTACCAACGTCTGGTAAATATTTTGAGTTGAGTTGAGTTGAGTTTGTACACAGTTGTTCTTTTCTTTTCTTTCGTTTTCTTCTTTTTTAAAAGTATTACTTTCATTTTACCTCCGTTCAGAGTTTTTTTTTTTTTTTTTTTTTGAAAAAAATACTGGTACACACTTTTGATTTCATAATTAATTTCATAAGACTTTGTAAGAATACTATGCTACACTACAGCCTCTTCTTGGATACATTTGAGTGTGCACGCTTAAAAAAGAAACCAAACTCAGAAAGAAACATCTTAAAGTTCACGTAAGTCAATCCAAATTAATGACTTACGTGAACTTTAAGTGAAACCTGTACTGATAAAAAAAAAAGAGTTTGTGTGTGTTTTTGACTGCAAGATAAAGACCTAACTACCGAGACTTATGAAACATAGTACGCTGAAACTAAAGGTCATTATCAGTGTCGTAACGGAGAATATTACAACCTCCCTACAAAGAAGTCTGATAGATAAAAGGAACAAACAAGGCCGGACGTGTAATGCGCGATTTCGTTGGCAGCACCTATTCCTATTTTTTACAGAGTTGGAATTCAAATTACTCTGTTTTGGGGTTGCTATATTTGGCTCGTTATGAATTATTGGCTACTTTCAAAATAATTACAATAAAAAAGTGCAATGTATTGTATTTTTTAAATATGCTGTGTTGAGTTTGTGTTTCAGTATGTGTGAATCTAATAACCTATTATAAATATTGTGCATTTATTGTTTATAACTTTACTACTGAACAATTTCAATGTTTTTTCAATTTTTGTTTGAATTTTAAGATATAAATATGTTTTCATTGTTTATTTGTTGTATACAAGTTCATTAGAAATATAGTATGTTTATAAAATAAAAATTAAGATTAAATTTTTAAAAATATTAAATGAAACTCTCTCTGGAAAAACAAATGTAGAACTGTAACTATATTGTAAACTTAAAATAGAAGAGTAAAATATTTTAGTTTATTGATATATTTTTGATTATTTGCAATTTTTAGTGAATTTTTATTAATCCATATAACATTTGAATCAGGTTTAGCAAATTTTTTCTAAACAGACACTTGAGGATTATTGTTACAAAATCCTTTTAACTTTTGCAGCTGAAATTAAATCATATTTTCATTTAGAGCAATTCTTATATTATATATAGTATAATAAAATGAAAAAAAAATAAGAAGACAAAATTATACTACCCACAAAGCTAAATGATAGAAAACAGATTCTAAGAAACATAACTAGAGAAAAATATTGATATATATATAATATAATAATTATATATATGTATTAATGATAAAAGAAGAAAATTGTGTTTTATATTTATCTTTATCATATTGACTGTTATAAAATGGTAGGAATATTACATGCATTGCCTTTTAAATACTGTTTAGAATTAAAATTATTTTCAGCTTATGCTAAACAAAAATTGACTTGAATTCCATATAATTTTTCAGTTAAAAAACAGTCCAAAATTATGTTTATATTGTGATTTAGCTAATATATAAAGGGATAATTTATTTTTTCAGTTCTGTTCTTACTTTGCTCAAAATTCATTATAAACATTGTTCACAATAAGATTCATATTTCAGCTATGCTTAAAACGTGATTAAACTTAAAATTCTGTAGTATAAAACTGAAAACATTTTTAAAAAGTTATTAAAAAGTATAGTATTATAATCATTTCAATCATCAGTAGTATTGATGTACTTTTTTTTAAAAAAAATTTTAAAGTAAATTTCATGAAACAGTATTATTATTTTTTTTTAGCTATATTGAGTAGAGATAATTTTAAAATAAGTTTTCAGTGCTTCAAAATTAATTATTAATGGCAGGAAAATAATGCTAAATTTTCAAAATACCTTAATGTATATTTTGCTTGGAACACATATTCTAGTGAAAACGAGGTTTTGTTATAGGTTTTGAAAAAAAAAAATTTCATACAGAATTCTTTTTTTAAAAAAAATAAGATTTCTAATAATAGGAATATATTATAACATGACAGTGGCTGTTTTCTTTCATTGAATTATAATTTCTTGAAACAAAATTTGAAATTGATGTATTGAGATATACAAATTAAATATTTGTTTTAAAAAATGAGATTGATTTTTCCTGAAAATTTTACTTCAATGAAGAAAAATATTTTTAAGTTTTTCTTCCTCCTTTTTTTTTTTTTTAATTTGGGGGTTGTTAAAAAGAAAGATTAATACATTTTTTCTTTCTCATGTTTAATTCCTTTAATAATTTCCTTTGAACTTGATTGTACATTATCCCAAATTTCCCGTTACTGTTCCAAATGTTCAGTGCTTGCTTCAATTTTTCACTACTCGGTTTTAGTCCTAAATTTATAGCATATATTTTTTTAATTATCAATGCTACACTGTCCAGAAATGCCTTCACTTAGTCCAATAAGATGTGCCAATTTCAGAGGTAGATGAAAATATAACTGCATATTTTAATAAGAACCTGAAGCTATAATTGTTCAAATGTTTAAAAGTGTCAGAGTTCCCCATTTTTTCTTCCTGGCACTAACGCTGCAACTTAGCCAGTATTTAGCACCATGAACAATTCAGCAGCTTTTGTAACAAAACTGCCCTGACTTAAATAAGATCATATCATAATAGAAAAAGATGCTCTGAAAAATATTCATGCTTTTGAGAAATATGAAGGTACTTCAAAATAATTTACAAGGGTTGCAGATTTATTATTTTTTTTTAAAAAATGAATATACTGAATTTTAATTTGTTTTTTATATAAGTATTAAAAACATATCATTATTAAAAAATAAAACAAAAATTGTTTATTTTGGTATAAATATTTCTTGACCAACATACTACTTCACCACAGTATAACTATAATAAAATAATTTATTTGTAAAAAAAATCTATATATATATATTACATTTTGAACTTCAAAATCTTTGCCATCTTAATATATTGAAGCAGCTATTCATTTTGAAATGGCATTTTTGATAGGAAGGAATAATATTTGCTCACTATTCCTCTTAACTATTTTTTATGTCAATATATATATAATTTAGTGAGGAAGTATTTGATGTTATAATTTACTGTTGTGTGTGTGTTGAATAATTTTTTAACAAATTGTTTCATATGTATACAATTTCACTCAATATATGTATAAAATCTCAATAACTTGACATGCTATCTTTGTATACTTTTTATGTGGAGGATTTAATCAGATAACATTTCATTCTCCTCAATTCCACACATTCACAACAGGAAGCTGTGATTTTTAGAATTTCAGTGTTGACTGAAATGTTATACTTCTTTGTATTCAGTTTCTTTTATTTTATTTAAGCAGATATGAAAATTCAGTTTTTAAATTTCTTTTTCAAAACACTACTATCTTTCCAACTCTAACCCAGGGATTATTTTTCTGAAATTTTAAAAGCATTTTAATAAATTGTGTACAATTCATGATTAATTAAAATTTTAAAACTTATTGCTGAAGTTATTTAAAAGTTCAGATTTTAGATAATTTCCACAGCCATATACTATTTCAAATTTAATGTATTATTGAACATTCTATGCCTGGACAAATTATGCTCACAAAAGTGAAAAATCACTACCTTAGTTTACTAGAAGAAAGTGGCAAAATCTTTGCTGTGTGTAACTCAGTAACATTAAATTAAAGACATGAAAACTGAAAATGAATGATATTGAATTACTCCAATAATTCTCAGTCCTTTTTTTAAAAACAATAAGAATTTAATTAAAATAATGGTTGAATGTAAATTTATTTGTTCTTTTTTTTCTTTCACTATTCCCCATTATTTCAAAGTGAATGTTTTTTCATACTTTTGATTTTTCTATCATGCCTCTATTCAAATTAATTTTTCTGATATTTTATTTGGAGAATTGCTATGAAAGAGAGGAAAGCGTGGTGCTACAGTATGATTAATAAATGGACCCTCCTAGAGGAAGAAAAAGAAAGGAGTGTTAGTTTGTCTCCACTCCCTAAATACTTTCCTTTACAGGGAAATTTTCTATAGGAGCACCTAGCCTGTCAGGGCTTTTATCTCCTATCTTAGATGGTGAATGCAATACTTTCCTTTGTAATTGACCCATCTCATGATTCACGGGGGGGGGGGGGCTATTTTACAACACTTTGAAGAGGAACAGGACAATCTGCTTATTATGAAAACCTGGGAACATTTTTTCTTTTTTCCTGATTTATTATTTTGGCTGGATATTTTTAACGCTTTATCTTGATTAGAGCGCAAAATATTTTAAATGTAACTGGATTAATAATTTTTTGTGAGTTTTTGTAAAGTAGGTAATAACATAAAAATAGACATTTTAATAAATACTGGAAAATAATTGCTATCATGTATCTCACTATGCTACACATCAAACATTATCATTATTACACTTTTATTAAGTTTTTCAACAGAATTTGTTTGTGAGAAATTTAATGAAAATATAATTGTAAGAAAAATATCGAAGTCATGCTTCTATTTTAGAAGTCTATTTTTATAACTATTCGACGGTATGTGAAAACTTTATTTAAGATTATAGCGAGATAAAAAAGGTCAAAGCAAAATGACGATAGAAGTAGAACACATATACATGTTTTAAATTTTCTAAGAAATATGAATATTTTTCGTTTACTTTTTTGCTGATTCCTTTTTAGGTTGCTAACTTAAAAAAGGAATATTTGAAAATCATTGATTTAACTTGTTGTTTTTATAAAATTTAATTTTTTTCCAAAAAATATATAATTTTTAAAAACACGTAAGGAAGGATAGTACCTTTATACATTGTAAAAATCTATTTTTGAAACGTATTTTTAAAAATTAATACAGAATGCTAGAAACGTTTGAAAGCAAACCTAATCAATATCCAACAGTAATTGCGCTCTCTGAAATAAAAAAATATATATGTGAACAGAAACTTCTACTATAATAAAAGTAAACAAATAGATTTTTCGTTAATTTCTGATTGAATTTCGTTGGGCGATACAATGTGAGGGGTATAGAAGGGACGAACTTCGCAATTTTAAATCACGGTGAATTGAGGAGGATGACACCTGAGTTGACATTTTACTCTCCAGACTGTTCGGATTGGAAATACACTATTATTTTTTTTATTTAATCTAGAGTTATATAAGGGGCGTAACTAGGTAACCAAAGGCCCTAGTGCAACAAAAAAACAAAAACCGAGGGTCCTATTTTGATTGGGCTTTATCAAGTAAAAATATATTAGTATTTTAAATATACAAAGCTACTTAAAATCAGCCCTTTATTATGCTCTGCAGAACATAGGAAGTGGCACTGTTAACCTAGTGGTCAAGGTAACAGACTCGTGGCTGGCATGTCATGAGTTCGAGCCCAGTACCACTGAAGACTCGCCATGTAGGGGAGCGATGGTTGTCAAATCTGTCGACCGCTCAAATGTCCTCCGTTGGTGTGGTGTGGTAGTTAGGAGAAGGGATGCCAGCTCGGCGTCGTCTTCGTCACTTGACCATGGTTCAAATTACGAGGTTCGTCGCTAAAATCCCTCGTGTAACTGAACAGGGTGGTGTTAAAATTCACTCACGCAGAACAGAGGAAAGTAAAGCTACATACTACTTACATGTATGTGTATGAGTTTTCCTGAGTAAACTTTAGTGAGATAGAGAAACCAGGTTCGAAAAACAAAAAATAAGCATGAAAATGATACAATATTATTACAATTATTTTTTAAAAAAACAACCTGCAAAAGAACAGAGGAGTGGGACAAAATTACATAAATCTATTTACTACAGATACGAGTGGTGGCGAAATACTCAAACAGGAAAATAGCTTATTATGAATAATACTGTTATTAAAAAATTATCAAGAAGAAATAGCTTCCTGTGTAAGTTAAAGATGCATTTTTTATGGAACCTGAAGCTTATTTTCAAGTAACACTTCAAAAAACGAAAAAATTGAAAAATAACATAAATTTTCAATAAGTAAAATTCGCAACACCATATACACAAAGGAAAGGAAGGATTTTCTCTCATTGTTTAAATTTGTCTTTAATTTTAAGAATACTTGAATAGAAGATAAATTTAAAATTTTAGGTTTTTTTCAGAATACATAAGCATTCTTCCGTTTTCAATTTTATAAAAGAATGTAGGACTGTACTGTACACATCCTTCAAAAGTTATCTAATGAGAAAGGAAGAAAGCCAATAAGTTTTTATTCTTTTTGTGGTCATACTTTTTGCTATAGAAAAAAATTGAATAATTCCATAACAAAACATTTTTTGTTGCTTTAAAGTTTGTACTTTGCTGAAAAAAGTGAAAAATAAAACTTCATATGCAATTTCAAAAATTCGCTAGGTAGGCTATAAGAGCTTCATTTTGTAACAAGTAATCGTAAATCGCAATACAATTAACATCATATGTACCAAGTATTCACATGCACTCAGAAATTTGTAAGATCAAGAAGCTGCAAACAATGTTATGCATGACAAACATTTATATCTTATTTTCGAAACATGTAATTAAAAGATTTTAAAAGTACAAAGTTTATATTTTATTTAGAAATTAAAGATACAAATTCGTATACAAAATTCTTTTAAATTTCTTAAAAATCGAATGCTGAAGCACGTATAAAATACTTTGTCAATGCAACAGTAAAATTCAAACATTTAAGTTAATAAAACTGAACCGTAAAAAATATGTTATACAAAATTTATAAAAATATTTTTGTTAAATTATATCTAGCAAAAAGTTTAAGTGAACATTTCGTATATAAATATAAATGCGAATTTTTAAAAGAGAAGAGCACTAGAAATTTTTTTCCCCTTAGAATACATACAAAAACTTAGGACTTCTCAGACAAGGGCGGTTCTAGGGTCGGACAAACCGGACCCATGTCCGGGGCGGCATTTGGACCAAATTTTAAAAATACCTATTTTTTCCTCTTTTTTTTTTGGAAAAGGAAGTTAAAGTACACTATCTAGGGAAAAATATTCAGAACGAGATAATTTCTCTTTTATATGAGAATATTAAATTACACATTGTTCATAAAATTAAACAAGCTAAATATTATTCGATAATTTTAGATTGCGCCCCTGATGCCAGCAAGATCGAACAAATGACATTTATGGTAAGGTATACATGTATTAAAAAATCTAACTCTAACGAAGTTTTTTTTTTTTTTTTTTTTTGGTTTCCTTCCAGTTGAAAGATTAACTGGAAGAGAACTTTCAAATTTAATAGTTGAGAAACTTAAAAAAAAAATTAGGGCTAAATTTACTAGATATGCGGGGGCAGGCCTGATGTTGACCGACGGAGAATCATTGGATGTAAACGCGCTTGATTGAGCAGATGAGAAAATGTCAGTTTAAAAAAAAAAGCCTAGTTGAAGTTTTAAAATTTATTTCTGTTTTAGAATTTGCTCCAAATCTTGCTATTGCATTTATTTTACTTTCTTTGCTAATAAGTTTGGCAAGTGTAGATATTAGTTTCTCAAAATTAAAATTAATAAAAAATTTCTTACAGTTCACAAATTTTAAAGATAGATTAAATGGCTTAGCTACATTGGCTATCGAACATGAAATAGCTGAACAAATTGATCAAAAAGTTTTCAGAATTAAAAGTCAGAAAAAAAAACCAGTGGTAATTTCTTATGTTTTAGTTTTTAATATATATATATACATATATATGAACTGTTAGCTCTCTTTTTCTTCGCAAGGAATATTCAAGTTTTATAGGTGTGTATTTATGACCAATTTTTATCTTTTAATAATAGTTTTTTTTTTTTTTTTACTTTGGCGAGAGGGGCGGCATTTTTCATTTTTGTCCGGGACGGCAAAATTGCTAGAGCCGGCAGTCTCAGATAATATCAATTTGATTATAATGGGCTTACAAGGGGGCAGTCATTTCAAAAGTTTTTTAAGTTCCACCAAATATCTAACGGAAAATATTAAGGGCCCCCTATAAAGTCTGGTTTTAAGACCCAAGCCGGATCTTACAAAGGATTACTTATTTGACATCATTCAGGCTATGGGCCCCTTGAATCCTGGGCCTCCCTGCGATGCGGGGGTGTACTTTACGCCATTGAGTACCACTGACATCTCTTTAAAAAATATTAAATATATTTTGATAGATTTAAGTATTAAATAAATGGAATTAACTCATTAAATTTGATGTATTGTGAAAAGTAGAGAAAAATAGATTAGCAGCTCGCATCAATAGGAGGACGTTTACTGCAACGACCATTAATTAAAAAAATTGAAGCTAATTTATTATTTTCAAGTCAAAATGTTAACATTCCTCAAAAACGTTTATATTCTGGATAATATGTGCATGTTTTCACTAAATATTTCAACGTGGTTGACAATATAATATGGAATGTATACATTTATTCCTAATAATGTAAATGAAAATGATTTTCATAAATGACTTTCGTATTATATGCTGCATTAATTTGTAAGTCAGAAAATCTTAGTTTATTACAGTAAAGTATTTATACTATTTAAGGGATTTTCTCAAAATTT